>MU249593.1:5392129-5510337 GCA_018977245.1 Lethenteron camtschaticum | reverse complement strand
CAACAACCACCCAACAACCACCCAACCACCACCCAACAACCACCCAACAACCACCCAACCACCACCCAACCACCACCCAACAACCACCCAACCACACCAACAACCACCCAACAACCATCCAACAACCACCCAACACCACCCAACAAACCACCAACCACCACCCAACCACCACCCAACAACCACCCAACCACCACCCAACCACCACCCAACCACCCCAACACCACCCAACCACCACCCAACCACCACCCAACACCACCCAACAACCACCACAACCACCCAACCACCACCCAACAACCACCCAACCACCACCCAACAACCACCCAACAAACCATCCAACAACCACCCAACAACCACCCAACACCACCAACAACCACCCAACCACCACCAACAACCACCCAACAACCACCCAACCACCACCCCACCACCACCCAACCACCACAACCACCACCCAACAACCACCCAACAACCATCCAACCACCACCAACAACCACCCAACAACCACCCAACACCACCCAACAACCACCCAACAACCACCCAACAACCACCCAACAACCACCCAACCACCACCCAACCACCACCCAACAACACCCAACCACCACCCAACAACCACCCAACAACCATCCAACCACCACCCAACAACCACCCAACAACCACCCAACAACCACCCAACAACCACCCAACCACCACCCAACAACCACCCAACAACCACCCAACAACCACCCAAACAACCACCCAACCACCACCCAACCACCACCCAACAACCACCCAACAACCACCAACCACCACCCAACACAACCACCAACAACCACCACAACCACCCAACAACCACCCAACCACCACCCAACAACCACCCAACAACCACCCAACAACCACCCAACAACCATCCAACAACCACCCAACCACCACCAACAACCACCCAACAACCACCCAACCACCACCCAACAACCACCAACAACACCCAACCACCACCCAACAACCACCCAACAACCACCCAACAACCACCCAACAACCACCCAACCACCACCCAAACACACCCAACCACCACCAACAACCACCCAACCACCACCCAACAACCACCACAACCACCCAACAACCACCCAACCACCCAACAACCACCCAACCACCACCCAACAACCACCAACAACCACCCAACAACCACCCAACAACACCAACAACCAAACACCCAACAACCACACCCAACAACCACCCAACAACCACCCAACAACCACCCAACAACCACCACCCAACAACCACCAACAACCACCAACAACACCACCCACAACCACCCAACAACCACCCAACAACCACCCAACAACCACCAACAAACCACCACCAACAACCACCCAACAACCACCCAACAACCACCACCCAACAACCACCCAACAACCACCCAACAACCACCCAACAACCACCCAACAACCACCACCCAACAACCACCCAACAACCACCCAACAACCACCACCCAACAACCACCCAACAACCACCCAACAACCACCCAACAACCACCACCCAACCACCACCCAACAACCACCCAACAACCCCCAACAACCACCCAACAACCACCCAACAACCACCACCCAACAACCACCCAACAACCACCCAACAACCACCACCCAACAACCACCCAACAACCACCAACAACCACCCAACAACCACCCAACAACCACCCAACAACCACCCAACAACCACCCAACAACCACCACCCAACAACCACCCAACAACCACCCAACAACCACCCAACAACCACCACCCAACCACCACCCAACAACCACCCAACAACCACCCAACAACCACCACCCAACTACCACCCAACAACCACCACCCAACTACCACCCAACAACCACCACCAATACCACCCAACAACCACCCAACAACTACCACCCAACTACCACCCAACAACCACCACCCAACCACCACCCAACAACCACCACCCAACTACCACCCAACTACCACCCAACAACTACCACCCAACTACCACCCAACAACCACCACCCAACCACCACCCAACAACCACCACCCAACTACCACCCAACTACCACCCAACTACCACCCAACAACCACACCCAACTACCACCCAACACCACCACCCAACTACCACCCAACTACCACCCAACTACCACCCAACAACCACACCAACTACCACCCAACAACCACCACCCAACTACCACCCAACAACCACCACCCAACTACCACCCAAAACCACCACCCAACTACCACCCAACTACCACCCAACAACTACCACCCAACTACCACCCAACAACCACCACCCAACCACCACCCAACAACCACCACCCAACTACCACCCAACAACCACCCAACAACCACCACCCAACCACCACCCAACAACCACCACCCAACTACCACCCAACTACCACCCAACAACCACCCCAACCACCACCCAACAACCACCCAACAACCACCCAACAACCACCCAACTACCACCCAACAACCACCCAACAACCACCACCCAACACCACCACCCAACTACCACCCAACTACCCCAACCACCACCCAACAACCACCCAACAACACCCAACAACCACCCAACTACCACCCAACAACCACCCAACAACCACCCAACAACCACCACCCAACAACCACCACCAACAACCACCCAACAACCACCCAACAACCACCCAACAACCACCCACTACCACCCAACAACCACCCAACAACCACCCAACCACCACCCAACTACCACCCAACAACCACCCAACCACCACCAACTACCACCCAACAACCACCCAACAACCACCCAACAACCACCCAACAACCACCCAACTACCACCCAACAAACACCCAACAACCACCACCCAACAACCACCACCCAACTACCACCCAACTACCACCCACCCCACCCAACAACCACCCAACAACACCCAACAACCACCACCCAACCACCACCCAACCACCACCCAACTACCACCACCCAACTACCACCAACTACCACCCAACAACCACCACCCAACTACACCCAACAACCACCCAACAACCACACCCAACCACCACCCAACACCACCCAACAACCACCACCCAACTACCACCCAACAACCACCAACAACCACCCAACAACACCACCAACAACCACCACCCAACTACCACCCAACTACCACCCAACAACCACCCAACAACCACCACCCAACAACCACCACCCAACTACCACCCAACTACCACCCAACCACCACCCAACAACCACCACCCAACAACCACCACCCAACTACCACCCAACTACCACCCAACAACCACCCAACAACCACCACCCAACTACCACCCAACAACCACCACCCTAACAACCACCACCCAACAACCACCACCCAACAACCACCACCAACTACCACCCAACTACCACCCAACCACCACCCAACAACCACCCACAACCACCCAACAACCACCACCCAACAACCACCACCCAACTACACCCAACTACCACCCAACAACCACACCCAACTACCACCACCCAACTACCACCCAACAACCACCACCCAACAACCACCCAACAACCACCACCCAACAACCACCACCCAACAACCACCCAACAACCACCCAACAACCACCACCCAACAACCACCCAACAACCACCACCCAACACCACCACCCAACCACCACCCAACAACCACCCAACAACCACCCAACAACCACCACCCAACAACCACCCAACCACCACCCAACAACCACCACCCAACAACCACCACCCAACAACCACCCAACAACCACCACCCAACAACCACCACCCAACTACCACCCAACAACCACCCAACAACCACCACCCAACAACAACCACCCAACAACCACCACCAACAACCACCCAACAACCACCACCCAACTACCACCCAACAACCACCCAACAACCACCACCCAACAACCACCACCCAACTACCACCCAACAACCACACCAACAACCACCACCCAACAACCACCCAACAACCACCACCCAACTACCACCCAACAACCACCACCCAACAACCACCACCCAACCACCACCCAACAACCACCACCCAACTACCACCCAACAACCACCACCCAACAACCACCACCCAACTACCACCCACAACCACCAACAACCACCACCCAACTACCACCCAACAACCACCCAACAACCACCCAACAACCACCACCCAACAACCACCACCCANACAACCACCACCCAACAACCACCCAACAACCACCCAACCACCACCCAACTACCACCCAACAACCACCCAACAACCACCACCCAACTACCACCCAACAACCACCCAACAACCACCAACAACCACCACCCAACAACCACCACCCAACAACCACCACCCAACAACCACCCACAACCACCACCCAACAACCACCCAACAACCACCACCCACTACCACCCAACAACCACCAACAACCACCACCCAACTACCACCCAACAACCACCACCCACAACCACCCAACAACCACCACCCAACTACCACCCAACAACCACCCAACAACCCCACCCAACTACCACCCAACAACCACCAACAACCACCCAACAACCACCACCCAACAACCACCACCCAACAACCACCACCCAACAACCACCCAACAACACCACCAACAACCACCCAACAACCACCACCCAACTACCACCCAACAACCACCCAACAACCACCACCCAACTAACCACCCAAACAACCACCCAACAACCACCCAACAACCACCACCCAACAACACCACCCAACAACCACCACCCAACAACCACCCAACAACCACACCCAACAACCACCACCCAACTACACCCAACAACCACCCAACAACCACCACCCAACTACCACCCAACAACCACCCAACAACCACCCAACAACCACACCCAACAACCACCACCCAACAACCACCACCCAACAACCACCCAACAACCACCACCCAACAACCACCCAACAACCACCACCCAACAACACCACCCAACAACCACCACCCAACTACCACCCAACAACCACCAACAACACCCAACAACCACCACCAACAACCACCACCCAACAACCACCACCCAACTACCACCCAACAACCACCACCCAACAACCACCACCCAACCACCACCAACAACCACCAACAACCACCACCCAACAACCACCACCCAACAACCACCACCCAACTACCACCCAACAACACCCAACAACCACCACCCAACAACCACCACCCAACCACCACCCAACTACCACCCAACAACCACCCAACAACCACCACCCAACCACCACCCAACAACCACCACCCAACCACCACCCACAACCACCACCCAACAACCACCACCCAACCACACCCAACAACCACCCAACAACCACCACCCAACACCACCCAACAACCACCCAACAACCACCATCCACAACCACCACCCAACAACCACCACCCAACTACCACCCAACAACCACCACCCAACAACCACCCAACACCACCCAACAACCACCCAACAACCACCCAACAACCACCACCCAACTACCACCCACAACCACCACCCAACAACCACCCAACAACCACCACCCAACAACCACCACCCAACTACCACCCAACAACCACCACCCAACAACCACCCAACCACCACCCAACAACCACCACCCAACAACCACCACCCAACAACCACCCAACAACCACCACCCAACAACCACCACCCAACAACCACCCAACAACCACCACCACCAACCACCACCCAACTACCACCCAACAACCACCACCCAACAACCACCCAACAACCCCACCCAACAACCACCACCCAACAACCACACCCAACTACCACCCAACAACCACCACCCAACAACCACCCAACAACCACCACCCAACAACCACCACCCAACAACCACCCAACAACCACCACCCAACAACCACCACAACCACCACCCAACAACCACCACCCAACCACCACCCAACCACCACCCAACAACCACCACCCAACTACCACCCAACAACCACCCAACAACCACCCAACAACCACCACCCAACAACCACCACCCAACTACCACCCAACAACCACCCAACACACCACCCAACCACCACCCAACCAACAACCACCCAACAACCACCAACAACCACCACCCAACAACCACCACCCAACAACCACCACCCAACCACCACCCAACAACCACCACCCAACAACCACCACCCAACCACCACCCAACAACCACCCACAACCACCACCCAACAACCACCAACAACCACCCAACAACCACCACCCAACCACCACCCAACAACCACCCAACAACCACCACCCAACTACCACCCAACAACCACCACCCAACAACCACCCACCACCACCCAACAACCACCCAACCACCACCCAACACCACCCAACAANCACCACCCAACAACCACCCAACAACCACCACCCAACTACCACCCAACAACCACCACCCAACAACCACCCAACAACCACCACCCAACCACCACCCAACTACCACCCAACAACCACCACCCAACAACCACCCAACACCACCAACAACACCACCCAACAACCACCACCCAACACCACCCAACAACCACCACCCAACNCACCACCCAACAACCACCACCAACACCACCCAACCACCACCAACAACCACCACCAACAACCACCACCCAACAACCACCCAACCACCACCCAACCACCACCCAACAACCACCCAACAACCACCCAACAACCACCCAACAACCACCACCCAACAACCACCACCCAACACCACCCAACAACCACCACCCAACAACCACCCAACCACCACCCAACAACCACCACCCAACAACCACCCAACAACCACCACCCAACAACCACCCAACAACCACCACCCAACAACCACCCAACAACCACCACCCAACAACCACCACCCAACACCACCCAACAACCACCACCCAACCACCACCCAACAACCACCACCCAACCACCACCCAACAACCACCACCCAACCACCACCCAACACCACCCAACAACTACCACCCAACAACCACCACCAACAACACCCAACAACCACCACCCAACAACCACCCAACAACCACCACCCAACAACCACCCAACAACCACCACCAACAACCACCACCCAACCACCACCCAACAACCACCACCCAACAACCACCCCAACCACCACCCAACAACACCACCCAACACCACACCAACTACCACACCCAACCACCACCCAACACCACCCAACCACCACCCAACCACCACCCAACACCACCCAACCACCACCCAACCACCACCCAACCACCACCCAACACCACCCAACAACCACCACCCAACAACCACCACCCAACACCACCCAACAACACCACCCAACAACCACCCAACCACCACCCAACACACCACCCAACAACCACCACCCAACAACCACCACCCAACTACCACCCAACAACCACCACCCAACACCACCCAACCACCACCCAACACCACCCAACAACCACCCAACAACCACCACCCAACACCACCCAACCACCACCCAACACCACCCAACAACCACCCAACAACCACCACCCAACACCACCCAACAACCACCACAACCACCACCCAACCACCACCCAACACCACCCAACCACCACCCAACAACCACCCAACCACCACCCAACCACCACCCAACACCACCCAACCACCACCCAACACCACCCAACACCACCCAACCACCACCCAACCACCACCCAACAACCACCCAACACCACCACCCCAACCACCACCCAACACCACCCAACAACCACCACCCAACCACCACCCAACCACCACCCAACAACCACCCAACAACCACCACCCAACACCACCCAACAACCACCACCCAACAACCACCACCCAACCACCACCCAACNCACCACCCAACACCACCCAACAACCACCACCCAACAACCACCACCCAACACCACCCAACAACCACCACCNCAACCACCACCCAACACCACCCAACAACCACCACCCAACACCACCAACAACCACCCAACCACCACCCAACCACCACCCAACAACCACCACCCAACACCACCCAACAACCACCCAACAACCACCCAACACCACCCAACAACCACCCAACCACCCAACACCACCCAACAACCACCCAACAACCACCACCCAACACCACCCAACAACCACCACCAACACCACCCAACAACCACCCAACAACCACCCAACACCACCCAACAACCACCCAACAACCACCACCCAACCACCACCCAACCACCACCCAACCACCACCCAACACCACCCAACAACCACCCAACAACCACCCAACCACCACCCAACCACCACCCAACAACCACCACCCAACACCACCCAACACCACCACCCAACACCACCCAACACCACCCAACCACCACCCAACCACCACCCAACACCACCCAACCACCACCCAACACCACCCAACAACCACCCAACCACCACCCAACACCACCCAACAACCACCCAACACCACCACCCAACCACCACCCAACACCACCAACCACCACCCNACCACCACCCAACACCACCAACACCACCCAACAACCACCACCCAACCACCACCCAACTACCACCCAACAACCACCACCCAACACCACCACCCAACCACCACCACAACCACCCAACACCACCCAACCACCACCCAACCACCACCCAACAACCACCCAACCACCACCCAACAACCACCCAACAACCACCACCCAACAACCACCACCCAACACCACCCAACAACCACCCAACCACCACCAACACCACCCAACAACCACCCAACCACCACCCAACCACCACCAACACCACCCAACCACCACCCAACCACCACCCAACAACCACCCAACAACCACCACCCAACCACCACCCAACACCACCCAACAACCACCACCCAACACCACCCAACAACCACCCAACAACCACCACCAACCACCACCCAACACCACCCAACAACCACCACCACAACCACCACCCAACACCACCCAACACCACCCAACAACCACCACCTCAACCACCACCCAACACCACCCAACAACCACCACCCAACCACCACCCAACCACCACCACCACCCAACCACCACCCAACAACCACCANCAACCACCACCCAACCACCACCCAACTACCACCACAACCACCCAACAANCACCACCCAACTACCACCCAACACCACCCAACCACCACCCAACCACCACCCAACACCACCAACACCACCCAACCACCACCAACCACCACCAACACCACCCAACCACCACCCAACAACCACCACCCAACCACCACCCAACAACCACCCAACACCACCCAACACCACCCAACCACCACCCAACACCACCCAACAACCACCCAACAACCACCCAACAACCACCCAACAACCACCCACCACCACCCAACCACCACCCAACAACCACCCAACCACCACCCAACAACCACCACCAACANCCACCACCAACCACCACCACAACCACCCAACACCACCACCCAACCACCACAACCACCCAACCACCACCCAACCACCACCACAACCACCCAACAACCACCCAACCACCACCACCACCCAACCACCACCCAACACCACCACCACCACCCAACCACCACCCAACACCACCCAACCACCACCCAACAACCACCCAACACCACCAACCACCACCCAACAACCACCCAACACCACCCAACCACCACCACCACCACCCAACAACCACCACCCAACCACCACCCACCACCACCCAACCACCACCCAACTCACCACCCAACCACACCCAACAACCACCCAACCACCACCACCACCACCCAACCACCACCCAACCACCACCACCCAACAACCACCCAACTCACCACCCAACCACCACCACCACCCAACCACCACCACCCAACACCACCACAACCACCACCCAACCACCAACCACCACCCAACCACCACCCAACANCCACCCAACTCACCACCCAACAACCACCACCACCACCCAACAACCACCCAACCACCACCCAACACCACCCAACACCACCCAACACCACCCAACACCACCACACCACCAACCACCNACCACCACCCAACCACCACCCAACACCACCCAACCACCCAACAACCACCCAACCACCACCCAACACCACCCAACCACACCCAACCACCACCAACAACCACCCAACAACCACCCAACCACCACCCAACACCACCCAACAACCACCACACCACCCAACACCACCCAACACCACCCAACACCACCAACACCACCCAACACCACCCAACACCACCCAACCCACCACACCACCCAACACCACCCAACACCACCACAACCACCCAACACCACCCAACACCACCCAACACCACCCAACACCACCCAACACCACCCAACACCACCCAACACCACCCAACACCACCCAACACCACCAACACCACCCAACACCACCAACACCACCACACCACCCAACACCACCCAACACCACCCAACACCACCACACCACCCAACACCACCCAACCACCACCCAACACCACCNAACNCCACCCAACCACCACCAACACCACNCAACCACCACCCAACACCACCAACCACCACCCAACCACCACCCAACCACCACCCACAAATAGAACCGCTGCAACGAGTCGTGCAAGCTGGGACTTGGGTGAGTGTGTTTTCTCTCACCAAGTGAGAACTCAACAGACCACGATAGCCATGTTTGCAACAGGGGCACGACGGTGTTGAGATGTTAACTACTCGCCTGTTATACAGGATACAGGAAGTCGTGGGTTCGTTCCAACGCTGACGCCTGCTGTGCATTTTCAGTTTGCGTGTCTCTCTCTACCGTGGTCGCATGGATTTTTCTCCAGGTCCTCCGGTTTTCCCCTCCACGTTAACAATCAACGCCACGCCTTTAGAGTATTTGGGCTGCTGTAAATTCACGCATGATGATAAGCCACTTGTGATCAGCGTAGGTCGCTTCTGAATAAGAGCTCCTATAGCTCAGTCGGCCTTAGCTGGTAGAAAGAAAATCGTTTATAGTTTCATAGAACTCAAGTGACCAAAATATGCTTATTTTCAACAGTGATCCAAGTCACCAGAGTGGTGAGGTCTTGGGGTGGGTGAGAAGCGAGGGAAGGTTGTTGTCTTGGCAAGGCGGCTGCGTTGCGGCTAGGAGATGTCGGGGTAGAAGAATGTCAGGCTAGGAGATGTCAGGAGATCTCAGGCTAGGAGATCTCAGGCTAGGAGATGTCACGAGATTTCAGGCTAGGAGATCTCAGGCTAGGAGATGTCAGGAGATTCATGCTAGGAGATGTCAGGAGATCTCAGGCTAGGAGATCTCAGGCTGGGAGATGTCAGGAGATTTCATGCTAGGAGATGTCAGGAGATCTCAGGCTAGGAGATCTCAGGCTGGGAGATGTCAGGATCGATCTCTGCCGAGTCTGAGGTGCGGATCGTCAACCCTCGCTCCTCCATCCCCGTCGTTTTGCGTGGTGGATTATCTTCGGTTTCTCCAGGTTTTTATTTTAATTTCGACCGCCAACCACGCAAAGCCAAGCTTTCTCTCGAGTGGCATTTGCTAAAACGTCCCCAAATGAGCAGGACCCTCCGGGAAAGAAAAAAAACATAACAAAAAGAGTCGCAGCTCAGTGAATCTTTCCCCAGCGAGGGGATGGGGGTAAACAATTGGCAGTGTTAAACACTGCAGCGGCAGTAATAACTTTATATTTTTGCTTGGCAGTAGGCTTTTCATTTGCTCAGTGTGTGCGTGTGTGTGTGCGTGTGTGTATGTGCGTGTGTGTGTGTNCGTGGCTTTTTCGTGACGTGCGTAGCCAACGCGCGTACGTGGGATTTGGTCCTCATATATAATTAATGTACAGAATTGTGGGATGCTGTTGGCACGAATGACACTGCTATATAAAATATAAGTATTGTTATTGTATTACTATTATTATTTAGGGTCACTACATTGCGCGCTTTCAGATGCTGCTTCTGTGGCCGTCTGGAACGCTCTTCCTTCCGATATCAGGAAGCCACTGGGAGATGGCGCACTATGAAATCATCGAGGTTGTAAGCTCGCTTGAAATGTATGAACCGGCTCTGGATAATTCTCTCACCCTCACCGGCTACGCACTGACCGGCGCGGTGAAGTATGGTCAAACCACCACTTGCCCCCCCCAATGACGGAGACGCCATGGGAAGGCTTTCATCCAGCAGTGGACAAACAAAGGCTTGGAATTACCATTACTATTACTTATCAGTAATAATAATAATGATAAGGATCTATGTTCAACCAGGTGGAAGTACTGTAATGAGATTTTGACCACTTAAATTAACTAGCAACAAGGATTTAGGATCGCGATTGAAGAGTATCTGGATTAGATCTAGAATTTCTTTATCACCGCTTTTCGCGTTCAGTTTTTCGTCCTTCCCCGCACGTCCACGATTAGCACGGTTGGCTACGCACGGCGCAAAAGGAGTTCAGCGTCCGTGCGTACCCTGGACACATCTCTGATTTCTGTCAAGCTCACGAATACTTTAGCCGCGTTGTGATCAACGTACAGCGACCGTGAGTGTGGAGTTGCGCATCCATAGCTCCCATCAGCGATGCTGAATGTTTTTTTTTTGTTTACCAGCCAGTTAATTTCAGCATCTGCCCAGATCAGCTAATTATGGGGCAAAACGAGCTGCTGTCTTCCCAACGTGCCACGCAACATCCAATTATTTAGTTGATACCCCCCACCCTCACCTCCATCCCAATCTGGCATTTTTTAATTCATCCCTCCCGCTAAAGCTCACCGCCATCGCCGCAATTCTCTCGACATCTTCAACTGAAAAAGCGGACGGCATCAATCGACGTGGCCCAAGTCCTCACGCGGGGCGAGCGCGATTTTGCACGGCGCAGCGACAGCGACGGTGACAACGGCGATAACAACGGGACTAGACAAATGAATCGCAGCATTTGTTTTGCGCCTTTCGCCCGAAGCGCCACGCTGACAGTGGCACATTGCGGACGCTCACAACAGCGACGCTCGAAGCTCGCGCCGGATTTACCACAAGACTTTGCCGGCGCGCAACAAAACCGTCCCAAGTCATGTACAGCATCTATTATTTACCCTCTGCTGACAGGACCCCGTGGCTTTATTCAACACAGACCGTCACCGTCACCGCGCCGCCGACCCCCCCAGAGGTCGCAAACGGGTTTTGATTCCTTACCCGTACCCGGCCGCACCAGGGTCGCAAACGGGTACCTGTACCCGGCTGGGTACGGGTAGCCGGGTATCGGGTAGGGTACGGGTATCGGGTACCCGGTTGCGACCTCTGATCCCCCCCCACCTCGGGGGGCCGCCGCCTTGTCCAAAACGCGTCAACGCGACCCTCCCCAACGCGCGAGCTCGCGGCCGCTCGAGCGATCAGGATCGGGTCGTCTGCGGTCCGGGGGTTTGTCGCACGTGGGCGACTCCGGCACCGTCGCTCGCCCGCAGGTCAACCGGTGGCTCTGCACCGCCCAAAGGTCAACCGGTGGCTCTGCACCGACCAAAGGTCAACCGGTGGCTCTGCACCGCCCAAAGGTCAACCGGTGGCTCTGCACCGCCCAAAGGTCAACCGGTGGCTCTGCACCGCCCAAAGGTCAACCGGTGGCTCTGCACCGCCCAAAGGTCAACCGGTGGCTCTGCACCGCCCAAAGGTCAACCGGTGGCTCTGCACCGCCCAAAGGTCAACCGGTGGCTCTGCACCGCCCAAAGGTCAACCGGTGGCTCTGCACCGCCCAAAGGTCAACCGGTGGCTCTGCACCGCCCAAAGGTCAACCGGTGGCTCTGCACCGCCCAAAGGTCAACCGGTGGCTCTGCACCGCCCAAAGGTCAACCGGTGGCTCTGCACCGCCCAAGGTCAACCGGTGGCTCTGCACCCCNGGCGCCCGGGCGCTGCATGTTGCGCCGCCGTGTCCCTCTCTCGACCCTCGTCCGAATCATACCCCAACTGTGTAAGCGCTGCCCAATTATTTAGTCGATACCCCTCCCCCAACCCACCCTCGCCTCCATCCCAATCCGGCGTTTGTCAATTCGTCCCTCCCGCTAAAGCTCACCGCCATCGCCGCAATTCTCTCGACTTCCTCGACTGAGAAAGCGGACGGCATCAATTGACGTGGCCCAAGTCCTCACGCGTGGCGAGCGCAAATCACGCGGCGCAGTGACGGCGACAACGGCCATAACAACGTGAACAGACAAATGAATCGCACATCCGACCCTGGAGAGAGGATGTTCGCAGTGGATGGGCCGCATCGCACTCTGGCGAGCGGTATTTGAACCGGGTCCCCTGGTTCTCTCCCCACACAACCCCCCGACACCTTCAAACAATCGCCACGATGACCCGGCTTGTCGGGGCGGCCTTCACGTCAGCAGCGGATCGACAAAACGGGGGCTGCGAGTTATTATTAGTCGTTGTACGCCCCGGCCACTGCAATCACGTGGTTCGCATTGACAGAGACGGAATGCCAACTGATATGTCTGTTCCCCCAGCGCCTATTTATACCCGTATCGTTGCACCGACGCAATTATCTCTGACGAAAGCGGCATGCAGATTGCAATGTTGTTTGTAGATATTTCACGTCGGAGAAATGTCACCGCCGATGCCGCCCCCCCCCCCATCGCCGCCCCGCCCCGCCAGGCTGCTATGCGGCAGAACTCATTCCTGTCGGCCTTCCTCTTGTTCCCGAACCCTTCTCATCCGTAGGGTTGTCGAGCGAGGGTCCACAAATTCCCGACGCCGTTTAGATTCGCGGACGCCTCGGAGGGTCCACGGGCGGGATCTGCCGTCGCGTTGTGCCGGAGGTCGCCAGGTGCAATTCCACGTTCCGGCACGGAAGTCGCGCGGCGATGGGGTGAAGCGTGGGTAACGCTCGCCTCCGCTGGAGCATCCGGCCAGCGTCGCAGAGCGCACCAGATTCCCTCAAGGTCGCTCCAGTGGAGGCCCCACGATGACGAGGGCGAGCAATTTGCAGGGGCTGCAAACCGACCTTTGTGTCGTGCGCATCGGAGGCGGTGGCCCAGTGGTCGGGGCGCTGTGCCATGAACCTGGCCCAGAGGTTGCAAACGGGTTTTGATTCCCTACCCGTACCGGCCGCACCAGAGTCACAAACGGCTACCCGTACCCGTACCCGGCCGGGTACGGGTACCCGTTCCCTAACCATACCCGTACCCGGCCGGGTACAAGTAGCCGGGTATCGGGTAGGGTACGGGTATCGGGTACCCGGTTGCGACCTCTGACCTGGCCACCACAGTTCGATGCCCGGCCACGGCTAACATCAGCGGCAAACGATATCCGAATCAGTAGAGGCCCACCCCACTTCGCCAACCCGCAACGTCCAGCGTGGCGACGAATGTGCAAACAACAACCCGTGACCGATGTCGAATTCCAGCAGTGGATTGTACAAAAGTCTGAGAATTATTAACGATTCACAATTTTTTTTTTTACCAGGTAAGGCCCACTGAGCTGTTATAGCTCTTTTTCAGAAGCGATGATAGCTCACCGAAGTGGCTTATCGTGTGGAAATTCATAGAAGCCAAATGCTCCAAACACCTGTTTCTAAATTTGGTGGCGAGATGTTAAGGTAGGTTCCCTCTCGACCCTGAGCTCTGTATATTTGGAGTTGGCATGATCTCACTGCGGTAGCGTGGATTTTTTCTCCGGGTCACGTAGAAGTGAAATAATTAAATAATAAAAAATTACATAATAGAATAAAATTCTCACGACGTTTCGGCCACAACGCAAGCAGCCGTCCTCAGGTGAAGAAACAGAGCTGTCGGGAAGACAGCGTCTTAATGAACACCGCCAAGCTTGGCAGCGCACTTGAAGCTGGGTGGGAGGAGGAGAGAGCCTTGACAAAGGAGTTTACATATCAACGTCGTGAGAATTAAATGTTCATCATCAGGTTTGAAATCCACAGCAAGAAAATGTTTTGCTTGTGTTGCAGTCGAAACGTCGTGAAAATTTTTATTGTTTTACATTTGTATTATTTTATTATTTCCCTTCTACGTGACTTTACCGAAAGAACCAAGAATATTAATCCCTGCAGTCACGAAAGCTTTAAATCGAAATAGTAGTAATAGTTGTGCTGTAAGCCATGACGAAGCTGCCGGAACAGCGTGGCAGTGCGAAACTTAAAACTATAACTGTGGCCCCAGACTCTCATGGAACTATCTCCCACGAGGTGTCAGGATCTCAGAGTCTGTGGCAATATTTCTAAAGCTCGTCTTAAATCTCATCTGTACACTTTAGAAACTTTTAAGCAACTGAGTAAGCGGCTTTTACCGTTTGTTAGTTTTTTTAGTTTCACGAGTTCTCGTCACGCCGATGATTGTCGCTGTGTTTTGTACGGCACTTTGAGATCCTTGACGAAATCTGCTTTATAAATATAATTATTATTTTTCGATTTAAAGCTTTCGTGACTGCAGGGATTCATCTTCTTGGTTCTTTGACAGACCTGCTCTCCACCTGAGGACGGCTGCTTGCGTTGTGGCCGAAACGTCGTGAGAATTATTTTATTATGTTTTATTTTTATTATTTTATTATTTCCATTCTACGTGACTTTACCGAAAGAACCAAGAAGAAGAATTATTATTATTATTAATGTGCACCCGCTCGACAACGTGGTTAGAAATTGTGTTTATAAAACCAATTACAGTCACACCTCGGTATACGAGCGCTTTGGAATACGTCGCATTTGGTACACGTCGTGTTTTGACGAGAAAAAATGTCTTGGGATACGATGTCTTGCTTGGGATACGACGCGCTTGCTAGAACTTGTGTGGGTGGGGATGAGTCGCCGCGTGCCCGCGTAGACCCCGTTCACGACTGAAACAAAGCGCCGCTCCTCAGTCTGCCTGTAGATCTCGTTCAGTGCACAAGCCTTGCTGGACAGGTTTTTAGTAAAACTCAAACCTGGCGAGCCTCAAACAGGTCCAAGTCAAGAAAAAAGACAGAAAAGAGAAAGAGAAAAAAAACCCTAGAATTTCAGCTTCCTGAAGTTTTAATGGGTCGGGACTCTCCTTCCAAAAATAACATATCCTCCCCCTCCCCTTCCTCACCACCATCCTCGTAGGCTATCAACTCCTCTCAGCAAGGTAAAGGGACGTTCAATTTTATTTTTATCTCAATTTATTTTAATTTATTTATGCATTTATTTCAATTTATGTATGCATTTTAGTCATAAGTAGTGTCTAAATTATTTTATACAACCCCATTAATGTATAATATGCCGTATAAAATATTATTTCTTATACTCTGGAACGGATTCTTTCCTTTCCCTTTATTTATTACGGGAAAAATTCGTTTGGTGTTCGTCATTTTCGGTACAAGTCCTACCTCCTGGAACGAATTAACGACGTACACCGAGGTACCACTGTACCCGCTTCATCTGCGATCCTCCACCAACTACTGCTAAACGTGTACGTTTAACGCGTACGTTGACGCGCTTGACGCGTAGGTTTGACTCGTGCGTTAGATGCGTGCGTTCGACGAGTATGTCCGACGCGTTCGTTGGACGTGTAAGTCCGACGCGTGTGTTGACGCGTACGTTCGACACGTGCGTTCACGCGTGCGTTCATGCATGCGCTCGACGCGTACGTGGGACGCGTGCGTTCCCACGGCCGCGTGGTGTTCCGGCTCGAGCTGCGTGTTCTCCCGAAGCTTTCGCCGGCACCGAGCGGCGGGGGACATGTTCACCGACGACAGCCAGTGAGGAATCCCGCGTACGTCTGACGCGCACCTCCGATTGGCGCGGCTGGCTCGGTACGGCGCGAAAGAGGTTCAACGTACGAACATCCCGCAGTCGTCGTGATACGTGGCAAAACGCTTGAGAGAAGACACACTCAACAAACAGCCCGACACCTGCGCTCCGCACGGCCGGCTACATACGGCGCGAAAGAGGTTCAACGTACGAACATGCACACAGCCCAATGGGGGAAGCCACGCTTGGATCGCCTGCTTCATCGTCGCGGTAGTCGCGATGAACGGAGCCATCGGTGCAACAACAAAATAAAAGGGGGGGGGTAAACACTCTCCCACCTCTCGAGTTACACGCTCTGTTTTCTGCCCCCCCCCCGCTCCTCCGTTCTTACGCAACGGCTCTGGTTAGAATTTTTCCCCACAAAGTCTGTGTGGCAACGAAACTCCCCGCGCTCGTACGGCAGCGAAGCAACCGCACGCAAGAGCGCGGCGGGCACCCGCGTCACGCGAACGCTCGGGGCAGCGTGCAACAGAGTTATCGGAGGGCACGCGGATTGATGCTCGCGCGCTCGCTCACACTCGAGTAGATGGGCAGAAGTGGTCCGCTCGAAATTGCATTTGCACGCGCGTACGCGTAATGCGCGCGCGCGCTCAAACGTACGGCGGCAACACAAACGCGCCGGCCTGAGTGGGCGCATCCGCGCGACAGCGGTGTGCGTGTGTTGTAGGTCACGTGGGCTCAAAAGGACACCTAGCCTGGCACGAGCGCTGTGGTGGAGCGAATGGGGTCCATTGCTGTTGTTACAATTGAGTATTTGACGTAGCATGACGACGTATGCATGGGAGGGGCGTCGTTTGGCGTGCCGATGCAGTGCTCGGTGCAGACTTTGTCGGCTACTTTGATCTCCCTAAAATCCCGACATACAGACTCATGTCAAGAGGGCGTATCGGATGAGTGTTGCAAGGTCTGGGAAATATTCATCACGTGGAAATTCCCAGCAGCCAAAGACACGAAACGCGTGATGTCGATTCTAAATGTGGAGGGAAAACCGCAGGGCCCGGAGAAAAATCCACGCGACCACGGGGAGAGAGAGACACGCAAACTCCAAATGTACAGCAGGCGTCAGTCGGGAACGAACCCACGACCTCCTGCATACCGGGCGAGTTAGTTACATCTCGCCATCGTGACGCAATAGCAGCATGGAAGTACAGTACGGAAATATATTTTGTATGCACTTACCACAATGTATCCCCCTGCCACATGACATCGAATTCCGAGCAAGAGTGGTTGTTTTGAATTTGTTTACGTTATATAGTCATGGGCTCCCACGATCCAGGCTTCCACTGGAAGCCGCTACATTCATTACAATGGGTGGAGCAAAACATCTCTCGAAACGTGACCCTGCGTTGGGCTGACACCCACGACCTCCTGTATACCAGGAGAGGTAGTTAACATCTCCTAGCAACCGTGATGATGATGAGAGAGAGACACGCAAACTCCAAATATACAGCAGGCGTCGTCATGGTCGGGATCGCACCCACAACCTCCTGTATACCTGGCGAGGTAGTCAACATATCCTAGCCACCGTGATGATGATGAAGAGAGACACGCAAACTCCAAATATACAGCAGCAGGCGTGATGGTCGGATTGGACCCACAACCTCCTGTATACCTAGCGAGGTAGTTAACATCTCCTAGCCACCGTGGCAGCCCCACACCTTCAGCTCCATACGCGGTTTCTGGGACGCGATTCCTTCTCTCGCACGGCTGCCCTCCGGAGCTACGGCACCTTCTGTCATCCGCCTCCTGGCACGACGCGCGGACCCTCGCTCAAATGACGACGCTCGTCAGCGTGCTGTGGAGGCCTCGGGGCTTCGTGCATATCGAATGCGACGACGACGCGCACAAGCAAGTTTCGCAGCCTCGTCTGCTGAGAAATTCACACAGCTCCTTGCCTCTCTCTCTCTCTCTCTCACACGGCTGTCCTTTGTTTCTCGGGACAAGCTTACTTAATTGGTTGCGTCGGGTGGTGGAGGCTTTGAGGACACATGTATAGTAATAGGTTTTTACCCTTTCAACTGGTACAAAAACTGACACCTTTATACAAGGCATCATGTTTGCAATAACCATAACACAAGCAGTCAAAATGCAAACAAAAAGAAACAACTTTGATGATGATAATGATATGCACTGTCCTTGAAGTTGATTGGTCCACACCGAGACAGCTTTTATTAGAGCCTAGTCTCCATTGGTGTTGGACCAGATGACGCCAAAAGACGTACCAGTTGAAAGGGTAAAAACTATTACTATATTTTGCCACTGGTAAAAGGTCTCATAGTGACACATGTATACTTACGCGATCTGTCCCGAAACAAAAAACTGCTTCATTACGGATGATATCGGTTGCAAAAGCCTACTATCGCCACCACTGCTACGTGTTCAACGGAGAAATGAACAACGCTATTTCCTCGCCATGGTGTTGCTGACACCGGTGAAGGATTACAAAATTGAAAACATTTCGAGAACGTATATTTTGTTTATGTAATGTGCCCAAAGTTACTGGACCGCCGGCCTACTGCTTAAAAACCTCATTAGACTAACGATCGTTGACACAATTTTGTTTATAAATCAAGACGATGCCGGTGGAGCCATCGCCAGAATTACCGATTTGAACCGTTGCCCACGCATCTTACCCGTTGACGGAATCAGTCTCACAAGAAAGGTGACGCATTTTTTATTGTCTAAAGTCAGTGACAATTGAGCAATGATTAAATAGGAGGCGCGGAGCAAAAACCAATCAATAGAACAATAATCCTTCGTTGGCTTCTCAAGAATTTGAGAACCATACAAAAAGCGTGGGGAAATTTTTTAAGGGTTAAAGAACAAAAAGGGGCGATATCGACCTCACGGGATTCCGTGCGAACACTTTAAAAGAGTCGGGAGCTGCCGATATGCGCGGACGAGATGGAGCTGGAGCGAGCGAATCCGCCGCGGGAACAAATCTCCGCGGTGATAGCGGGGCCTCGGGCAGCGGCGATAGGAAGACCCCGACAGTGACGCAAAAGCGGCCGCAAGAAACGGCCGCAGCTCTTTACGGCTACGCACGCACACATGGACGCACGCAGAGAGACGCACACAGCCACCATTGGGCCCCAACCAAGGGTGGCACAGTCGGGTTTTTTACAATCGGTTTAATTGTCTTTTTATTCATAATCAACGTTTTTGGGTTTAGATCGCGTTATTTATAAATGTGTCGTAACCCTCCACCACCGACACGGCCAATCAGTAAAAAAGTGTCACGTTGACAAAAGACAAATAGTTCACTGCTTTAGCCCACCGGTGTGTTGAAGCGTGAAACCACAACATTTACAATTTGATCATCTGAGATTGGGAGAATCCGGTTTAATTGGTTATAATTGCAGAACCCCACTTCTCAACGATGGGCTTCATCCATTCCAAGCTAAGGAACTCACTGGCGCCCACGATTGTGGAGGAGAAGCTCGTGTTCATCAAGACCAACCTGCCCGCCGCATTCTACGACTACCCCGTGCCCGACGGCCCCCCCGAGTACGATAGCAGCACCGACGAGGAAGCAGCCTAAGCCTTGGGTCAGAGTTTCGCCTTCATTAAACCAGGTTTTAATTCCCCGAAATCGGGTTTAATTGGATTAAAGAAAAAACCCGATGCCTGCCGCTGGAAAAATCGGGTTTTTTCCAAAAGTGGTCGCGTGCGCCGCCGATGGACTTTCTCCTCACCAAACAAGGCATTTGGGAATTTAAACAACACAAAAAAGATAAAGGTGCAGCCCTTCAATACTCTATGTAAGGAACGAAACAGGAGGAGGATTTCTCCACAAATCTGGCTGTCTGCCTGATGATGCCGGTTGTAATTACCGGCGAAACGTCGTACTCCGATTGTAAATGTTGCGGCTTGGCTCTCCAACACACCGGTTAGTGCTGTACGTACAAATATACAAAAAAAAAAAAAAAAAAAAAAAAAAAATAGTGCTGTACTAGTGACGAATTGGCCAGTTCTGTTTACGTGACAAAACTTACTAGTTGGCTGTGTCGGGTGGTGGCGGGTTTAACGACGCGTTTACGTTCACGCGATCTCACCCAAAACAAACCTCTATCATGGCCTTCAATTGTCTGTTCGCCCCGTTGCTGGCAGACAGACGGCCCTCGCCTAGAGGGACATTTAAGAAAGGCCCTCAAGAAGGCGTTTGGTCTGCACCTCCATCTAGACGTCTTGGGACAACCAGAAATCTCTACATAGACAATGGAGGAGGAAATCCGATGAGCTACGAAGCGTTTTTTTTTTTGCACAGTTCCCCAGTACCGGGTGGGTCAGAAATAAATTCAAGTCAGTAACAGAAGGACCCACGGCTTCGCCCCCTAACACGTACGACCTGCCGCTGATTGGGCGAGCGCCGGTCGAAGGTCGAACAAACGCGGCCCGCCGCTGTTTCGACCGTTCCGTCGGGGGGGGTGGGGGGCCGAACCGGCGAACGCGGGATCGAGAGCCCAGCGTGCCGCCAACCACCGCAACCCGCGGCAGCGTGGGCAAAATCCACCGCAAGGCGCAATTCGGGGGCAAGGTGAGGCACCAGAATTGTGGGTGGCCGGCGGCGGGGAGGGCTACGAGGCGGGGAGGGTGAAGCCGGATGTACCGGCGTTTGAGGACAGCTCGTGGTCAGGCATTTGGATGGTGATGGCCTCAAATAGCCGGGTTAGCCAAGGCGCAGGGCAGGCAAAGCTGTACCGAAAGACGGCTGGGTAATTGGAAAGCCGAAAGGGTGATGATGCCCCGAGATTGCAATGTACGCACGCGCGTTGAACTGCGTTCGCGCCATACGCGGCCAGACCGTGCAGATCGAGCCGCTTTGGCGTAGCAATAAGACATCCGCAGCGGTACCAACGTACCAGCCCACAAATAAACCAAAAAATACTCTCAAGTTGAGTTCTGGCCGCTGCAGACACCGCTGCTGTCTTTAGGGAACGATGCGCGTGCCCATTTCCTCAAAGTCCCCGAAAGGTGAGCCACAAACGTCGCTCTAATCAATAAATAAATTCAAAACCACAAGACAAAGATCCCCATATAGCCTGTAATAGACTGTCGGCAAGTGCTGTTCGCGAGCACCTATGAAGGCCGGCACGGCACACGAGGGGTGGGTGGCCAACACCACGTCCGGCCGTCTTTGTCTCTCTAGTGGCGGTTTACACATCGCACCAGGTACTCATTTGAGGCTGAGTCGACCTAGGGAGGCCCAGGACCTGCTCAGATAATCGTCACACTGGTGTGGGCCGTGAGCGGGAATGAACCCGGGTCGCCAGGTTCGTAGCGCAACGCGCTAACCACTACATTACCACTCCCCACTCAATAATAATTATCACTCTATACACACACACACTCACATTTTTCCATCATCTTTCAAAAGCAGTATCGGTACCCAAGGGTACGATCTTCCACGAAGCTCATGGTCCACCCTAAACCGCAACCGCTGAACAAACCATGGCAGTAGATGCGAATTACCAGATGCACAAATGTCAAATTAAAAACTCTACGCTAGTGGTGGTGCGATTGTGGCCATCACAGCGATGATGATGATGACGATGCACTCCGCTGGTTATCTGGGCTTGTCCACCTGAATGTGAAATTGTAGTTGCTGCTCTGCATCTACATCAGCCGCATGGAAGAAGAACATGGACTCAGCACTGCCCATGACTCAGCACTGAAGTCGATAGACTCAGCACTGCCCATAGACTCAGCACTGACGTCCATAGACTCAGCACTGCCCATAGACTCAGCACTGAAGTCGATAGACTCAGCACTGCCCATAGACTCAGCACTGCCCATAGACTCAGCACTGCCCATAGACTCAGCACTAAAATCCAAAGACTCAACACTGCAGTCCATAGACTCAACACTGCCCTTAGACAAACACGAAGTAGACATCGCAGCGATACACTCCGCTGCACCTGACGCGGTTATCTGAGGCATGACCACCTTGAATGTGAAACTGTGGTCTGTTGCTCTGCATCCACGTCAGCGGCCGTGAGACGAGAAGAAGCAGCATCAGCAACCACAAGAAAGCCCGACAAGATTTACAATCCACTGAGCGTGGCATATAGCCACGCTCATGTTGACTGGCCGGGGTTCGAGGTATCCGACTGCAACAATTTCAACACCTTGACGGCAGCGCTACGTCCGCATTAACAGGGCTGCCTGCTCGCCACCGTGAACTCCCCACGTACGGGGGCAAATCCATCTTGTAGATACGTCGAACTCACGACCGTCCAGTTGCGAGCTGAGCGCTTCGCACGCGGCTCCACTCAAGCGTCGCATTGGCAGGAATCACGAAAGCCACACTCACTCACGGCCCGATGCGCGAGCGTGTTTTCAGTCGTTTTAACACCGTTGCCACCTTACGCGTTCCTCAATCGCGTTGACGCAATCAACCATGCGAGATTGTTACCCCATTAAGCGAGATGTTAACGGCCTCGCCTGGTATACGGGAAGTCGTGGGTTCAATCCCGACCCTGACGCCTGCTACTGTATATTTGGAGTTTGAATTGGTCTCCCCATCATCATCACGGTGGCTAGGCTATGTTAACTACCTCGCCTGGTATACAGGAAGTCGTAGGTTCGATTCCGACCCAGACGCCTGCTGCTGTATATTTGGAGTTTGAATTGGTCTCTCTATCATCACCACGGTGGCTAGATGTTAACTACCTCGCCTGGTATACAGGAGGTCGTAGGTTCAATCCCGACCCTGACGCCTGCTGTGTAATTTGGAGTTTGAATTGGTCTCTCTACATGTCACGGTGGCGAGATGTTAACTACCTCGCCTGGTATACAGGAGTCGTAAGTTCGATCCCGACCCAGACGCCTGTGGTATATTTAGTTTGCGTGTCTCTCTTCTACCCGTGGTCGCGTGATTTTTTAGGGTCCTCCGGTTTCACCAACACATTTAGAAACACGCGTTCAGAGCGCTTGGCTGCTATACGTTTCCACGTGATAGGCCACTTCACTGAACAATCATGTGGCCAGGTCACTTCTGAAACAGAGAAATATAGAGCTCAGTGGGCGTTACCTGGTCAAATATTTTAAAAAAAAATTATGCTGCCCGTGGTGACGGATGACTGCGAAACACACACGGCGGAGGAAACACAATGGTGAAAACGGTCCCGGCAAGATGCACGCGCTCGAAATTCCTCGAAGAGACACGAAGCGAAACTCGCGCGTGCGAGGACGAGCATGCGAACACGGCATCACGATAGCGTCACGCATCCACGCTCGCCTCGAAGCGGGCGTCAAACCCACTCGGCGATGGGCGCCCAATTTTTGCCTCCAAAAGTTACGGGCCCCTCGCAGCGGAACGACGGCTCAAAAGATGGTGCGCGATCCCGATGAATGAGGACCGATGAATGGGGCGCTTTATTCCGGTGCGCATGTGGCAGCAATATGGATTAGATCTGCACGGGGCTGCGGGGCTGTTCGGTTTATAGCGCAATCCCAGCCGTCGCGCCGGGCAGTGGGCAAAAAGTGGCAGCTGACAACGATGGGTTTTCGGTTGCGACAGCGCAGACGACAATGACAGCCTTCAGGACAAGTCAGGCCCCGACTGTACCGCGCGGAGGCTCGGCCACTTTCACCGTCTGCGCCGAATTGCACAAGGCACCGAAGGGAGTGCTAATTTAATGCACGAGAATCGAACGCAAGGCAGACGGGTCAATGAACGCGCGCTTACAACGCGCCCGAAACACACGAGGATGCCTTTGCACACAGGCGACACTCTTTGCACGAGGTCCGTTGCAGTGGGTTTGTGCAATCCTTTGGTGGATGGTATCAACAATAACAAACAAAAAATCCCACAAACAAAAAANCTGATTCCTCGTTCAATATATAACGTCCTTACCCATCCTAAAAGAAGCAGATGCTTCTAAAATGACGTACACCGCCACCCCCTCTGCCAATATATCCTCCACCAACGTCACCAGACACCGCCCTGAAAACCTACCAAACGCCACTTACAACAATGGAGTGAATTATAAAACACAGAAAATAAATGCAACCCCCCCCCCCCCTATTATTCACACGGCGCTGTGGGGAGGGCTGCATCTCCATGCAGCCCTTTCTCCATCAGATGACATCCATGCATCATTGTCCAGGGCCGGCTGTCCATTAGCACCTGTCACCTCGACCACCCAACCAGCCACACGCCCAGTCACCCCACACTCGGCCACATCGCCACCCAGTCAACCAAATCACGTAGCCACATAACCACCCATCCAGCTGGAAACCCAGCCACCTAACCACACAGCCACATAACCACACAGCCAACCAAACCACCAGCCACATGACCACCCATCCAGGCAAAAAACCAGCCGACTAACCACCCACCCAGCCAACCAACCACCCAAAAAGCACACACCACCCAGCCATCTGACCACCCAACTACCCACCCAGCCACCGAACCATTAAGACAACCAATCACCCACCAATCCACACAGCTACATAACCACCCTGTGACATAACCACCCAACGTACACACCCAGCCACGCATGCAAACAACGCACACACACCACCCAGCCACCCACTCACCCAGCCACACACTCAGTCAACCACCATCAGTCAACCACCAGCCACCCACTCACCCAGCCACCCACTGAGTCAACCACCACTCACCAGCCACCCACTCACCAGCCACCCAGCCACCCACTCACCCAGCCACCCACTCACCCAGCCACCCACTCACCCACTCACCCAGCCACCCACTCAGCCACCACCCAGCCACCCCACTCACCCACCACCCACTCACCCAGCCACCCACTCACCAGCCACCNACTCACCCAGCCACCCACACCACCAGCCACCCACTCAGCCAGCCACCCACTCACCTAACCACCACTCAGTCAACCACCACTCACCCAGCCACCCACCAGTCAACCACCCACTCAGTCAACCACCCAGCCACCCACTCACCCAGCCACCCACTCACCAGCCACTCACCCAGCCACCCACCCANTCAACCACCCACTCACCCACCCACTCACCCAGCCACCACTCACCAGCCACTCACCAGTCAACCACCACTCACCACCACTCACTCACCAGCCACCCACCCACTCACCCACCACTCACCCAGCCACTCACCACTCACCCAATCACTCACCCAGCCACCCACCACTCACCTAACCACCCAGCCAAGCCCCAACCTCCCAATCGTTCATCCAACAACCCACCCGGTCTGACACACACCCCGGCTGAGATGAAGCGTTAAGACAACACACATGAACCCACCAGTGTCCAATGAGATTGAGGATGACAATGCCGATTAACCGATCATGATAATTGTCACGAAATGATAGCTACATTAAATTAAAGCATGTAAAAAATATGTTAAAAAATCCACCCACTCACCAAACCACCAGTGATAACACCACGGGGCTGAACGATGCTGAAGATGCGACGACCATGAGACCGATGACAAGAATGAAACGACGAGCTGATGCTGATTAATTGATCACGAATATTACAGATTGACAATTTTATGTAAAAAAAATACATAAGATCCTGACCACCCACCCACCCACCCACTCACTGTCACACGCTGTGCCCCATGCTGCTGCTGCAACGACGACGCCGTTAACGACCACCAGCCACCAGCACCCACCAACGTCCACCTCACCTCGCTCACGCGGCTCTCGGCGAAAGACGAAGGGGCGGCTCTGTTGCTCACTGCCAATGGCCGTGGTCGTGATGCGTCCGCTCGCCGCCGCTCCGCTCAGGTAGCCGCCGCCTCCTCCTCCTCCATTCGCGCGCTCACCACCAAGCTCAACGCAGCGCGGACGCCGGGTTAAATCGCAGCGCGGATAAGCGGCGGTTTGTAAATCGCAGCGCGATAAGCGCCGGGTTTAAATCGCAGCGCGGATAAGCGCCAAATCGCAGCGCGGATCGCCGGGTTTGTAAATCGCAGCGCGGAAAGCGGCGGGTTTGTAAANCGCAGCGCGGATAAGCGCCGGGTTGTAAATCGCAGCGCGGATAAGCGCCGGGTCGCAGCGCGGATAAGCCCGGGTTTGTAAATCGCAGCGCGGATAAGCGCATAGTTTGTAAATCGCAGCGCGCATAAGCGCCGGGTTTGTAAATCGCAGCGCGGATAAGGGGTTTGTAAATCGCAGCGCGGATAAGCGCCGGTTTGTAAATCGCAGCGCGGATAAGTGCACGATTTGTAAATCGCAGCGCGGGTTTGTAAATCGCAGCGCGGATAAGTGCACGGTTTGTAAATCGCAGCGCGGATAAGGGTATGGTTTGTAAATCGCAGCGCGCATAAGGTTCGGTTTGTAAATCGCAGCGCGGATAAGCTCTAGATTTACAAATCGCAGCGCGGATAAGCGCCAAGTTTGTAAATCGTGGGTTGGTTTGTAAATCCAGCCGCGGATAAGCGCGGTTTACAAATCGCAGCGCGGATAAGCGCCAAGTTTGTAAATCGTGGGGCGAATAAGCGCCGGGTTTATAAATCGCAGCGCGGATAAGCTCCAGGTTTATAAATCGAGCGCGGACAAGCGCCGGGTTTTAAATTTCATCGCGGATAAACGCTGGGTTTATAAATCGCAGCGCGGATAAGCGCTGGGTTTATAAATCGTAGCGCGGATAAGCGCCGGGTTTATAAATCGCAGCGCGGACAAGCGCCGGGTTTTGTTGATCACCGAACGGATAAGCACCGGGTTTGTAAATCCCAGGGCGGATAAACTGGTGTTTGTAAATCACAGCGCGAATAAGTGCTGGCTTTGTAAATCCTGCGCGGATAAGCGGGGGTTATTTATAAACCAAAGCTTTAAATTTTGATTTAAAGCTTTCGTGACTGCAGGGATTCATATTATTGGTTCTTTCGGTAAAGTCACGTAGAAGGAAATAATAAAATAAAAAATATATAGAGCAATAAAATTCTCACGACGTTTCGACTGCAACGCAAGCAAACATTTTCTTGCTGTGGATTTCACACCTGATGATGAATTTTTTGTTTTATATTTTATAATTTCATTATTTTCCTTCTACGCGACTTTACCGAAAGAACCAAGAATATAAACCATAGCTTATATAAGAATGACTACATCGCGCCACGAATAAGTATTTGTAAATCCCAGTGCGGATAGGAGCGGGCTTTGTTATTCATAACGCGGATAAGATGAGTGTTTGTAAATCCCAACATTGATGAGCTCAGCGTGGATCATCGATGGCTTTGTGAATCGTAGCGCGGATAAGCGGAGCGCGGCCCTGATTGGCTGAGGCGGAGGCGAGTGGGCGTGGCCCGCGCGGGGACCAGCCAATAGCGTTGGACGCTGCGCGATCATTATAATTTATGTAAATCGTATGCAAATATATGCATAGTTAATTCGATTCACATTTTAAACTGCAGCGATATCCATTGTTGTACTATCATCTCTCCTGACCTCTGTGCTCCAGTTCTGCAGTTCGTGTCCATCCTGATCATCAAGTAGTCCTAATCGCATATCTGCATTTGCATAAATATGCATTTTTTCTTGATATGCAAATTATTTTGTCAAGGCGCTCTTCCCCCTCCATCCCAGCTTAAATAGACGCTCCAAGCCTGGGGTGTGTCATTCAGACGCTGTCTCTGCGACAGACCTGTTCTTCACCTGAGGACGGCTGCTTGCGTTGTGGCCAAAACGTCGTGAGAATTATTTTATGTTTTATTTTTATTATTTTATTATTTCCATTCTACGTGACTTTACCGAAAGAACCAAGAAGGTGAAGATGATCATTTTTGTTTATCGATCTGTATCTTATCTCTTCTTTTTCCTGGTCCTTTTCTCGTTCCATTCGTTGCGTCCTTGTACGTATGTACGTTGAACTTCTTTCGCGCCGTACGTAGCCAACCGCGCTGACCGCGGTGGTGCCGGGGAAGGACAGCAAAAGGGGCCGTCCATAAATGACGTCACGCGATTTTGGAGGATTTTTGACCCCCCCCCCCTCGTCACACGGCGTCACAAAGCTCTGCCCCCCCCCCAAATATAAAAATGCTTCAAATCGCTTTAAACTATTGTCATTGTAGTGCGTATTTACTGTGGCGCTGCACTCTGATGTTGTAGGAGAAAACATTAAAAAGTCTATTTAATTAGTAGAATGTGTTGTCTATATTTATTTAAAGTTGCGCATTTTGATGTGACGTCACATTTCTCAAACCCCCCCCCCGTCACACATCGTCACAAATATCTGACCCCCCATAGGTGCGTGACGTCATTTATGGACGGCCCCTAAACACGAAACGCAGTTCTAAACAAATGACTTATCAATGTAGATTATTTAAAAGTGCACAACTCCAGTGGCTTACTAATATCGGAAGAGCATTCCACATGGCCGCGGAAACGCATCTGAAAGCACGCGACGCAGTGGCCATCTTTGTTCGGTGGCTCGCCAAAAGCTGCTGCTAAAGAAATGAGTTTTCAATCTAGATCCAATCTAGATGCAATCTAGATCCTTTTCAATCTAGATTCTAGACCCTTGACCCTTCAACCCTTCCTTCGGTGCGCCACGGGTCCCACAGTTGCTAGTTAAATGAATTGGTCAAACATCCATTGCAGGACCTCCACCCAGAGCCGGCCCAGCCACTAAGCGCCCTTGCAATTGCAAAGGGCCCCGTGGCCAGCAGAGGGCCCCTAGAGTCACTGCTAGCGAGTGGGTGAAAAAAATCATACATCAAAGGGGCCTCCAACCAAATTTTGCTTAGGGCCCCAAAGGTCTAGGGCCGGCTCTGCCTCCACCTGAAAATTACTCAGTAAGGATTTCTGGTTGAATATCGAGCCTTATTATTCCCACTGATAAGTAATAGTAACGGTAATTCACAAGCCTTTGTCCGTCCACTGTTGGATGAAAGCCTCCCCATGGCGTCTCCGTCGTGGGGGGGGGGGGGAGGGGGGGNATGGTTGTTTGACCATACTTCACCGCGCCGGTCAGTGCGCGAGGGTGAGAGAGTGGTCCAGGACCGGTCCGTATTTCACTGCCGCTGACGTTAGCCGTGGTCAAGAATCGAACTCGGATCGCCGCGATTGACTTTCACACACACAGCCGTGAGACCCCTACTACTCAAACCCTCGTTCTCATATTACGCTAATTCCGCTCATGGGCATTCACCGCGCATTAAGGTCACGGCCACATATTTCATCTTGGGAAGGGCACTGCTCAGGGGGTATGAGAACGCATAGTTGGTTCGGTGTGATAGCCGCTCCATGCAGCGCTGGCGTTATCCATATGTGAGATGATTGGAGGGTTTAGTAGGTCAGGGCGATGCGTCATCCAGTACCCAAGTGCCGTCTTCATGGAATGGTCCCAGTAGCAGCAGCAACGACGACAACAAAAACACAAACAGGCAGAGTTTTATATCACATTTCTGGCACATTCACTGACATCACTGGCGATCACAACACGGTTTCTCAGATTTGTTTTAATACCGCTTGCCTTGTGTGTTTGTTCTTGTGCACCACTGCCGATGTGGTACGATGACCAAATAATTTGCCTGTGTTTGCCTTCTGGTTCCAATTCATCAGCATCAGCAGCAGCAACAGTGATCAATCCACTGCTGGATGAAGACCTCTCAACCCCACAAAAGCCATCGCCATTCCTCACGATGTCGCGAGATACAACAGCCCACTCAATTTGGGACATTTTTATTGGCATCGCGTTTGGTGAGAGTTCTCAAGGAGGGCGTGTGACCCGGGAAGGCAGTTTATTAGATCGTAGCGAAGCCCAAATATCGCGAAGAGTGAAGTCGCTTCCTCGCTTAAGGTCACGAACACTAGCCGATGAGTCGAGCGACAAAGAGCAATTTTCTCCAGAGACAAAAATCCATTTTTGCCACACGGTGGGTGTGCGTCACGGTGGTTCGGAGTTTGCCTGATTCAAAGAATGCTGCTGGAAAAAAAAAACATTGGCCAACAATGACCGCAGGCTGATGGACCTAATTGGGATTTTTAAAAATCTATCTAATAAATATACTATTCAAAATAAACGGCGCACACACAAATGCACAATATATTTTGTAGCGCTCGATGCGTTTTTTTAAATCGGGTTGCACCATGATGTCCAACGTTTGTTACCTAAGTTACTGCGGTGAAGAGATGTTACTACGTCGCCTGGTATACAGGAGGTCGTGTATATTTGGAGTTTGCTTGTCTCTCTCCCGTGGGGGTCACGTAGATTTTTCTACAGGTTTTTCCTTCCACATTTAGAATCAACACGCGTTGAGCGTATGCGGCTGGCTATAAATGTCCACATGATAGGCCATTTGTCAAGCTGTCATTTGTGGCCAACTCGCTTCTGAAATAGAGCTATACAGCGCAGTGGCCCTTACCTGGTAACAAATAAAAAATAAATCGTCTTAGTTTAAACGCTGCACTTGCAATGCTTTTTTTTCACGTGGGACGTGCCGAACAACGCACGGTACGAGCCCAAAGACACCGCAGGGGAGCTGTGCAGCGCGGCTGTCTCAATGTTGAAACTTTCTCCGCGTGCGCGCGTGCGTTTCGGAGGCGTTTGTATTTAGCTGGAAAAGACTCAAGTTTCGTCGCGAGCCATGCTGACTGTCAACCTGTGAAGATGCATTTGCAATCGTTAAGCTGTTTTGCATTCAGTGTGTCGCACATTATCCACAGTGGATCTGTCGGCGCTGCATTTCAGTTGAACAAATCCCACATCTAATCCTGACAATGATAACAATGGTTGCACGTAAATAATAACAGTGAAACGAAATATATTTTCACGTAGACTCTCGCGACCAATATTATTCACAATAAAGATTTTTTTGGGGGTTAGATTGAATACTAAATGTTATCGTTTGACAAGCAAGCTGACTTATGAGTATTTAAAATAATCGATGATTGCGTCGCAGACGCTCACGCGTGGCATGTACAAAGTGAAGTCCCAGCGTGCGTCGAAGGGAGGCCAAATTGAAGTGAATTCGTAAGCACTGCGGCTGTGGGACTTTGAAAGCGCCGGAGCCAAATCAGCCGCACACACAGCACAGGCGTTATCAGAGGTCAGGGCACAGCGACCTTTTTCAATGGGGGGGGGGGGTATGCAAGTTATGACTGCCCCCCCCCCCCAAACTCGTTTCTCCCGACTCGCCGCAGTGGCAAGGAGATGTTAACTACTCGCATGGAATGCAGGAGGTCGTGGGTTCGATCCCAATGCTGACGCTTGCTGTATTTTTAAATCCTTTATATTAAGTTCGCTTGCTTGCTTGCTTGCGTGCTTGCTTGCTTACGACCGTGCAAATCTTTCGGTCGTTTTTTAACCCACTTCCCGTGATCCAATCGAGCTGACATTTTGCACACAGACTCGTTGTGCGAGACAATTAATGTTCGTGAATTTTTTTTCCAAAAGTTTACACTGTTTAGGGAAAACAAATTAAATATTAATTACCAATTGCTTAATACTGGCAGACAATCATCTGACCCATAGGTGGCAGCCATCTCAAGCCAGAGGACGAGAGGACTCTAGCCGCCACGCATATAAAGGATTTATAGTGAAAAACTTTGTTTTTACGGGTTATACTTATTGGAACTTGTCTCTCTCCCCGTGGTCGTGTGGATTTTTCTCCGGGTCCCCCGGTTTTTTTCCCTCCACATTAGGAAACACCCGTTTCGAGTATTTGGATGCTATACATGTTCACATCATAAGCCACTAACTTGAGCTATCATTTGTGGCGAGGTCGCTTCTGAAAAGAGCTATATGGCTCAGTGGGCCTTCCCTAGTAAAAATTTTTTAATAGGACTAAAATAGCTGTGGATCTTTTTAAGCCATATAAAATAATACGTCGGCTATAACTACATATTATTTTAGTTGCACCTGTGTATGGGTTTGGAGGAAGACAGTCTCACAGTGACGGTGTTAATAAAAAAGATCTAAAGACACAATACGGTACGAACAATGCAGTTATCGTGCGTCTCGCTTTGCAAGCGCATGTGAGTGAGCAAAAACAGCCTGGCGTTCACAACAATCACCAGCACCAGTAGCGCCACCATATTTTACGCCGTGTGCATTTTTAGGAAATATTACTTTTGTCATTTGTAACAATGGTTTTTTTCTGGCATTTATGGTTAATTGTTGGAATTTTTGTTATTGTTTCATATTTTTCTCAATTTTTTTGTTAATTTTGTGTGCGTTTGATTTTGCTCTGTAGCCAGCAGCGGCATTTCCCCTCGGGCATCGATCCATGATGTATCGTTGCCCGGTTCAATTCACAACCCCGCACATGACAGGCAGATCTTCCGGGTCTATTCTTAGCCACTAAGTGCTTTTTTGGTGATAATTCCCGGCCGCTATGCTTCTTACGATGACACGACTCGACACACCTGCAATGTCTACTTGACGGACCTGTTCTCCACCTGAGACGGCTGCTTGCGTTGTGGCCGAAACGTCGTGAGAATAATTTTATTATGTTTTATTTTTATTCTTTTATGACTTCCCTTCTACGTGACTTTACCGAAAGAACCAAGAAAATGTAATTTTAGTTCGGGATGGGGGTAGGGTTGGGAGGCAAGGCTTCGGTGGTACGGCCGTGTGATGCGAAGAGTCATCAGTGGTCAAGACTGCCGTGCGTATTGAGCCAGAGGGCCGCCGTCCACGCGGACGTCCGAAGAAGCAATGGATGGATCGAATCAAGGAAGACGTGAAGATGGTCAACGCATCCCCCGAAGATGCCCTGGACCGAGCCAAATGGAGAAGACAATGCCGAAAAGCGGACCCTGCGCCACAGCGGGAACAACGCTAGGAAGAAGATGGGGTAGGGTTGGGTGCCGTGGTGCGTAATGATAAATGACGACGATTTTCGATGAAGCGCCCCTCCTTTCCACCGTGGCATCTCAGATCGCTTGACTAACGTCACATCTCATCTCGAGATATTTTGGAAAGCCACCGCCCCACTCCCACCCAGTGGCAGCTGTCCCTGTGTGGCCCAAGGTGACTCAGCACTTGGCCCTCAAACGGGCATGAGTCTGCCAGTCGGAGGTATCTGATATCTTTCGATTTAAAGCTTTCGTGACTGCAGGGATTCATCTTCTTGGTTATTTCGGTAAGTCACGTCGAAGGGAAGTATAAATATTTTTATATTATATTATTTTATTGTGTTTTCTTTTATTTTTCGATTTAAAGCTTTCGTGACTGCAGGGATTCATCTCTTGGTTCTTTCGGTAAAGTCACGTAGAAGAAGACCACGACTTTCGGCTCGCAAGACCTGAAGAAGGCTGCTTGTGTTGTAGCCGAAACGTCGTGAGAATTATTTATTATTATTATTTAAATACTTTTCTTTTATTATTTTATTATTTCCCTTCTACGTGACTTTACCGAAAGAACCAAGAAGATGTATCTGATATCTGTGAAATCATATCTTTGTAGCTCATCGGATTCCTCCAGTATAATATAATTCTGATAAAAAAATTTGCTATGTAATCCCACTCGAGTAATTTGGGGTATTTTTTCGAATTCGGCGAATTTGGAATTGGATTCGCGAGTGAAAAAATAACAGTGTAATTTTTTTTATCCATTAAAGCCGTATTGACTGCCAAGACTGTCAAGAGGTCTGTGCTGGGATGTTGATTCCATTTGTAAGCATGTGTGGGAAGTGATAACCCATGCATACAAGAGCATAACATCTAAAAGTATTCTAGGCTTTTTCGGTAAAGTCACGTAGGTAAAATTAAATTAATAAAGTAAAATAAAAGTACACACAGACGGGTTCGTGAACCCACCTGCAGAACTGTAAAATCCCTGGTCACTTTGCAGCTCAGCGGGATTGGGAATCACAAATCTGGATATGATCCACCAACCTTGCCCCCAAAGCAAGTGTATCCCGGGCGTGCACCTTCAGGGTCGTGAATCCAGCTTCACGTTCATTCTATGGAGCAGTGTTCTTCTTTGCAAGGCCGCGGGCCACTTGCGGCCCCTGGTGGCCCCTGACAAGACACAAAAAGTGACAACACCCCCCCCCCGTCATCATCATCATCATCATTGTCGTCGTGTTGCTGTAAACCCAACAATGGTTTCAAACGTGTGGTGCCCTCACACTGATGATGTCTTATCAGCGAAAGTGGCACTGAAAATTAGTGAAGAACACTGCACTGTATTATACACTATACATTACGCTCCACACTACACTACACTATACACTACGCTTGACACTACACTATACACTACGCTTGACACTACACTATACACTACACTATACACTACACTACACACTACACTATACACTACGCTTGACACTACACTATACACTACGCTTAACACTGCACTATACACTATGCTTGACACTACACTATACACTACGCTTGACACTACACTATACACTACGCTTGACACTACACTACACACTACGCTTGACACTACACTATACACTACGCTGCACACTAAACCAGTGTTCTTCATTGCAAGGCCCATGGGCCACTGGCGGACCCTGGTGGCCTTTAGGGCGGCCCCTGACTTGTGCCCCCCCCCCCGACAAGACACAAATGGTGAAAACACCCCCCATCATCATTGGAACCTCATTTGCCAGTAAAAAATGATAATTGTTTTTTTACCCTTCTATCTGGCAACAAAACTAACACCTTTTTTACAAGGAGTCATGTTTGCATAGACCACAATACCTGCAGCCATAATGCAAACAAAAAACACAACTCTGATATATTATCAGAGTTATGTTTTTTGTTTATAACTCTGATATATTATCAGAGTTATGTTTTTTGTTTGCATTATGGCTGCAGGTATTGTGGTCTATGCAAACATGACTCCTTGTAAAAAAAGTGTCAGTTTTGTTGCCAGATAGAAGGGTAAAAAAACAATTATCACCCCCCCCCCCCCCCCATCATCTTCATCGTGCTACTGTCAAACCCCTAATGGTTTCAAATGTGTGGCGGCCCTCACACTGATGATGTCTTATCGACGAAAGTGTCCCCCCCCCCTCTCTGAAAATTACTGAAGAACACTGATATATCTTCTTGGTTCTTTCGGTAAAGTCACGTAGAAGGGAAGTAATAAAATAATAAAAATAAAACATAATAAATAATTCTCACGACGTTTCGGCCACAACGCAAGCAGCCGTCCTCAGGTGCGTTGTGGCCGAAACGTCGTGAGAATTATTTCGTCGTGAGAATTATTTTATTATGTTTTATTTTCTTATTTTGTTACTTCCCTTCTACGTGACTTTACCGAAAGAACCAAGAAGATGAATCCCTGCAGTCACGAAAGCTTTAAATCGAAACACTGATATAGTGGTCCGTTCATTCGATGGTAGAAACCCATTTACAATTCTCTAAATATCACATTACAGCACACATTATTATCATAATACATATTTCTTACGTTGTCATTCATTTAAATCGAATCTCAGGAAACCTGGTTCTTATCTGTCAAAAAAAAAACGGAAACATGTCATGTTTCATTAGGGTGTACATGCGCAAGGAAGTGGGTTATCGATTTTTTTTATTACCCGTGGTCAGATAAATGGCGGGGAAGTGCTTGCGACAACCATCCTAAGAATTTTTATGAATTATAAGCGGTTGCGGTTTGGAGTGCCCTTAACAGGTGCAACATCATTATGATGATCATCCCTTCACCCGGGAATGAATGCAGCTCACCGACTATAGAATTGACCGACAGTTGCAATCGCGAAACAATCACGCGCGCGACTCTCTCGCAAGCTTTGCGCGTTTCGGCTCGCGACTCATTGACCGAGTATTCCGAGAACGTGCCAAATTTCGGAGTTTTTTTCTTAAATTACTGGGACCCTTAATATTTGACTCCCTTTTCAAGGGTCGGGCTCACGGTTCGAGATGTTTTGCTCCACCCATTGTAATTAATTTAGCGGAATCCAGTGGAAGCAGTGATCGTGGGAGCCCATGACATACTTACAACGCAAACAAATTCAAAACAACCCACTCTTGCTCGGAATTCAATGCCGTGTATGATGAATGTAGCGGGGGGATACATTGTGGTAAGTGCATACACAATATATTTCCGTACTGTACTTCTATGCTGATATCTCGCCCCGGTGGCGTGATGTTAACTACCTCGCTCGGTATACAGGAGGTCGTGGGTTCGTTCCCGACCCTGACGCCTGCTGCTGTATATTTGGTGTTTGCATGTCTCTCCCCGTGGTCGCGTAGATTTTTTTCGGGTCCTCCGGTTTTTCCCTCCACATTTAGAATCAACATCACGTGTTCAGAGCGTTTGGCTGCTATACATTTGTAGTGAGTTCGACTGAGTCGCAGACATAGACTTGGAGGCAACACATTTATTTAACTTCAACACACGGGGTAACTGCCCCTTAACAGAATAACAATTATGGTGGTGACCACCAGGCTAACTACACTAATTACAACGTAATTAGCTACTACGGACCGTGCCACAGCTTGGGTCCAGTCCACGTGTTGGAGACTCGGAGAACAGAAATAGAGCGGACAAGGTTTCTCCAGGATGAACAACAACGCCGGTCCTCTGGACCCGGCTTATATCTCTGCGGCGTGGCTGGCTCCACCCTTGGCCACGCCCACCTTCCAGAATCCTCGGAAAGGATCTGATGCAACCACGTGACCACCCCTAGCCCCACGTAGACTTAACTGGTCACGTGTCCCCTCGGGTCAACCAAGTGCCATGGCCTTGAGTAACCTCATTCCTACGGCCGGCACTCCCACACCCTGTCCTGTAGGGTTGCACTGCACGCAAGCGTGGTGGCATCTCGCGCTATCCATCAGCGCTCACCGGCCCCTCTGGGGCCGGTATTACACCCACACCACGTGGTACCGCGATGTCGCTACACCGCACGCCGTGCCTCTCTGGGCGGCACTGCACAGCGACATCCGCATGTCACTACACATTTCCACATGATAAGCCACTTCGTTGAGCTATCATTTGTGGCCAGGGCGCTATGAAAAAACTCAAAAGCTACCTTAGCAACCCGCACTGATCAGTGTGAAGTATATTTAACCCCCCTACAACCCGCGCAGCTAAAAGGGCCGTTCGTGTCCGTGGCGAACACTGAATCCTCATCAATCGATGAATCGATGATGCATCGTCACGTCTCCACGTGTAACACCGCCTCGTCCGACAAAAGCGCTGCATTTGCACAGAGCGAGTGCAGTCACACCACGTGGGCACAAAGTCACACCACGTGGGCAGTCACACCACGTGCGTGCACCTCACGGCGGTTGTCACCTTCGCACCCGGAGCGTTAAATCTTAACTTCTGGCTGTATGTATTGAAGAATTCCCCCCCCCCACCTCCTCGATTTAAGACAGAATAGGAGGCCTTTCTTCACGTGTCTGGCAATCGCCTGAAATTTTGGGGAAGGAAATTGCCAAAGAGAATGTATGGCAATGTTAATGACGGACCGATTTTAATGACGATGGAGAGTGATGACTATTTTGGATGGTGATAACTGTTGGGGATGATGCCTACGAGTTCAGGTTTATTTATTTTAACAAAGTGAGAAGTCAGAGTCCAGGACGAGTCTCATTTGCAAAAAGGTGACCCGGGACGCGTCTGCTCCTTCTACTCCCAACCGAGTAATTTTGTGGGTTACAGTCTTTTGTAATTTGACAATTTTTTTGACTCTCGAGAGGGTGGCACACAATGGCCTGCTCTTGCGAATGATGGCAGGGGATATTTTAACGTCCCAACTGTTAAGTAGACGGCACGGATTGTGACGATTGTATCCCATGGTGCAATAAGCGGCGAATGCGCTCCTGCCAAGTCATGTCACTGCTCGTATATAGAAGAAGAAAAAAAATGGTCGTTGTTGGTGGATGATGAGAATTGCCCAACATTTAACCCACTTCCGTTGCACTTTTGAGAATTGTGAAAGTTTCCATTTTACACTCATCAGAGACATGTTAGCATGAGTACTATGGGAGAATGGTAGTACAAGGGTTAGTGCACTGTGCTGCAAACTTGGTACTGGTAGGAACCTCCTGGTTACACCAGCCCACAGGGGATTATTGTGTACCTCCGTCGTGCAGGGAGGGGCTGGGTGGGGCTGGGTGGGGAGGGGCTGGTCACCACGTGGTGCCCTTATAAAACTCAACGTTTAACCTACTCATGCCGGCTTGTGCCCGCCCTCACAGTCGGGCATATTTGCGGAATACACCACGCCGCCGTTGACCCTGGCCATTGACCGAGCAACCCAACGTTCCTACCAGCTCCCTCCGCGGGAATGTTTAATGGCTGATTGGCAAGTGATATCTCAACTGGGCCTGGGTTCCCCCTTCACCAACCTATACTAACCAGCATGGTGATGAATGGTCAAACAGCCTCCATCATAACTAACACAGCATGGGTATGTACAGTTAAACAACCTCCATTATAACACGGCATGGTGATGTACAGCCAAACGACCTCCGTAATAACTAACGCAGCATGGGCATGTCTTCATCTCAGCTGTGGATTACAAAAGGGCTATAGGTTATTATATTTATTCTAAGTCATTACACGGACAACATAAAAAAGACTCGTTTGGAGAAAGTAAATGTTGCTGTACATCCGAATTCGAGAAATCTTCCAAGGCACGCAATTCAAGGAGTAATCTTTCAAATTTAAAACCGTAATGCCATCACATGGTTTGAATATTGACCAAAAAAAGCCATTTGTAAGCACAGAAGCTGCATCCCACAGAGCAATAACTTCAATACAACCACAACATTACATTGACCATTACGTTTCTCATCCATCACCGAGCCTATCTGTGAATCCCCAGATATCCGCGGATGAAAACAGGAAGAATCAAACGTAGACTGCATCCCTTGGACGATGTGCGGCCTTGCAGATAAGAGTGATGATGGATAAGAGTGATGATGTATGAGAGTTGCGGTTCACAAGTCACAAGCATCAGAACATCGGAGGTCCAATTTCTGATTAAATTTGGACCTCTCAAATGATCCGATGATAACCGGCCAAGCAGTTTGAGAGATGTCGGATACAAAATAAAGTCCTAATCACCTTCGACTTTATTCATTCAAGTAATGCACACGCATGTAACGCACAGTAAACAAGAAAATAGGCATACAGAAAGCAATGCAATGCACTTAAAATTGGAACATTTAACACATAAACAGGACAATATTTGGTGATCCCTGTACAACAGATGATATAATTACATACTCTTTATTTTACCCGGTAAAGCCAACTGAGCTATACAGCTATTTTTCTGAAGCGACCTAGCCACAAATGATAGCCCAAACAAGTGGCTCATCATGTGAAAATGTATAGTAGCTAAGTACTCGAAACGCATGTTGATTGTAAATGGAGGGAAAACCCGGAGGACAGGAGAAAATACCACACGACACGGGAGACATGCAAACGCTAAATATGCAGGGGCGTCAGGGTCAAGATTGAACCCACGACCTCCTGCATACCAGGCGAGGTAGTTAACATCTCGCCACCACCGCGCCCCTACACGCCAGGCAGCTCAGATTTTGAACAAGTAAACCCGTAAAAACAAAGTTTTTCACTCTAAATCCTTTATATGCGTGGCGGCTAGAGTTCTCTCGTCCTCTGGCTTGAGATGGCTGCAATCTATGGGTCAGATGATTGTCTGCCAGTATTAAGCAATTGGTAATTAAATATTTAATTTGTTTTCCCTAAACAGTGTAAAATTTTGGAAAAAAAATCACGAAAATTAATTGTCACACACAACGAGTCTGTGTGGAAAATGTCAGCTCGATTGGATCACGGGAAGTGGGTTAAAAAACGAGCGAAAGATTTGCACGGTCCTAAGCAAGCAAGCGAACTTAATATAAAGGATTTAAAAATGGCAAACCTCACCCTGGGCTTTCCAATGTGTAAAATGCATGTGGCATCTGAAGAGAACCCATCTACCCTAGGACCGGTGCCTTAAACACCATCTCCCACGTCCAGTCGTGGATGAAACCACTTTCCTGTGGTACCGAAATTGGAAACCAGCAATTGGAAACCCAAGGTGGAGCTGTTGCGATACTATGACCCCCCCCCCNAGCTAAAACACAGTCGTTTGTACAGCTTAAGTGCAACAGACTTATTGGAAATGGACACCACGCGCACCAGTGTACACGAAAACATTACAATTCAAATGCATGTGTGAAAAACGTTTAAAAAAAATACTTTGCAATATGCATTCCTTATAAAACTTACGTTGAAGCATTTCCTGAACAAAATGTACAACATCTAGTGGGTGCACGCTGTCAGTCCGCATGTGGAATGAGTACTGTATCGCTACGTCCCGAGCTCACAGAATTAAGAGGGTGGTATGGCCATGTGACCATTGCACTCGGCTATATTATACATTCAGTAGAGGGCATTTTTTTTAATGCCTAGGCATTTCCTCTTGCACAACTGTACAATAGTGGGTACAACAGAAGGCGCGTGTGGGTGTGGAATGCGTGCAAGCAATGTCCCAGGCTGAGTGTGTGTTTAAGATGGGTGGCCTGGCTCGTGGAAACCACGATACACATTAAATATTATTCCATCATTTTTAAGGGACATTCCAAGTGTTGTAACTAACGTCTGGATAACACTTACCCACACCGCACTCAAATTGTAGGTCTTTGTGTTGACTGTGCCGTGGTAAAGTGCGTTGGGGAAAAGTACGGAAAAATATTTTTCCCCGGTAAAGAGAGAACGGATTCTTTGTAAACAAGGTGGAAAAAAAAGGACACTTGTGGATTACTATAATCGAGAGTATTTCACCGTGTAAATCCCCAGGCACAAGGCTTTTAAAGGGCAACATATCTTCCTGCTGAATCTAACACTGTGCGATGCTCATTCTTGTGCCGAGTCAGTGGTGGAAATGTCCTTATCCTGTGGTGAGGGCCAGTCTATTCAATGTATATAACAATTCAGACTAAACAGATAAAAACAACACTCGGGCATGGGCAGTATGTCGTGGCTAAACAACAGACATCAGAACAAATGTACAGCACAGTGGCTTTTGCTGTACTGCCCTCTGGTGTCAAGCACACAACACAGCCCCTTGTAGCCGCTTATGAATAACCTATTCGATGCACCGTGGTTCACCTAACGGAAGCACTATCCAGGCTCAACATGCTGAGCTTCCAAGATCTGGCGATATTTAACGCACCAATGACAGACTATAATGGCGCTTATAACCTCTTGAGTCTACAGAATGAATTTGTGGCAAAGACAATCGTGGGACGCGATTCCCCAGCGGTCGACTGCAGCCTGCAACCAAGGACAAGTCGGGTAGAGCCGGTATAATCGTAACACTAATATCCAGAAAATGTGCGCAATATATTTCGTGTAATTGTGAAAATTAGCACCACCAGTTTTCCGAAGCCCGATTTCACGTCACGGCATTTAAGGCCAAGGTTCAACGTGCCTGCAGGATACGGCAGCACGTAATTTTGCATCTTTTGTACGAATGCGGAGGAATGTTCTCGTTTAGCTGTACAGCTCTCCCGATGTTTTGTGGGTTGTACGCACGGTGGAAGAGGAAAGTTTGGACATTTACGCAGAAGACGTAGGGGAGGACGACACATTTTTTTTGTAATTGCAGTGTTTTTATCTTCTAGTTAATGCTGCAGCACTGGAGAGAGAATGGCTACATTTTGGTCACAAATATGGACATGAATTGTGCGTAGTATTTTCCTTGTAACCTTGCATAAAAGCAAATGTATTTGATTCGTGGAAAAATCTATGTTTAACTGAACACATTTTTTTAATAAACCAATGTAAATTGTTTACAAGCTATCGGCATTAATATCCGAAACAGTAAACAGAGATGATGTGCATATCATAAAAAATAAACATGAGTGACATTTCAGCATGGCAAAATATCCCATTTGCAAGGTCGAATTCAAATGCATATCAGGGGTTAACAAAGTCCATTATATCTGAGGGGTTGTTTAAAAAATATATGAAACACTTTGCAGGAAACCAGCAGGAATGATCTTACGGGGAAAAAAAATGACCAGACAAAAAAAATCGGCCTAGGAACTTCCAATTACACTGGTCAAAAAAAAAAAATTCTGGCCTGGACTTTTGCAGCTGATTTAGACTAATTTCAGGGTGCTGATTCCAAATCTGATCTCAGATTCTCTATCACATCTCATTTTATGCTATCGGCATACCCCATTTTCATTGATTTTACCCGAAATTAACTGTCACTTATGATTGCAAGTTGTTGCGAGTCAGTGACTGCATTAGTGTTAAAATATGGTGCTGTATTTTTAGGAAAGTGTGTTTATAATATCATTTTATGTAGATACACATTTATTTAATATTTTTCTTCTGCAGTTTTTATTGAAAATGCAATATTTGATATCTCAAAAACCTGATGTGATAAGACAAAAATTGATGCCAGATTTGGATTCAGCACCCCAAAATTACCTTACAACCGTTGGAATACCTTATGCCAGAAAAAGTGTGTTGACCAGTGTTATTAACCACGAACTCGGGACCACCAAGGGAGGTGAGGTCAGAACAACTTAAGTGTGAGGACGCCGTTGACTTTTGTTACCGAACAAAGAACTGATGGCGTAGGGCTTCCGCAGCGTTTATCCGCGTGTGTGGGTTCGGGTCTAAGAGTTTGTAGAGCAGATCAAACGCCAAGACATCGTTGCAGCGCCAATCCCTCCCGGGGGCAGCTTCTGGCCCACCTCGACCCGAAGACGCGTCTCTTGCGTCGGAAGGCGGCGTGCGACGAGCGGGACATCGACTGGCGTCAATGCCGCCGTCTGTGCCGTCAGTCCCAGCAGTGGAGAAGTTTCGACGTGGGCGTCTGTTTTTCTTCGTTTTTCCGCAGGGGTCTTTGCTTGGTCTGCATCAGGCACAGCTAGACAAAACAACAAAGACAAAAGTGACAAACACGCGCGCGCACACACAGTCGAAATAATCGGCGAAGTTTAGTCGTTCAGACTCTTCCGCCACTTTTAACTCCTGCTGGCGCTAACACACATTTTGGGACCCAAACACCTTTTTTTAAATTTCGATTTAAAGCTTTCGTGGCTGCAGGGATTCATCTTTTTGGTTCTTTCGGTAAAGTCACGTAGAAGGGAAATAATAAAATAATAAAAATAAAACATTATAATTATGTTTTATGTTTATTATTATTTATTATGTTTTATTTTAATTATTTTATTCTTTCCCTTCTATGTGACTTTACCAAAAGAACCAAGAAGATATTTTTACTTGTATAACAAGCAGAAATGATATANTGAAAAAATCTCCTTATGGCAACAACCACCGACATGCACACGGGAGCAGCAAGTGTGTGACCTACACTTTTACATTTATGATTACAAAAAAGTGCAACTGGTAATGCACTACCAACCAACATTACTGCCATTGTATGTACACGTTGAACTTCTTTGGCACCGTACGGCCCACCCTAGATTTGAAGCTTTTGTGACTGCAAGGATTCATTTCTTGGGTTTTTTGGTAAAGTCACGTAGGTGAAAAAATTAATTAAATTAATAAAAGTCAAATAAAAATAAAATAAAAATCACACTTTCGGAGGCAACACAAGCTTCCGTTTCAGGTGGAACTGTCACAGCACGCTTGCTGTATCAAGTAAAAAAAAAGCTTGTGTTGCCTCCGAAACGTCGTGATTTTTATTTTATTTTATTTTACTTTAATTAATTTTATTTTTTACCTACGTGACTTTACCGAAAAAACCCAAGAATATGTGCCCTACCCTGCTAATCGGAAGTGCGGGTAACCAGAATGTGGTTTGTCGTCAGTTATATTATCACAAGTGGAAATTATAATTGCAAATCAAGTGATGCATTTCAACTGCAGAATCACTACCAATCATAAAAACATGCAACCATTATATATGCGAACAGATATATCGAATAATATATTAATTGTTAATCTCACAACGTGAATACAATTTCACGTGTCATAATTGATGCTTTGCACTACTTAAACGCTGCATGTAAATGGGTTTGTATGACCCATTCAAGCTAGAAGAGGCGATACCATTGACTGCCATTGAAAAACAAGAATCAATACTGAAATGAATAGCAACTGTGAAACGCGATATTTCATTGGATCAAAGGGAGTGAGGGNAGGGAGGGAGGGAGGNGAGGGAGGGNAGGGAGGTCAGGTAGGTGCCTTCGCCGCTATGGTGCTGGTAGCGCAGCAGCAGGGGATCTGGTGATGGGTTTTTGAGGGCGATTTGTTTCTTGTTGGTGTCTATGAACGCAGTAACACACAATGGGACTAATGTTACACGGGAAACCCGCGTTATATCTTTGATTAAAAAAGGGAGCCATAAGCAACAAAAAAAAAAAACATGATGAACGAAGTAAAGTGCCGAAAGACCGAGCATCTTTCTCGTCTGATCGTTATAAAAAATATTTTAAAAAAGGAGGGAGGGAGGAGGGAGGGAGGTGGCGTGAATCTTTACACTGCTAGTAATCATCATACACACAAATCCTATTATCTCCACAGCCTGGGGGGATTTGCAATGATGTTTGTTGCCGTGCGGGCATGGTGGGGACCCTTAATGCAGCTCTTTAGACGCGACTTGGATGGATCAGACAGAGTTAGACATGCGTAAGGAACAATCAACCTTCTGGCTTACGAAGTGGCCTGTAGATGTGTGTAACAGCGCTTTTTGTCATTGCCTTGCAGGATTAGAGGCCTTCCCAAGCTGTGTGGTGTGGGTCATGGAGGTTATTTTACTGGCCTGTAGTTGTAGGAAAATACATTCTGGATTGCTGTTATATATCAGGATTTTAGTGTTACCCCCCCCCCCCCCCCCCCGAACGTACACAGGTTTTGTCTGCGTCCTCAATATTTTCCAACATAAAACTAATAACAAAGCGGCTGAACATAGCAATTGCATTCCTGCTGTAAAGATCTTGAGACGTTTGACCGGAGTAGAATGTGCTTTATCTGGGTCAATGTCAACCAATGCCAGTCTAACGAGCATGCCGATTCACGTTTCGTCAGGTTTGCTTCAAGGAGTATTGCCGCGCCGTTCCCGCACTGCACACAAGTGCTTTTGCTGCACTTTCATCGTGTCATCAACTCATCCCATTGTCTCCCCAGTGTCAAAAATTGGGGCCCAACGGTGCAAGATGTTAACTACCTTGCCTGGTATACAGGAAGTCATGAGTTCGATCCCGACCCTGACACCTGCTGTATATTTGTAGTTTGCGTGTTATTCCCGTGGTCACGTGGATTTTTCTCCGGCTCCTCCAGTTTTTCCCTCGACATATAGAATCAACATGCGTTTAGAGTATTTGGCTACTATAAATGTAACATGATAAGCCACTTGATTGGGCTATCATTTGTGGCTCGGTCGCTTCTGAAAAAGACTTTTAAAAAATCGACCACGTTTTGACAACAGTGCTTGCCATCAGAATGTGGAATTTCCACAACATTGAGGCCACCAATTAAAAAAAAGTGTCACACCACTGCTTTAAAAAAATGAAATTATTACTCGAGATAACTGGAATTTTCACTCGTTTCAAGATGTGAAAGTACGTGTGTAATTCGTATAACGTGCAATTCTAGGCTAATGTACATACCTTTACAGAGCGTCACCTCTCAGGCATTCACAAGCTCTTTTAAATCAGTACTTCTGCAGTGACGACTACAGATCATCATCTTTCCTGTAATAAATAATATTTGTGAATGTTATAATATATCAGACAACAGTCTCTTACATTTGAAACTGATACATAGAATGTTCATATTTTTAAAACAAAAATGCACGGTAATTTTCCCATTAGATTAACATCACATGCTGTCTCGTGTGCAAGACAGTATGGTGGAATAATTGACCTTATCACGGGAAGGGTATCGAAATAATGTTGCACGTAATTTAAATGTAATTACTCAAGATTTCAGAATAAAATCACAATCAAGTTATCATGAGACCAATAATTGCCATTGCTTCATTCCCTCTGCCACATTTAGAAATTTCCATCTCCTCTGGACTACCCTTACGATATCCGACCACCTGCCCCTACGTCCCAGGTCTCTGGGTGCCCATGCAATGTCTGTCGTGATAATCTTCCATCGTCCATTTCGGCACAAGGACCCCAATGAATCACAATCTACTCTTCTGATTTAAGCCTACAAATGCCTTTCTGCCACTTTGTTTTCAAAATGCCATGCGCTTAAATCATCGTGCCATCAAAGCCTTCTCATCCTCCATATGCACCTACGTTCAAGAGGCCGGATGATGTTACTCCTCGTTGATTATTAAAGTCCATTGTTCTCAATATAGCACGGATGTTTCTGCTGCCTTAAGCACTCATTTTTTTTAACAACACAGATGACCTTACATTTCTTGCAAAGTGTTTTATGCATTACATTAAAAACACATTTTTGAAATGTAACTTTTCATCCTCCAGAATTATGCACGTGATTGCATTAAACAAAAACATTGTCCCCTTCCTCCTGAAAACTGACAAAGCTTCAGATGCTCATCCCAGACTGCCGCCATGAGGTTTTGTGGAAAATGTGCCTAAAACCACTACACATTGCTGCTATCCAGTTCACAGCTGCGAAACAAACCACCAAGCGATCACAATCTGTGTGTAATAGACATGCACTCGCTCATAACAATCTTGTTACAATACCACTCCTCATTTCGTCGCTCGCCTCTGTGGTCCGTCATACCCGAATAAAGTTGGAATATAAACGTTGCTCAAGGCTGTGGAAACTTAACATACAACGCAATAAACATTTCTACAGTTACAATTATTTATGTAATGGAATGTGTAATTGCTCATGCAATTGCTCCTGCATCCTGGAACGCTTGTGTGTGCATAGGTACATAAGGGTGGACTGGTCACTGAACAGCGAGTAATATTTACATCTTGATGCGACCGACTCATCGATAATCAACTGTATCATCTTCTTTTNGTCGTACGGCTGATGCAGAGCAACAACTGTAATGTCACATGCAGGTGGGTCAAGCCAGACAACCGCGTCAGGAGCACCGGAGCGTATCATCGCTGTAATGTCTCCTTATATTGTGGATCAGGCACTGCGTCGTCGCTACATGTTGTAGGGTCTGTTCTTTCTGAGATACTTATATGTGAACAATGGTTGTAAAGTAAACACACATGAAGATAAGCTCCAATAGGATTGTATACATTTCATGAAAAAATTCAGTTGAAAAAATGAAAAAAATCAGCAGCTTCTGATTTTTTTAATTGTTCGGTTGCTTGTTTGATTGATGTTAAGCGTCCATAAATTCAAAAATGCCCGAGTGTGCCACATTATTGTTCGCCTTTTCGCGTTCTCTGGTCTGACAATGGTGAGACTAGGCCCTAAAGAAGGCTGTCTCTGGTGTAGGCCAATCAGTTTCGAAGACAATGCCCATATATTATAAGAACATGCTTCTTCTTGGTTCTTTCGGTAAAGTCACGTAGAAGGGAAGTAATAAAATAATAAAAATAAAACATAATAAAACAATTCTCACGACGTTTCGGCACAAGCAAGCAGCCGTCCTCAGGTGAAAACCAGGTCCGTCGAGGCGACAGAGTCTGAATGAAACAGCACACGGGCTTAGAGCATATATATAAGCTGGGCGCATTGACAAAGGAATTTGCATATCAACAGGAATTTAGCATATTTATGGGAAATGCAGGAATGTAATTAGTACTGCATATGCATGTGCATTATGCAGGATTAACAGCATCAAAGGGAGCTGCAGTTACTGCTGCTGCAGCAGTTGCTGCTGCTGCTGCAGTTTCTGCTGCTGCTGCAGTTGCTGCTGCTGCTGCAGTTGCTGCTGCTGCTGCTGCACTTGCTGCTGCTGCTGCACTTGCTGCTGCTGCTGCACTTGCTGCTGCTGCTGCAGTTGCTGCCTTATCCATTTTAATATAACACTATGTATTATTCTACCCACCCTAATGTGTATCATACTGCTATATGTTTACTGTACAATTACGACACCATACATTACTCTGCACACTGCACCATGCCAGTGAGTGGAACGCGGTCTGAAAGTCACCGTTAACGTGAACACAATCAGTTAAGATCCGAAATGGTTTATTACGTCCTTCCAATGATTGCTAAGCCAGAATCCATCTTCTCGGTTGAAATTGTCTCTGTGTTTGTATATGTGGATCGCCTCATGAACGAATCTCTCATGATAGCCATATGGCTTGCAGAGAACCTCTGTCTTGGAGAAGTCAATGTCATGTGAGCCCACTGAATTGTAACAGTGATCTGCCACGGCTGAGGTGTTTGTCCTACCGTGTTTCAGGTCTGCCTTATGTTCACGGATGCGGTCCGAGACATGTCGTTTGGTTTCTCCAATGTAACTGCTACCACAGAGGCAACTTAGTTTGTAGACGCCAGGGTACTGTATGTCTGGAACCACATCTTTTACAGACGGGACCAGATCACGGATTTTATGTACTGTGTTGAATCGGACCTGGATCTTGTGTTTAATCAGGATTTTGGAGATCTTTTTTGTGACCCAGCAATGTAGGGTAAGGTGATGGTCTTGAAAGGCTCCTCAACAGGATCCTTCTTGATGGTTGGAGTGATGGCTTTGCGGATTGTGTAGTCGGAGTAACCATTAGCCTTAAGAGCTTGGCGTACGTGTTTGAGTTCACTGGAAATGTGTTCATGGTCGGAGATGCATTGGGCTCTATGATATAGAGTCTTGATGAGGGAATTCTTCTGGGATGGATGGTGGTGGGAATCCGGTTTTAGATAAGCATCCGTGTGGGTGGCTTTCCTGTAGACAGAGTGGCTCATTGAACCATCAGGTCTCCTTTTGATTAGGACATCCAAAAAGGGTAGCTTGCCATCATTTTCGACTTCCATGGTGAATCTGATGGCTGGGTGTATGGAATTGATGTGGTCGAGAAATTGGTCTAGAGCAGGCCGGCCATGTGGCCAGATGACAAAAGTGTCGTCTACGTACCTCTTCCATAAGGTCGGGCGTAGAGTGGCAGTCTGGATGGCGTCTGTCTCAAATTTCTCCATGAAGATGTTGGCTACAACCGGAGATAGGGGGAGCCCATTGGGGTGCCCTCAATTTGTTTGTAGAAGGTTCCATTCCAGGTGAAGTATGTATTGGTTAAGCAGTGTCTCACCAGGGGGGGTACCCAGCATTCAGTCCTTGATGAACCAAGTCTTCAATGATTGCGATGGTGTCAGGCACAGGCACCTTGGTGAACAAGGAAACCACATCAAAACTGACAAGCAGGTCGTCTGGGGACAGGGCAATCCCTTGATTGTCGATACCAGGTCAGTAGAGTTTAGTACTGCAGAGGTGGTTTTTCCAGTGAAAGGCCGTAGGATTTCGGACAAGAAGATGAATCCCTGCAGTCACGAAAGCTTTAAATCGAAAAGAACATGCTTGTTTGCATGTTCACCACAAGTACGTGTGGTTAATGCAGACTTGATTCCTTGCAAAAGGTTTCTATTTGGTGTTTGAACATCTTAACACCTCCTGTTTTATCGCCAGAAAGGTTCAAACCTATTTTTTCTCACACATTTATTTTTGTATAACGCGTGGGTTACCATATGTGCGTGGGTTACCATATGTACATGCCCCATTTGTCAATCCAGCATGACGGATGTTATGTGAATCACACATCCACACTTTTCAGCGCGGGTTTGTGAAGGCAGGGAATACAGACACGGGAGCAAAGAAGTACATAAACCAACCCAAATATTTGCAAATGCAGTGTCAAGTCATCATGTGCTGCTTATTTCAATAAGACATTTATAAAATGTGCATTTAAAGAAACATCCACTAGCAATATTTATTGTGACCTTTTTTTTNAATGGGCAACAAGGCTGCCTGCAGCACACAAGTTACCCACCCAACAATCCGTTTGTCCATCTCGAGGAGAAAAATAAATATCTGTGGCAAGATAAGTGTTCATGTCTTCAACATGGGCACTTATCCTGTTGGAAATTCCGCATTCCTATAGTCGTGCCATACCTAATGATTGCTCATTTCCCATAAATAAGGGCTATGGCGATGCTGGTGCAGGGCAGAAGGAGTAGAGGGAGACTGAGGGTAAGATGAAAGGATGAGGTGGAATGAGACATGAGAATTGTGGATGAGACTCGAAGCGATGGACACAATTTGAAGTACATGGAGAAAAAAATAAAGGAGTTGAACCTCAGGCAGAAATGGGATATTGTGCTTAAATATCTTGCCGCGGTGGTCAGATGTTAATTCTCTCGCCTGGTATACAGGAGGTCGTGAGTTCAATCCCAACCCTGACACCTGCATATTTGGAGTTTGCATGTTCTTCCCATGATCACGTGGATTTTCTCCGGGTCCTCCAGTTTTTCCCTCACACATTTAGTAATCAACATGCGTTTAGAGTAATTGCCTGCTGTACATTTCCACGTGATAAAGCCACTCCGTTGAGCTATCATTTGCGTGGCGTAGGTCGCTTCTAAAAAAAGAGCTATATAGCTCAGTGTGGCCTGACCTGATAAAAATAAAAAAATGTCAATAGTTTGTATTACTAACCGCAAGCTTTAGCAGCAGCAGCCACCTCTGCGCTTCCGCGCAACGCGATGATTTGAGCCAGCGCAGTGAGGTCGTCGCTGGTCTTGAAGAAGGGGTAGCGGCCACTCAGGAGGCAGAGGAATATAATGCCCGTCGACCAAATGTCAATGGCTGCGATCTCACACACGACAGTGTTTAAGGTCACAAACACACTGGGGAGGGAAAAAAGCAACTCTTGCTCGGCATCAGTCCCAGGGGTTTACCCTTGGCTTGACATTGAATATAAAGTACAACGACTATCGGGGGCCACTTCAAATATCAAGTGGCAGTAGCGTGGCCCCAGCCAAGTGATAGCAGAATAAAGGCGGCGGCGAACACCGCCGTGAATATGAGCACAGAATCAAAAGTAATTTGACCAAAGCTTAGATATTGACATAGCCGTTATAAGTGCTGGTAATATTCTTACGTTGTTGATAATATGGAGACACTCCAATACCACATACAATAGTGCAATTGTATCATATTTGCCACAGATAATGAACAATAATGCGGCAATATGTGGAACCATTGTTTGGTCCTGTTGTTGAATAAACAAACGTATGGTATGTACATGTTATTCTGACGAATAACTATGTGCAGGTTAACATTAACTTGACATTGTAACAGTTTTGAATACTGGAAGAACGTGTATATAGTGTGATCTTGTATTTGCATATCAACAGTTTACATGCTCAATAAGATTTTATACAGATAAGAGTTATGCTGGGATACCGCCACTAGAGGGCAGTATGAGCTATTGGTGCTGGCATCTGATATCCAAAGGTCATAAGAAAAATAAAATTGTTCTACAAGGGCTGGAAAGGTGACATTTGGCACATTTACAGAGAGAAAACAAATGAAAACCAACATTTGTTTTGGAACCCTCGAAAATTGAGAGCTAAGAATCATAACTTTTACACCTTTGTTGAATTTCCTTATGTGGCAGAACAGTAGTCAAAAATATAATTCACGTATCACCGCAATAAATACCGAGCATTAACCGATTGATGCTATGGTCAAATGTGTGGCACCTGTGGTTTGATAGGGCCACTTTAGTAGAACCTCTGGGGCTCGGAACCCAGGCGTACCAGCCCGCGGAGATGGCTGTGGGATTCTGAAAACAAAACATACATCCTATCAGGGTGGCTCGCAAGAACCGAACATTTTTGAGTGAGTTAAAATTAGCACGTTAACATCTAATGAAAGAGGCATCACTAGAACGTAGATGGACCATACATAGGTTGAACATAAAACTAACTAAATTATTTGTATTTTACCATGTAAGGGCAAATGAGCTATATGGCTCTTTTTCAGAAGCTACCTGGCCAATAATCATAGCCCACTGAAGCAGCTTATCACGTGGAAATGTATTACATCCAAATACTCGAAACGCACGTTGATTCTAAACCGGATGACCCAGAGAAAAATAAACGTGACCACGGGGAGAACATGAAAACTCCAAATATACAGCAGGCGTCAGGGTCGGGATCAACCCACGACCTCCTCCATACCAGGCGAGGTATTAACATCTCGCCACCATGGAAGCTCCCAGCCAAATAACAACATTAAGTCATTCAACATTTTCCCAGTGATTCACATTAATTTGTATACTTTATCACCGTGCACTTAGAACTATCCATAGAATGTCAGTGGCTTACGTTGACAAACCTATGATAGGTATCTCCAATTGTTTGTCGATCCTGTTGTGCATGACCATTGTTTGCTCATATTTATCCCGAGCCCAACTTAACGGCCTTGTTACGTTCTTCGAAATGTCAAAGAAAACCTCAGTTCCCCTTTGCAGTCCATTCCCCACGGGAAGTAAAAATGACAAATATTGATGCATCTTCTTGGTTCTTTCGGTAAAGTCACGTAGAAGGGAAATAATAAAATAATAAAAAAACATAATAAAATACAATGAGGACGGCTGCTTGCGTTGTGGCCGAAATGTCGTGAGAATTGTATTTTGTTTTATTTTTATTATTTTATTATTTCCCTTCTACGTGACTTTACCGAAAGAACCAAAAAGATGAATCCCTGCAGTCACGAAAGCTTTAAATCGAAAATATTAGATGGTTGTAGTTTTCTCCATTAATCTCTGCCTCCGTTTCTACAATGTAACATTTCAGAAAATATATTCTGTTGCTGTGAATAACCTTGGTTAAAGAATATAAACAATGGGTTTTTTATCATTCAATTAATATTGATAAATCAAAAAGGACGAGTGTTATTTCCCACCGATATGTCTGGAAAAAAAATCTAAATCGCCACTATTTTCTTCCAGAAGTGCTTCCTGTCAACACATGAATCCTGCGTTTGAATTCTGAAATGGCTCTCATCTGACTTCAAGTAAACCTTAACGCCTTTTTACTAATTTCCCTCGTTTAATTGTAACACGGCGCAGTGATAAAACATAGTACGGACTAAATCTTGACTTAAAGCTTTCGTGACTGCAGGAATTCATATTCTTTGGGTCTTTCGGTAAAGCCACGTAGATAGAAAAAATAATACAAATATCACGACGTTTCGATCGCAACACAGCAATCGTCATCAGGTGAAAAAATAGCGAGAGCTGCTGAGGCAAGATGTTATAAAGTTTTGAGATGGGTGTAGCCCAAGGGTCATAAGCAAAGTGGGTGGGGAGAGTGAGAAATTTGCATATAAATGTAAGATCGGAGTGCTGAGCTACCTCCACTACGACGAAGCTGTCGGAGGTGGCCATTGTATTGTGAGAGATTAGCATGTCAATGTAAGATCGTAGATCCACTGCCACATCAAGGAAAACGAGCAACGGTGGCTGTTTCGATTTAAAGCTTTCGTGACTGCAGGGATTCATCTTCTTGGTTCTTTCGGTAAAGTCACGTAGAGTGGAAATAATAAAATAATAAAAATAAAACATAATAAAACAATTCTCACGACGTTTCGGCCACAACGCAAGCAGCCGTCCTCAGCGAAGAACAGGTCTGAAACGTCGCGAGAATTAGTTTATTATTATGTTTTATTTTAATTATTTTATTATTTCCATTCTACGTGACTTTACCGAAAGAACCAAGAAGATGAACGGTGGCTGTGTTAGTGAGACATTTAACCTGTTAATTTAAAGACATTTAACCAGTTAATGTAACACCAGAGAGTCGAAATAACTACTAAACATCACAGCCAGTTATGACTTAACCTAGTTAAGAACGTCCTTCCAATGATTGCTCAGTTTGTTCCCATCTTCTCGGTTGAAATTGTGTCCGTGTTTATATATCTGGATGGCTTCATGAACGAAATTGAGCAATCATTGGAAGGACGTTATTAACCAGGTTAAGGCATAACTGGCTGTGATGTTTGGTAGTTATTTTCGATTTCTGGTGTTACATTAACCGTTGCTCGTTTTCCTTGATGTGGTGTGGATCTACGATCTTACATTGACATGCTAATCTCTCACAATACAATGGCCACCTCCGACAGCTTCGTCGTCATGGAGGTAGCTCAGCTCTCCGATCTTACATTTACATGCAAATTTCATCACTAGCCCCACCCACTTCGCTTATGACCCTTGGGCTACACCCATCTCAAAACTTTAGATAACATCCTGCCTCAGCAGCTCTCTAGCTATTTTTTCACCTGATGACGATTGCCTGTGTTGCGATCGAAACGTCGTGATATTTGTATTATTTTTTTCTATCTACGTGTCAATACAAATGACGAAAATTATTTTGGACAAATTATTGATTCTCACCGGGGACTGAAATAACTTAAGATTAAGATAATATAATAGACTGCTGTACTAGGCAGCCAGAGACTGGAATATGGGTACCATTCTGGAAACTCCACAGCACACACACACGCACAATAATCGAAGAGCATACCTGGCCAAGCAGAGCTTGCAGACCTGATCATACCCGAAACAGGAGCAAGTCTTTTCTTGCAACGCAAATCGAGGCATGGCAATGGGGAGAGCCACAGCCTTTTGGCCGTCATCGCAGCTACGTGTGGAGCGCCATTCGTTAACTTACTTGCTTTGCACTAAACAAGCACGCAAAAAAATATGAAAGCAATTATTCACCTATCAGACAAATTAATGTGGCTCATTGTTAATAAAGATTGCAACCTTTGTCTATCCAGACCATGTATGTATGTATGTTGAACTTCTTTCGCACCGTACGTAGCCAACCATGGTAATTGGAGGTGCGGGGGAAATGACAACAAACTAAACACAAAAAGCATTTCTAAAGAAATGACTTCTCAATCTAGATTTACAAGTGTATAGCTCCAGTGGCTTCCTAATATAGGAAGCAAAAGCATTCCAGATGGCCGCAAAAGTGCATCTGAAAACGCGCGATGCAGTGACCGTCTTTGTTCAATGCCTAGCCAAACGCTGCTGCAGGGATGACCGGAGTTCACATGATGGTTTATGCTCCTTGTCGAGATCAGCAAGGTATTGTGGTTCAATACCATAGCGCCGAAGCAAAGCAATTGTGCTTTTGGCATCATGTCATGAGATGAAAAATCCATTGGTTTAACCACAAACGACCAAATACAATTCCAGGATCTCAGAGGGGCTAACTCGGTGCCCTGACCTCCGACCCACCCAGCCACCTCAACAGACACCTTATTATCGCCTGTGTTGAGGAGTAGAGTGATGACGGGATGTCACACTCGCCTCAGGAGTGACGTCATGTCCCCTCGGGGTATTTGAGGGGGGACCGGTGACGTAGACGTGGTCTTCGCCGGGAGCCAGGGGAGCGAGTGGTAGGGGAGTAGGGACCCCGGGTAAAAGGGGAATTAGCACCAGGCTAGAGGGCTACTTTACCCAGCTGGCCGAGTTGGCTGAACCCTCGGCCAGTGCTGAGGGAAGAGCCCGATAGCCTGGTAGGGTGTAGGGAACTCCCAGTACCCTTCCCTTGGGGAGATTAGTTAGTACCAAGTTGTGATAACCCTTTCCCACGAGATAGGCGTGAGACCCTAATAAACAGTTCGGCGTTAGCCCCTATACAACTCGCTTCCGCGTCGTTCTTACTACACAACACCTGTATTGAAAAATGAACTCTTGCAAGATTGCAGTGCTTGCAAGCCCCAAAAATGTGGCATCAATTACTTTAAGACTGGGGATTCAGACAATACAAGTTCATGGTGATGTATGGTAAATAATAGTTTTTCATTGTAATGTTGCTGTTGTTCATGAAAGCCACATTTAACAGTGGAACAGTAGTCAGTGCACCACGTTACAAAAGCCTCTATATTATGCATTCAAGTCCCAGCCATAGATAACACCAGTGGTTCTCGGTCACCATACCAATTGTGGGTCTCCCATAGGTTGGCCCAAGCTTAAATGAGTACCTGGTGCATTGTGTAAACATCATCACTTTGAAGACCAAGGAATGCCGTGCATGGTGGTGGCCCCACAAACCTCCCAAGGTGTGCTGTGCGGGCCTTAATGAATACCCGCTCGTTGTATTTACCCCTACAGTACATAAAGAGGCTACAGGGAAGATATTTCTATGTTTATAACGTGTGTCTAACAACATGCGTGGGTGGGTAGGGAATGTCCAGTGGCTACTACAGATAGTACATGTTTTGATTTGCTGTGCTCCGTGACACAAGTGCATACCAGTCAACACATACGGTTTACCGATATTCTTGTACAGGGAAACCGAGTTAAGGAAAATCACATTTTTTTGTGTTTCTCCCTTGTGATGGACTTTAGAATTAACATTGATATTTATAAGGGCATGGAGTGACCAATAAGGTCTGAATTTGTCTGTAATAAGGTCGGCAGCACTGATAAGGGGTTGACAGGTATGCAAGTGCAACATTGCGGCAGAGAAGAAAAGGCTTCCCTAAAATCAATGTACTCTGCATCTTCCCTTAATACTTACCTCTCCCCGTCGGCAAATGGCTCACTTTTCCCAATGGACTGTTGTCACATGGCTGTAAATAAACTTGGGCACTGTTGAAAGTAAACCTCTCAGCTGGGGTTGACGGTCGGAACCTCCCATCTACGCGTAGTTATGCAACCTCCTCGTTGTAGTTCACGATGACTTCATCAGCTGAGCGCTCTTGCCCTGCTTCTGCATGGTGGTGATGTTGATGTTGTTGGCTTTAGCGAGCCGTGCGCCGGCCCTCTTCTGGTAAATGCTTCCGCTCAGACCAACGGTCTCCTGCAGCCTCCGCAGCAACGGGATGCAAGTATCCGGCGTTCCTTGCGCCAGTCCAAAGTCGACTACGCATACCTAAGGTAGCCAACAATCATACCAATGATCAAACAACAAGCTGAAGTAGGCTAGCTCTGCATACTTTTTAACGGTCTTAGTTTTTTTGACTAGCTTCGACTCTTCATTCAGACTGACAGAGATGAGATATTGCCACTCGAAATGTATTTCTACAAAACGATACTGCACCTAAGTTGGACACAAAGAGTGATCAATATAGAATTAAGAAAAAGGTTGCACATAGAAGAAGCCCTGATGCAGGTAGTGACGAGAAGGAAACCGGCACAAGTTGAACACATATGTAGAATGGACAACAACACCAAAATTAAAAGTGTGTTCTTCGGGAAAAATGGTAGGAACTGGAAAGAGAGTAAGACCCAACAGAGAATGGCTTGATGACGACATTAGAGATTGGTGCCAGAAGAAAGATGTTGCATGACTTGAGCATATTGGCACAAGACAGAGGAAAGTGAAAACAAATGTTCTAGATTTGAAGCTTTCGTGACTGTAAGGATTCATACTCTTTGTTTTTTTCGGTAAAGTCACGTAGGTAAAGCAATTAATAAAATAAAATAAATGAAAACTAAATTAAATCACGACGTTTCGGAGGCAACACAAGCCTCCCTCATAGCTAGTTATTTTGCGTGCCTTTTTACACCTGAAAGAAGTGAAATTTGGCCACATACCGTTGTTGTTTTCTGCAGTACAGGAAGTTGCTGGGCTTGACATCGCGATGAATAATGCCAAGCTTGTGTATGCGCACCAGTGAGACCAGGAGGTTTCTCATGTACTCCCGCACCTCCATCACATCCATCACAGAAACGACCTCCTGTGGAAATGGGAGAGGGACGTTAACAAAGGAGAGTAGTGAGAAACTTGGGCAATAAAGAATTAAGAACACCCATTGAGATCTGGCCAGGTCGTGGATCAGTAGCGGGCGATTCAATCTCAACCCTGACTGAGGTCAATTTTGACGATCATTCCTCCAGGGATGACAGTACGAGTGGCACTTTTGGTATTCTCCTTATCAAACTGATGATGATAATCCGCCACTTCGTTGAGGGAAAGGATGCCGGGACGGAAGTCTCCAAGAGTGAACGAAGAGGGCACGGCTCAAGATGAGCAGCAGGGAGAAGAAAGAAGGAGCGCTGCATAGGAGGGGAGAAATTATTTTTACAATTTATTTCATCAGGTACCCGTTTGCGACCCTGGTGCGGCCGGGTACAGGTACGGGTAGCCGCACGTGACTCACCCCAACCAATGAGTGAGAAGGCCGTGAGTCACTGGTGAATAACCGTTTGTCACTCATTTCCCAACGTCTTGTCTCTTCTCACAATTCAAGTTCCTAGAATAAACCCACCCGCGACTGCAACATGGCTCCATCCCAGAGGTCGCAATCGGGTACCCGATATCCGTACCCTACCCGATACCCGGCTACCCGTACCCGGCCGGGTATCGGGTACGGGTAAGGAATCAAAACCCGTTTGCGACCTCTGGTAGCAAGTAGTAAAATTGTGGTAAACACTGAAAATGGAAACGATGACAATAATGGCAGTGGAAGATGGCAGTCTTTGCGCACACTCTGTTAAGCGAGAAATCACGACTAATGCCATTGACGCGGCATCTGAACATCAATCACCGATCTCCCGGTCTTCAGAGCAACAACACAAGCCACGCCAACGGTCCTGTTCAGGGCCAAACAACGGCAGTAAGCAAGAAACATGACATTTGAACAACATCTCTGAAGCCGAACATGAGCAACAAACAGGTTTAACTTACCGAGAACACCTCGTGTTCCAGGTAGGGCATTATGATCACCACATGGTCCTTGTTTCTGAGACACTGCAGCACTTCCATCACATTGTCAACACCTCTGCAAAAAAAANGTAAGCGTCATGAAAAATATCATTTCGTATATTTTACTGCCTCGTGTCACCGTCACCATTACCGCAGATCCGTCGGTCGGTTAAACCCATGAGCTCTGGTTGGCCCATAAAATCCGTACTACTTTGTGAAAAATAAGAGTGGGCAGATTGATCATGCCATGGGAATGACATTTCCACCAGTGAAAATTGCATATTGGCAGTTTTGTTTTATGATAATGCAGACGACCAGATCCGTTACTCAATAACAAAGGAAGATTTTTTTAAAGATAAAATGCTCACTTTATTACCTCCATTCCCAGTCACGAGGTGGGCCTGACTCATACGTCTCTGCAAGGCCCTGCTTTCTTACAATGATGGGTGTGATGTCAGCTCCTTCAGTCACTCAGCACTATTATAAATTTGACCTCATCTAATGTGTATGCATGTTGAACTTCTGTCGCACCGTACGTAGCCAACCGTGCTATCAGAAGGCGAAGGAAGATAGACAAACTAAATACTGCTTTTTGTGTTTAGTTTGTTGTCCTTCCCCGCACCTCTAATTAGCACAGTTGGCTACGTACGATGTCGAAAGAAGTTTAACATACAGACATAGATTTATGAAAGTATTAATCCTTGAAAATCCCTTTCGACGAAACATCTTACTTGCAAAGGTGTCCAGGGTATCATCTGGCACATACGTAACACGTCACGTCACATATACAATACAATTTGGTGCTCGGGGATGGGGAAGTTTGTTTGGTGCAGAGTTTCGCGGTTTAAAGCAACACTGCTAGAATGACTCCCCAGAAATCTCACTGGCTGATGGTTAAGATGTTACTTGACTGGTGGTAAAACAAACCCTTGGCTACTTTTTATCATTTATTTATTACCCACATTCCACTACGACAGCACGTGTTTTTTGCAATGTTATCAAAATCTTATTCTTGGTTCTTTCGGTAAAGTCACGTAGAAGGGAAATAATAAAATAATAAAAATAAAACAATACAATTCTCACCTTTCGATTGCAACACAAGCAATCTCATCAGGTGTGAAAACCACAGCAAGAAATTTTGAAAAAAGTGGCTGTTGTTTTCACACCTGATGATGATTGTGTTCTAATCAAAACGTCTTGAGAATGTATTGTTTCATTTTATTTATTTTATTATTTACCTTTTACGTGACTTTACCAAACGAACCAAGAATATGAATCCCTGCAGTCACGAAAGCTTTAAATCGAAATTTATCAAAATCTGGTAAACAATAAATTAATATGATCGTGCAAATACTAAAATGCAATGAAAATTCTACGAACTATTCCAAGTCACTTTTAAATGCACTCACATTAATAAGCACTGGAACGTCTCAGCTATGTTGAATTGTATTACTTGAATCGAGAAAGATGCTCGTACCCTGCTTCCATGAGACACTGAACCTCAGCGGCGATGCGGAGTGGATGGCTGGTGGGAATGAGGTATTTAACAGCCAGAATTTCTTCTTCACCAGATCTTGGCACCTTCCCTTTGGCCATGTAGACACTACTGAATGTGCCTGCGATAAAAAAATTATAGAAAGTGAAACGCCTCTTAGCCACACTGACATGAGAGGCGGAGAAGCAGGGGTAAACGCCCAACAATCTGATGAATTTTCCACAAACATCCAGGTGTGTGATGCTGACTCCCGAGAGGATGTAAAGCGTCGCTGATGGTCGAGCATCGTGATTGTCACTTCATTCGTTCATCACGCGGGTCAGCGAAGGACTGTTGTGCCAAACGTGTGAACTCTTGCGACAGAATTCATATAAGCTGCTCTTGCTGCCATACACCGGTGTCTCGAGTGATTTTTTTGATGCACGTATCACAGGGCGACTACGGGTGCAGTGCCATTCCTTTGATTGTCACTACTTCGGCCAATTAGGAATACAAAGAAAACTGGGAACATTGGGAGCACTCGAAAATCGGACTACGAGAGGGCTCACCAGGACTACTGGGAACACAGCTTGTAAACCAGAACCGCTGGACCACTATAGGGACCAACACTGAGACCACCATGACCACCACCAAGACTATGAAGACCACTAACGAGAAGCTGTGTGCACAATCAGCGCCTTTCAAGCACGTATATCATGATTAATTTTCTGCCACTTAAAAGTTACTTCTCTCATCTGCAAGTAATATAATCACTCAGATAATAGTAAAACCCACCGATTAATTTGGGGGATGGAATATTAGGGAGAGTTGATAATAGGAGGGTGGATTGACGGAATGTTACTGAATTGTATGAGTATTTCAAAAGACATTCAATACTAGAAACCAAGGTTATTCAATGCTTTCAAACGGTTTATTTTGCTATTTAAGAGTTAACTAGAATGCATTTAAAATATATATATTATTTCATAAAACATTCAACACACTGAATATGTGATTATTTTTGTTTTCTATAAAAAAAATTTAGCAGAAAGATGCACCAACCTTCTCCAATTTTTCTAATAATGTTGAAGCTTCTGAGCAAAGGGATTGCTTCATACAGTTGTTCAATTTCTGTGTTAACATCTGAAAAACAAAGAAATCCAAACATAATTTATTTAAAACATTGTTTTACATTGAAGTATTTCGATTCTAATCTGTCTCAAACAAAACGCATTGGTATGCTGTGCGCAAGTTGCGTACAATTGGTTTAGGGTTTTTTTTCACCAACAAATGAAGCATCCAGCGGGCAGACAGACACGATATTTTCTCAGCAATAAGTGTCTGCTAACTCTTAAACAACACAGCAGAAGCGATATTTTTACACGCTTTTATTTAACTCACTGTCTGTTGTTGTCGTTGTTGTTGTCGTATCCTCAAATCTTGTAACTCAATTTTAACCCACTTCCCAATGTGTATGACTGAAACTTCGTATACGTATGTACACTATGACAATACTATATTCTATAAAAAATTTTTTTAAACATTATTTTTATATGTTATGTTTCGGCTTGGTCTAATTGTCCACGCTCAACTGACGTTGGCTGTAAATCACCACGCCCTTACGTTATGGCAAGCTTCGGGGCCACTTCCTGGAGTGTGGAGTTCTGCATTACGAGTTGGGTACATTTCATTAAAGCGTGTTTTAAAAAAGTATTTTAAATATTACTTATTCTGGCCGCTGTCAGCACTTTGCATGTCTGCACACATCCTTTGTGTGTATTGGACAACGTTCAATTTGTGTTGTGGTCAAAGAGAGTTTGACAAGTCACTAAGAGAAAGCTATTAATTTAACAAAAATTAGGAACCGTAAAATGTAATCCTCCTCTTACACATTTCCTCTTTATGTCAGATTACAAGGCTCTTGACAATGCTTCGGTATTTAGATTGGTTTATGTATGTGTGTGCACTGTGTTCGATTCCTTCTGTACCGTGGTTGCTTTTTGCACAGAATTATATTTGCTGTATTTTTTTTNCTCCTTGCATCATTGTAGTAACCAGGTCACCTGGTGAAACAAAGCAAACTTGAACTTGACTTTATGTCTACTTCAGCCAGGAGGCACTGTGGTTTTAGCACTCAACTTACGAATGTTGAGCGCTTCAAGGGTTAACCCTCATCGTTGAAAAAATTAACCCGTAAAAACAAAGTTTTTCACTATAAATCCTTAATATGCGTGGCGGATAGAGTCCTCTCGTCCTCTGGCTTGAGATGGCTGCCACCTATGGGTCAGATGATGTCTGGCAGCATTAAACAATTGGTAATTAAATATTTAAATTTTTTTCCCTAAACAGTGTAAAATTTTGGAATAATAGTTTCTGGCAAAGCCAGCCGTTCTTGTTCCGCCGCTGAAAATGATTCGCCCACTGAAATGTACGATTTGCTTCACTGCCCAGGGCTGGCGACAGAGATAAGAACTATTTACACCCTATGATGTTCCCATGTTGAATGTTAAAAAAAAAAACTGACTGCGTGTGTACACAAGTGCACGTGGACGAGTCATGTGCAACTATTGAGCAATGTCGAAAGCATACAGTGGACTTTTTTCAACGTTGTTTTGAGTGTCGTACTAGGTCAGAGTTTGATGTCCGTTTATGTTTCTGGCAGACAAGCAAAACAAAATTTTTTTCCCGTCTTTATATTTGCGGAAATTGTGCAGAAAGCATTTCCAGCCAGTTTTGTCCATTGCATTGCAGCTAGGAATGATGTATTTTATACTTAACGTGCACTTTTTAAAATCATGACTTCTGAGCACAGTCCTAAAGGCCTGAAAACCCCAAGCAGCCGGTAACAAACAGTACAGCTGAAAGTGTTACAGATAACAGTTTACGTGTGCTTTTTTACGAGAACAAGGTTGTAAGAACTTAGGGAAACAGACAATGGGAGGAATCCCATAGTTGAATAGAGATGCAGAATAAGAATTGTATGTATCAGCAAGTTTTAAACATCGCACACACAGTAGTCTCTCGGTTAACATCGACAGCTTTTCGGTTAACGTTTCGCCTCCCACAGAACCCCATGGTTCCGATGAACATTAACATTTTGTCTAACGGTACGTTTACGTTATATGCACGAGGGGCCCATTTTGGCCAATCCTAGGGCTCATCAGAGGGGCTGAGCCACGCCCTCAGCCAATCAGCGACACCCATTTATGAGCGTTTAGACCCGACTGCCTTTGTTTCATTGCGTTTTCTGTTTTGGCAGTGGAAGCCGCTTGTCTCTCTTGTGGAGACTCGTGATATTTACTTGTTTTTCAACTTGTAAGTGAATTAATAGTGATTGGAATGGCCCTAAAGTTAATTCGCATAAGGAAAAGGGTAGAAAAGCAATTCGCTTTAAAATAAAGCATTATTTAACATGTTCTTATGTGTATAAATTAAGTGTTTAAACGTTATAAGCTATGTTTTTAGGGTCCAAAAGGTCAACTTCTAATCGTCTTGGAAGGGTTTTATGCTTTTAACATGTAATTCCTATATTCGATTAAAAGTTACTACGATGAACAGTAGTTTCCGTGGAACGGATTAAAAACGTTAACCGAGGGACTCCTGTACTGTGACAGACTTTACCATGCTGGTGATCTTGGTGTGAACACACATGCGAGCACGTCAGCACCACCGCAAGAAATGCGAGCACCTGAGAAGCTGGCTGTGTGCTTCTTTCTCTTGCTTTCCGCCGCAGTCTCCGGGTTCATTTTCCAAGGTGACTTGTGCGCTGTTTATCCAATGCCTCCAGAGTCCAGTGTGCCTCCTGCAATCAAAATAAGTAATATTTAGAAAAACTTTTAAAACACGCTTTTATGAAATGTACTAGTAATGGAAGAACTCCACGACTCCAGGAAGTGGCGAATTGCCATAACGTAAGGGACCGTGGTCATTACAGCCAACGTCAGTTGACAGTGGACAATTAGACCCAAGCCGAAACATAACATAAAAAAAAGTTTAAAAATATTTTTTATGATAGAATATAGTATTGTCATCAGTATTACATAAGTATATCAAGTTTGCAGTCGATACCACATTGGGAAGTGGTTTAAATTAGTTACAAGATTTTAGGATACAACGACAACAACAGAGTTAAAGAAAAGCCTGTAAAAAAATCATGCACCAAACTGCTATATAGCACTTTTTACTATTCAACCAAATAGCAAAATACCTTGGATGCTTTGCGAATCTGACTTTTAAACTGAATAGCATTTTTTTTAGCTTTTCAATAAACTGGCAAATGTCTCTGTATTTCTGTCTATCTTTTTCTCCGTCTCTGCATCTCATCTCTCTGTTTCATTGTCTTTCGTTATCCCTCTGTCTCTCTTTCTCAAAGTGCAGCATTAACACTTCCTCCGCCCTGCAGCTCAGTGTATGTCGAACTTCTTTCGCACTGTACGCATCGAGGCGCAGGGGAAGGACAACAAACTAAACACAAATAGCAGTTCTAAAGAAATTCGTTTTCAATCGACATTTATTGGAGCACGAGTGGTGGGCCCTTAAAGACGTGACCCAAACAAGCAGTTCTTAACTTATTCTATGGGTCTTTCCGTAAAGCCACGTAGATAGAAAATAATCAAAAAATACATTAAAATATCACGACGTTTCGATCGCAACACAAGCAATCATCTTCAGGTGACATCCGATGACGTATCCTCTCACCTGAAGACGATTGCTTGTGTTGCGATCGAAACGTCGTGATTTTATTTGTATTTTTTATTCATTTTCTATTTACGTGGCTTTACGAATATGTATTCCTGCAGTCACGAAAGCTTTTAAGTAAATTTCTTACCTTGTAGATACCGAAGCTGTGTGCGCGTGTCCCAGTTTGACTGAACAGAGTTTGAACCTTCGTCAATGAGAACGCAGGCAAAGTGCCAAGGTCATTATGAAACTTTATAGTCACATCACTCCCATATATTTCAACATACTTTAGCTCCTTAGTATTAGTTAAGACTTGTACCTTTAGTATAGTTAGACTTGTAAACCACTTATTTAAGATTCCTAAATGTTGAATGTATGCACCTTCCGGCCAAAGTAAATTCCTTGTCTGTGCGAACTTTCATGGCGAAAAACCCTTTCTGATTCTAAATGTGTCAGGATGGACATTGAATTTAAAGTTTTTTTCTTCCCCAAAATTAATCTTCACGTTGCACAGACGAGGGATACGCAGCGTGTTGACAACATCTACAATGTGTTTGGGTTGTGGCTTCCTCTAAGTGTTTGTAAATCCCTCTGTCAAATCTAGTTATCAACCCCCTTATCAGTGCCCTACCTGACCAATTCAGACCTCATTAATCCCAATGTTCATCCTACAAACTCACAATCACACAACATCGTATTGAAACGGCTGTGCACCGTATGGACCTGAAATATTAATTTCCCCGTACAAGAATAGGGGGTAAACCGTATGGGTTGACAGGTATGAATTATACTTGATAAGTTATAGTTAATTTATAGAAAACTCGCGCGGTGAGGTGTTATTAACGCCGTAAAGAGTTGCTTCACGCGAACACACAACAGGCGTTTAATAAACTAAACTAAACAATAAACATTTTACTTTTTTTATTTAAAGCTTTCGTGACTGCACGGATTCATATTATTGGTTCTTTCAGTAAAGTAACGAAGAAGGGAAATAATAANTAATAAAAATATAAACCAATTTTTTTATTATTTCCCTTCTACGTGACTTTACCGAAAGAACCAAGAATATAAACATTAAACTATTCACACTTTAGAAAGTCAGTTCCGCCGCCCCACTAATAGCGCGTCGTGTATTTAGTTTATTATCTTTATAATTAGCGAATTAATGTTAAATCTGCGTTACCCTGGCGACTTCCCGCCAAAACTCCGACTCGAACGCGCCGCCACCCGGAATGAATGACGTAGCCTGCCCGCCCTTCAATTCGATTATTTGTACGATTTCGTTTTAAACCGATTCCTATCGTTTATCGATTCTATGTATTCCTTTGTGTGTGGGGTGGGGAGGCGGCGAGCTTTGTAGTAGAATCGACCAAGTGATTTGTTGACACATTCAGAATCGGAATCTCGATTTGTACGGGAGAAATCCGAAAAGCTGTGAAGCTCTTTTCTTTATTTGCGCAGATATCCATGAGGGGCGTTTGAGAAAATTACAACAACAAACAAAACAAAAAAATCACGATGGGAGTGCAAAGCACTATATATAAATGGTAATTAAATCACAACATTTTTTTTATTTCACCAGGTAAAGATGACGTCACGCACCTAGGGGGAGGGGGTCAGACATTTGTAACGAGGGGAAGGGGTGAGAAATGTGACGTCACATCAAAATGCACAACTTTAAATTAATTTCGACAATTAATTAAATATACTTTTTAATAAATGTTTTCTCCTACAACATCATTAAATACGCACTACAATGACAATAGTTTAAAGCGATTTGAAGCATGTTTTATTTATTTTGGGGGGGGGGGGCAGAGCTTTGTGACGTCATATTTGAGGGGGGGTCTGACTTTTTGTGACGTCGTGTGACGAAGGGGGGGGGGCAAAAATCGCCCAAAATCGCGTGACGTCATTTATGGACGACCCCAAAGCCCACTGAGCTACAGTATTCATACTTTTTCAAAAGCGACCTGGCCACAAATGATAGCTCAACGAAGTAACACGATGACGAACAAGACGATGACAAACATGATGATTTATGATGACTCTAATAAACATGGTTGATGATAAACATAAAACGAAACTATAAACTATCTTTATTTGACCGGGTAAGGTCCACAACCGGGGAGGAAAGTCCACGCGACCACAAAGGGAGAGAGAGACACACAAACTCCAAATTTACAGGCATCAGGCTCGGGATCGAACCCACGACCTCATGTATAACAGGCGAAGTAGTCAACATCTCATAGCCACCGTGATGATGATGAGAGAGAGAAAGACACGCAAACTCCAAATATACAGCAGCAGGCGTCAGGGTCGGGATCAAACCCACGACCTCATGTATAACAGGCGAGGGAGTTAACATCTCTACTCTTTGGTTTTTTCGGTAAAGTCACGTAGGTAAAAAAATAAATAAAATTAATTACTGTATCACTTGATACAATAATTTTGCTGTGACGGTGCCACCTGTTGCCTCCGAAACGTCGTATTTTTACCTACGTGACTTTACCGAAAAAAACAAAGCGTATGGACCCTTGCAGTCACGAAAACTTCAAATCTAGAGTTAACATCTCGCCATCATTCCCATGAAGATGGAGATGATAACGACGGTGATAATAAAAGTGGTGGTTATAATTGATGGTCGTGGCACACATGATTAAAATAAATATCACGGTAAAAATCGTGATTATAAATCTAGAGGGCAAAACAGGTTGACGTTTACACAATTGTGAGGATGAAGGAGATGATTTTGAACCCACAGCTCATCTTGCAGGACTTCTTGAAAGCTATATTCTTGGTTCTTTCGGTAAAGTCACGTAGAAGGGAAATAATAAAATAATAAAAATACAATTCTCACAACGTTTCGATTGCAATACAGGCAATCATCATCAGGTGCGAAAACCACCTAATGATGATTGCTTATGTTGCAATCGAAACAAGCAATCATCACCAGCAATCATCATCAGGTGGTTTTCACACCTGATGGTTCTCACACCTGATGATGATTGCTTGTGTTGCAATCGAAACGTCGTGAGAATTTTATATTTAAATTTTTATCATTTTCCTTCTACGTGACTTTACCGAAAGAACCAAGAATATGAATCCCTGCATTTACGAAAGCTTTAAATCGAAAAATTCTTGAAAGCTGTTGAAAACTTCGCGGTTATGATCTTCTTGGACGAAGCTAACAACGCTTGAGAGCAAACGCAGACAGACATTGGACAAATTGTTCTTTTATTTCCAATCATGAATTGCAGCTGCTCATTGCATACCTCACTTAAAAAGGGTACAGCCGAGTACACTTACTGGCAGTCAGTCACGTTGACATTGTTGGTTGTTTGACTTGCATCCCACTGGGATTTTTGCACACAGCGTTGGTGTACGGTGTTTTTTCTGCAATATGTTGCTGTCTTTAATCGGATTTTCTGTTTGCACTCAGTCACATATTCACTTTAAGATTTTTTTGTTCATGTTTTGTTTTTTGTTTGTTGCGGTTGCACCCGATTCAAGAGCCGAATGGCTCACAGGGCTATACCTAATAAATGAACTTGAACTTGAACAGAGAAAAAACAGCAAAACTCCAAAAGCCCTCTCGTGGCGAGCAGACCTCGACAATTGAGCATTTATCTCCTTAACACATTGGCATCATACGCAATCATAGAACCGTGAACAATGACGCTTTAATGTCTAATGATGTAGATGCTCACCCGAGCCCTCATTACTTTGATAGTGGCATTGTCTTTGAGCTGTACGCCTTTTGGCGTCCTCTGGTCGAGCACCAATTGGGTCGAGGCTCAAAAGAAAGCTGTCTCTGGTGTGGACCAATCAGTTTCCAGGACAATGCATATATTATCAAAGTGTGTTTTTCGTTTGCATTTTGACCGCAAGTATTGTGGTTAATGCAGACATGAATCCTTGTTAAAAGGTTTCAGTTTTGTTGCCAGAAAAAAGGGGAAACCCCTATTATATTTTGGTACTGGCAAAGGAGGTCTAATGATGATGATGATGAAATGATGCTTTCGTTATGAACATCAAGTGTCCGAGCTACGGTGCAGACGTGTCGAGAGTCCACCAGACGGCGTGAGCTCGAGCGAAATAAAGAAAAGTGTGGCCCCTCTCTGACTTCGTCTGGTGAACTCTCTACTGATGTATTTTTTTTAAAATCCTTTATATTAAGTTCGCTTGCTTGCTTAGGACCGTGCAAATCTTTCGGTCGTTTTTTAACCCACTCCCGTCATCCAATCGAGCTGACATTTTGAACACAGACTCGTTGTGCGTGACAATGCATTTTCGTGAAAAAATCCCAAAATTTTACACTGTTTAGGGAATTTTTTAAAATGTTTAATTACCAATTGTTTAATGCTGCCAGACAATCATCTGACCCATAGGTGGCAGCCATCTCAAGCCAGAGGACGAGAGGACTCTAGCCGCCCCGATGCCACGCATATAAAGATTTATAGTGAAAAACTTTGTTTTTACGGGTTTACTTGTCTTTAGATGCCATTCATTCATCAATCGCTCATAGTCAGTGAATGGACCGCTGCGCCCAACGTGTGATTCCCGCAACAGAATCCGCATAAACTGCTCTGCTGCCATACCAATGTCTTCAGTACATCTCAAGATAAATTCAAGTCGTGAGTAAACAACGGTAAATAAATAAACATCAAACACAACGCTGGGCGCGGTCCATGGCAGGGCTTGTACCCTTGGCAAAGTCCCCTGGGCGTGTTCTGATCTCCGGTGTTTGTACAAAACAAAGATTAATTATTGAGGGAACCTGCTCGAGCCGGTACAAGGCAGTTCTCGAGACGTTCCCGGAAGCTTTAGTGCACGTGGCAACCCAGCTATTTCTCGAAACTTCCAGAAGGCTGAGCCAGAATATGTATGACTGCATGACACATAAATAAATACATATTTCCAATCCCTCTGCTTCCTCATAAAATGCACAATTCTATTTTTCATAGACAACTTTGAAAAAAAAATCTCGAGTCTTCTCTTGAATTGATCCAACCTCATCAATGCAGTTAACAAATTGTCATGAAGGTCGTTTTATAACTTCAGTGCCATTTTGTCGCCAAGGCATACTCTCACTACACAATTCTGATGTTGGGGTAATGAACTTAAACATTCCATACGCGTATGTAACGTGAACATCCCATTGATGACAACACTCCTCACAATGGCGTTCTTTTTCTTTGGGTCTTTCGGTGAAGTCACGTAGATAGGTTAAAGAAAATAACAAAAAACTTTGACGTTTCGATTGCAACACAAGCGTTCGTCTCACGAATAAGGGTTAGCTTCTCAAGGTAAACTGTTTATAAAGTTTGACTTTGCCGAACGACCCAAAGAATATGAATTCCTGCAGTCACGAAAGCTTTAAGTCAAGACTTAATGTCGTTCTTTCTGATGCAAGATTTCACAACCGTTACCGTCATCACATGGCCTCTAACATCTGTTCTTAGCAGTATCCCGACGTCTGACCTTTTGGTCTTTGGCATTGTGAGCATCCAGCAGTAGATGACCAAGGCTTGGTTTAAACACTGTACTTATAGTTCGAAGATCAAAGTACGCTCTGGTAATTATTCAGTGCCGACTGAAGCTCTGAGACAAATAAAAAATGCCCACGGAATGCTGAATATCCTGCCATCCAAAAACAGGGCAATACAGTATTTTAATTATTAAAAGTGCATGATTAAGGCCCAAGATGTCAGGTGCAAAACACACACACACTTAAGTGTAACATTCCACTAACTCCTATTTTATCGGTATCAGTTAACAGAAATGCGTTACTTAAGGTGTGTTTATGTAACTGGCCACGAGATAACGACATCGTTTTTGTCGGGTTTGGTTTCCTACGCCATTTCAGACACTAAATTATAGAGAGCCTTGTTGGTCGTGGATTTTAATATTAAATGCAGTCAAATCGCCAGTACGTACAGAGGTAAAAGCAAATTGCAAGTTTAATTTCCCCTCTAGCAACAGTTCCTTCTGCCAATTTATACTGGTAGGAACCACCTGGTTCCACCAGCCCACAGGGAATTATTGTGTCCGTCCGTCGTGCATCCGGGTGGGCTGGAGAGGGAGGGTGGGAAGGGTTGGGTGGGNAGAAGGGTGGTGGGGGGTGGGAGGGGAGGTGGGAGGGGCTGGTGGGGTGGGAGGGTGGGGCTGGTGGGGAGGGCTGGTCACCCGTGGTGCCCTTATAAAACTCAACGTTTAACTACTCACTCCGGCTTGTGCCCGCCCTCACAGTGGGGCATATTTGCGGAATACACCACGCCGCCGTTGACCTGGCCATTGACCGAGCAACCCAACGTTCCTACCAGCTCCCTCCGCAGGAATGTGTTTTCCCCTCTCGCACACTCCTTCTGCCAATTTATTTTCAGAACATTTATTTCAACGAGGACGTTATACAATTATTATTGAATGCTTCCTCCTGGGGAGATACTACTTAACTTGTGGAGCTGCTGCCACATCGGTAGGCCACAATACGCCAAGTCACGGTTGTGACACATCGCTCGCTAAACGTAACAGGGTGGTGCTTTTACGGTCTGTTGCAATGTTACATGACCATGGGTGTTTCTTGTCACATTTACAGATGTTGTTCGCGTTGCGTTGACATTCTCGGTGTGTGCATTACTCGGCATATTAGATCAATATTAGGTTGTTTTGTTCAGATTCTTTATTTAGACTGGAGATAATCCGATAAAGCTACGGGGGCCCTGCCCCCCAACCCCCACAGACGGTCCAGTCGATGCAATAACGCCACCTCCAATTACGTACGGCGCGAAAGAAGTTCACGCGTTTTTATACAAAGGGGCCGTCATAAATGACGTCACGCGATTTTGGACGATTTTTGACCCCCCCCCCCTCGTCACACGGCGTCACAAAAAGTCAGACCCCCCCCTCAAATATGACGTCACAAAGCTCTGCCCCCCCCAAACCATATTTCGATTTTGAAAATAAAACATGCTTCAAATCGCTGCACTCTGATGTTGTAGGAGAAAACATTTATTTAATCAAGTAGAACTTGTCTATATTTATTTAAAGTTGCGCATTTTGATGTGACGTCACATTTCTCAACCCCCCCCCACCTCGTGACACATCGTCACAAATGTCTGACCCCCCCCCCCCTAGGTGCGTGACGTCATTTATGGACGGCCCCAAACTCCCTCGCCCTGTTGTTGTGACCTCACGCCGGATGCACGTGCACGTGCGGAAAAGTGCCGAGTCACCGTGAGGCTGCTGCTGGCAGGAGAGAGAGAAACACACGAGGGCACCACCTCCTTTGATTGGGGCGTGTGCCACAAAGACAAAGTCCCACACACCCCGTATAGCCTCAACAGACTGTTGGGGAAAGTGCTGATCGAGCACCTATGAAGGCAGGCACGGTACACGAGGGGTGGGGTGGCCAGCATCACACGCCCGCCGCCTTTGTCTCCCCAGTGGCGATGGTTTTTTTTGTCCCGCACCGCACCAGGTACTCGTGTGAGGCTGAGTCAACCTAGGGGAGGCCCAGTGGGAATCTAAACTCGGTGGTCAGGTTGGTAGCGCAGCGCACTAACCGCTACACTACCGCTTCTCGTGTATGTCTGTGTGTGTCACACACACCTCGTTCATTCAACAAGAGACTCCCTTTGCATTAAGCAAAAAACGACAGGCAAATCGACGAATTCGATTCGTGTAAAACAAAACATGTAAAATTTTTATCATACCATCCCTATGGGTTTCGTGGGAATAACGAGATGGAATGAAAGAATACTAAGGCGGCAGGAGAGACGAGATATATGCAGCAAAGGAGTCAGGACCGACTATATACATACAGATTAGCCAGTAAATGTGCAACAACCTTGAGTACGTTGTTGCAGCATGTGGTTGAACATTTGGACCAACGTTGACCAACGTTCCGTGTTACTGGGTATAGACATTAAAAAAAGGAGACGGTCAATAACATACAAACCCAGACAGAAAGAAAGACCCATAGTACAGATGAGACCGAGGGACTGAATCAGTTACTACTGACAGGATAGACGGAACAGACACATTGCAGACAAGGCAGACAGCACAAATACGACAGGACAGACGAGATAGGACAAATAAGGAACGTGGTACAGACGTGCCAGACACTACCGCACATATAAACTATACGTACCACGACAGATACACCATCATAAGCGAAGTGGTGAAAGAGAATCGATTGCGCACTCGAGTTGGGTAAAGAGGGGACGTTTCCCCGATGCGAGCTGTTGCTTGTTTCCATGAGGTCACGTTGCTGACTCATCGCCTGGTGCTGAAAGGCGCGTGATGGTCCCCACAAGTGCATTGTCACGATTTCGCATCACGATGTAATCTTAATTTTGGAGCTTTCGTGACTGCAGGAATTATTCTTTGGTTCTTTCGGTTAAGTCACGTCTAAAGATAAAATAATAAATTAAATAATAGCATATTACGACGTTTCGTGTTGCAATCGAAACGTCGTAATATGCTATTATTTAATTTATTATTTTATCTTTAGACGTGACTTAACCGTGATGTATTTTGTAACAGGATGATGATATGCAACAACCAAGGGGGGTTCGTGGGCAACCTGCGGGCTGCCGTTTATTTTTTGTTAAACTTGCATCTCAAGTGTAATGTAACGTAAAGATATTTGGTTAAATGTGTCGGGGAATGGGTCACTGTGGGAATGTCTTGGTGACACCAGGATGTACCACGGTCAAACCGTATTGTTAAAGAATAATTAAGGGGGGAAATAACTACTTAGACGCAGTTTATTCCATCACCTGTTTGTTTATTCGAGTCTAAATTTGTCATCTGCCGTATACCCACTGCTGTGTTTGTGAACAAGTAGCTCTGCTAGACATCTCGTAGCTAGCAAACCTCGACATTGACATTTAGCTCCCGAACATATTACCGTACGCAAGATTAGAATCCACGTACAAACGATATTTTAATTTACACAAGCCCAGTATTTCAGAAGCGTATGATGAATGCAAGCAAACTCCGATTTCGACATACATTGTCTCATCATGAGGGTCAGGTTACTTGAACGAATCAAGTATATCATCAGCCACAATATTGCCTTTTGTCTCGTTGAACAGGGCTGCTTACTTGAGAAGGAATATGCTCTTGGCAATAACATCTGGCAGCCTTTTTTAAAACAAACCTGACTTTGCTGATGAGACCAAGAATGTCAAAACCGGTCCAGAGTATGAATGCTTAAACAAATGTTGCTGATGGGAAATACCTGAATTGGTCTGGAAAGCCAGTATGCCGATAGAATAATACGTGATTTCAATATGTGGAGACATGGCACAACGTTCTGCTAATGTATGCCTTTATACAAATGAGACTTGCTTTAAATCAAAAGCCCTACTACACACGTGCCAATAATACTCACTTTAAAGGAAATAAATATGTATACTTTATGAATGTACGGTTGTGTACCACAGCCAACGCACTGCCACAATTTAACGCATCTGGTGGTGTTATTGCATTGGCAGGGGTGCACAGTGGACACAAACCTGAACACAATCATTAATAGCGCTGGCTTAAACGTCAAAACAAGGGTTAGGCGACGTTTGCCTATTATATAAGGTTTACCTTTTAAGGAAGTGTTATTGGCGGATGTGTTTTTTTAAATTCTAAGTTGGTCTCGTTTCTACAAAAGCATATCAGCAGAACTCCGTCTTGTGTGCCCACACACTGCACGAATATACATTAATATATCACAGTCATTCTCAAAGCGTCGGTCATGGGGTTGTTTTTTTGGGACCATACTTCACCACGCTGGTCATTTCTGGATGGTGAAAGGGGAGATGGCATAACCCCGTTCTGATATCACTTTCCACTCATCACTTCACTCATGGCTGAAGGCCACACACACACAATGTCAATCATGGAGATGACATGACCGGTTCTGATGAAATCTGTCCCGTCACTGAGTTTGTGTGTGTGGCTACCTGGTTTATTCCAGGATGTTTCTGTTGCGCGTCTTCGCTTTAAGATGTTCTCCGTTCATATTTTGTTTGTTGCGGTTGCACCCGATTTAAGAGCCACATGGCTCACAGTGATATACCAAATAAATGAAAAATACATAAATTAAACTTGGTGCGGTGTGTTAACATCATCACTGGGGAGACAAAAGCGGCCGGGCGTGGTGCCTGGCCAGCCACCCCCCTCTTGTGCCACAGTGCCAGCCATCACAGGTTTGCTACTCGCTAACAGCACTTGCCCCAGCAATCTGTCCCGGCTATACGGGGGGTGGGGGGGGACAACCTTTGTCTTTGTTTTGTGTCACGCGCGTTTTTTGTGTGTGCGAGAGCCGCCCACCTCCTGGAATCGCGATTCCGTATTAGAATCGCCAACTCACCGCGAATCGCGATTCCGTTGTTAGATCGCCCTCTGGCAGGAATCGCGATTCCGTTATTGGAGTCGCGCGCGTGGTAATCGAATCGCGATTCCGTGGCTCCTCCCCCACCTCCTCGCTGGGTATAAATAGAGGCAGCCTCAGCTTCGTGCGCCACAGTCGAGCTGCGTTCCTGCTTCAACAGTGTTTGAACGGAACCACCACTTCGACTTCGCCTCCTCAACGCTTCGTAAACGAGCAGACGTCAACAACTCTCTGTTCACAAGCCAACCCAACCCTTTGGGCCTGTTTGTTAAAGCAGTTCTTTGTTTATTTGTTACGCTCGCAAACGAGAGAAGCAAAGACGCGCACGATGACTTCCCAGGTTCGCCAGAATTACGCGCAGGATGTGGAGGCGGCCATCAACCGACAGATCAACATGGAGCTGTCTGCCTCCTATGTCTACCTCTCCATGGTAAAGCACACTAATAAACACGCTGTCCACGTAGGGAGAAGAAGCCTCTTATCGCTTAGCGAACGTCAAGGCGTGTGGTGAGGCAATGGCGGGCTTTTGTTAGAGGGGCGGGCAAAGCGGTGTTCGCGTGTTTCGGGCGACGGAATTAATTGGGGTTATCGAGGCGGGTTTCGTTTGTTTGTTTGGTTGAGGAGGGTTTCGTGTGTGGTTTTGTTTTTTTATTGGCGAGCAAATTTGCTGTGGCGGTGTTGGTGAAGATGAACTTTTAAGGGGAGGGAATAGGTTTTGGTGGGTGGCAAGGGCTCGTTAACCGAGCCGTGCCACCATCTGGAACGAAGTTTGTTTTTTTGTATCGAGGTGGATAGGTGTGTTTTACTGGTGGTGGTAATAATGATGAACGAGGGTGGTTGTGGTGTTTGTGGGCGATGTGGAGGCGACGCTGGGGTCGGTGGTGACCGAGGCGGTGCGAAATGGCGGCCGTGGTAAATAAATAAATAACAGCCGATGCGCAGACGCGTTTGTTAAAATTTAATTTTAACAAAACTTAAAAACAAACAATCGAGAGTGGTAGCGCATTGAATCGTCACCATTCTGCTTTGTATCGTCGTCTGTGAAATGTGAACGTTGTTTTCACGCGTTCCCGTCTTTTTTTTGTTAAATGTATTTACATTCGTTTGCGTTGCGACACGCAGTTAGCATTTTAAAACATCTCTCCATCGACAGCAGCCGCTAAAGCTTTCGTTTTTTGTAATTCCTCCCCCTCCACCACCAAGCCACTCGTGCACATGAAGGACTAATCGTCGTCTCAAAAGGGTTGCGACCGACCCCTCCGGTTAAACAAACTCTAATCCACTGCTGGATGAATCCACACCACTGCATCTCGACGATGCATTGTCACCTTACTTGAAGGTCACGACTCGATTAAAATACATTTGGGGTTGTGGATGTAATTTAGGACACTTGGGGGCCAGGGGTGGTAATTGGTAGACAACGAGCAGAAATTACCACGTGGAAAATAAAACATCTCTCGGTGGCCGGAGAGAAATATTTGCGAGCAGAGTAGTTTCTTCAATAATGAAGCTTACCAATGTGGCTAATTAAGCAAGTGTTTGTAGTTAACGAGAGTTGGAGATGCCTCGGGCCAGCTGGCCTGGGAAGGGGTTAGGGGGCATTGAATGGGGCGAGATGGGCGTTGGCTTGCCACGGAGAGAGGGTTCGCGTGGCAGGTAAAGAACACTTTGTTACTTGGGCAAACGTGAGTCAATAATAGGTGGCGTGTGGAAACGTGCTCGAAATGACCGCATAGGGGGAGGGGATTTGGTGAGGGAGGGAGAAGCTGTTTACGCCTCCAGTATGTAATAAAAAGATTTAACCCGTAAAACAAAGTTTCACTCTAAATCCTTTATATGCGTGGCGGCTAGAGTCCTCTCGTCCTCTGGCTTGAGATGGCTGCCACCTATGGGTCAGATGATTGTCTGCCAGCATTAAGCAATTGGTAATTAAATATTTTTTTAAAAATTCCCTAAACAGTGTTAAAATTTTGGGAAAAAATTCACAAAAGTATTGTCACGCACAACGAGTCTGTGTGGAAAATGTCAGCTCGATTGGATCACGGGAAGTGGGTTAAAAAACGACCGAAAGATTTGCACGGTCGCAAGCACGCAAGCAAGTGAACTTAATATAAAGGATTTAAAAACACATCGTCGAGCTGGCTTACAGCAGAAATGTTTTTCTTTTAGTCATTGGCTGGCTTTTTGGAGCAAATGCCCCTTAAGAGTAGGAAAGGGGGTGAGGCAGAGCGTTTTTGCCTTAAATAGTTGAGAGATTTGTCCATGGATACTTAATGCAAACATTCGTGAAATGTTTCGGCATGCAATTCCATGGGTAGCCACATGGGGGTGACTTGTGATTTTTAGTCAGAAGCACAGGGCAATTGCTGTAGCGCTGGGCCTGCAAGCATACACACCAAAGGTGGCGTCTACAATATTAAAGCTCGTACAATGACGGAGAGCGTCGTGAATAATCCTGTTGTTGCTTCGTATTTGCAGGCATACTACTTTGACCGTGACGACGTGGCGCTGAACAACTTCTTCAAGTTCTTCAAGGAACAGTCCCACGAGGAGCGCGAGCATGCCGAGAAGCTGATGGCCTACCAGAACAAACGTGGCGGCCGTGTTGTCCTCAAAGACGTGAAGGTATGATTCAAATATACTTTTGATAGTAGTGCACAATGAGAAAAAAATCTCCACATTTTTGCGATTAAAATATTTGAATGGTTTCACATTTCTGGCAATGGGAGGCGCTGGTTACAATTATCACGTGAAAATAACTACATGCCCTGAAAGCCAATTCATGTGCAGAGACCGATAAGTTAAGTTAAAACGTGGGTGAAGTCTCGCCTACACATTCTTAGGTTTTTTTCGGTAAAGTCACATCGGTAAAAAATTTAAATTATTAAAAATAAAATAAAAATCACGACGTTTCGGAGGCAACACAAGCCTCCGTCTTCAGGTGGGACCGTCACAGCACGATATTGACTTTACCCGCCTGCATGCATCACAGTAGAGTTAAAACCAATTTCACAAAGCGTGGGGGGGGGGGGTTGTGTTGTTGAAGGTGACGTAGAGACGTTTCACATTTCCCTTGTGGTGGGTGTGCGTGTAGAAACCTGAGCGTGACGAGTGGGCAGTGGGCTCGAGGCCGTGCAGCTGGCGCTGCAGCTGGAGAAGAACGTGAATCAGTCGCTGCTGGATTTGCACGCCCTTGGCAGCAAGGAGAACGACCCTCAGGTACGCTGCTGGAGGGATAGTGGAACACATGTGCCTCTCAACCTTTCCCGTTTTGATGACGTACTTCGTTTTAAATCTGGTTTAATATATTGATTAGCATCTCTTAACAATGGTTTAACTATGTTTTGTGGTTTTTAATGTTCTGCAGCTCTGCGACTTCCTGGAGAGCCACTACCTCGAGGAGCAAGTGGAGGCCATCAAAAAGCTTGGGGATTTCGTCACCAACCTCAAGCGCCTTGGAGCATCGCAGTCTGGCATGGGAGAATATCTGTTCGACAAGCTCACCCTTGGCAGCAGCTAAATCTCCATCATAACGTTAACACATGACAACGCGTTAATGTTTAGTTGCTTTGCCAGGTTTGCTTCCTAACGTAGCAGGGAGTTAAATGTCGATTCTTCATCCAAAGTGCTTTTGTGATGGTTCTCCCCCCCCCCCCACCACTCTGCCAGTTGCTTTCGCTGCATGTCATGTGTAACATTCTAAGCAAAAATAAAAATTGACAAGCATGATAAATTGTGTTGTGTTTGTTTGACCAAGTATGCTTTAAGTATGGAAATTTAATTATGAACGTTGACTAATTTTGATTTTCTTATGAAATTTTAGTTATGTCCTTTTGACTGTCCAGCATTGAAAGAGATACCTTTTGAATGGTGCCACACTAGATGTGCAGACATTTTGTGGGCTACCTACAGCATTGCCACATCCCATTTGCAATGGGGGGGACTAAAAGGGTGGCCTTCAATGTGCTCCCCCAACAATACTCAAATGTGAAAACACTCCTTACAAGGTGGTGGTGGACCTCACTGATGTCTTATTGCAAAAGTGGGGCCTCCCTCTGAAAATTAGTGAAGAACATGGCACTACATGCTTGGACAAGATGTTACCAGTCCAAATGTCACTGGCTTATCGTGGCAGACTGTCCACAAATGGTGTGTGGCCCACGACCTTGGTGAAATATTTCAGGGTAGGTGTGTAGTGCATCAAATATAATTGCATTGTTACGCTGATGTGCATCGGATCATTGCGATTCAGAAAATGGAGCACAATCCACCTCACCAACCAGAGTTGGCACCAAATTACTTCGTTTTTTTGGATTGAAGGGATTTTTAAGATTAGGCCAACCATTAAAAATTTAATTCGGTGACTTAGAAGCCATGCCCCGAAAGAAGAGTACCAGAGATGCCTCAACAAATGGCAGGACCGCTGGGATTTCTGCGTTCGGTCAGGACCAAAACTACTTTGAGGGTGTTAAATTTGATTTGGCATGTCCTTTAGTTTTTTCTCGATTAAAATAGCACCCGGTACTTTTTTTTAATCAACCCTCGTAAGTTGGAGCTTCTTTCGCAAGCCGTATACGTGGCCAATTGTGCTAATCGGCATACCCTTTCAACCCGAGTGCCGACCTTATTACAGACCAATTCAGAACGCAGGCAAAATGTTAAGTGTGTCATGGCACTTTATATAGCACATCACTCCCATATGTTTCAATAAGCAAAAGGTGTCGGGCTGGACAATGAGTATTTTTTTTCCCCCCAAAATGAATCTTCACATGTTGGACAGGCAAGGGATACGCAGCGTGCTGACATCTACAATATATCTGTTTTTGGGTTGTGGCTTCCTCTAAGTGTTAATCCCGCTGTCAAATCTCCATAGCTGTCAACTCCTTACCAGTGCCCTACCTAAAGACCAATTCAGACCTCATTGGCCACCCTGTGCCCTTATAAATCTCAACTTTCATCCTACAAAATCCATCGCAAGGGAGAAATACTCAAAAAAGTTGCCCGTATTGCAACAGGTGTACGCCGTATGGACCTGAAAACTCAAAAGAATACGGGGTAAATCGTATGGGTTGACAGCTATGCAATCGGTGGTGTGGGGTTAACTCGTTAGCAACAAAAAATACACGGTAACTAAAAGGAACAAGGCCGTGCGTTTTGGAGTTGTAAGCAAGCACGATTTATTCACAAAGTCACGTACATCTAGGAAGTGAACAACATAACGTACTGCTGGGTCAATCCACCCAATTTAGTGGAATGTATACACAAGCGGCAAAATCACTGCCGTCGCATCGAGTGTCACCTAATCAACATCGTTAGGGTCACTGTGTCAGAAGCCACGCCAAGTAGACACGATCGCGTGAATTGGCCGTACTTCGAGCAATCACCACGAGCAACCTCGGCAGGTTTCCGTACAACGGTATAAAATGAAGCGTCGCGCGCAAGCGGTGTGTATTAATTAATGCCACCGAACGCGTTGTCACAGAACGTTTGAATCGCGTGCAAATCGTGGGCACACAACGTGCTACTTTCCGACGAAGACCCAGAATGCCACGGGCAGCCACACTCGTTACATAAAAAACTCAAAATTGTCGTCATTCCGTACGAAACGTACCGTTTGCACGGAACGGATGTTTGGCGCTTTGCAGTTACGGGTGGGTTTTTTTTTGCGAATGACTTCTTTTGTTCAAACAGGTGTCGTTTGTTCAATGGAACGTCGCTTGGGAAAAATTGACAAGACGACTACAAATGCCGACGAGGTTTCCTCGTTTTCGCGACGAGGAACGCGTTCGGAAATGCTCGTGAAGCAAAATTGGCGGATAATGATAATGGCCAATGAAAACCTTTTAACGAATTACCTTAAATAAATACATAATAAGCTTAATCTCTCATCATTGCATCTCTTCATCACTTTATTTCGTCGCATTCTCATTACTTTATCTCATACCTTTATCTCTCATCACTTTATCTAATCGCATTCTCTTTCATCGCTTTATCTCTCATCACTCGCCTCTCTCTCTCGACGCAGTCGCGTAGCATTCCAGATGCGATTCGCGGATGGCCAACATCGCGATGATAGACGGGTTCGCGAAAAACGAGGGAATGCAATCGGCCATTAAAAAGCGTATCCTACTCGCCGACGGAATGAAACAGCAACGCGTCCTTTGTATTTTGTCGAAACAAAAAGCGTTTTAGGATGCAGCGAATGGGTTCAACGTCAGAAAATCAGCGAATCGTAGTGGATCTACCCACTTGCTGTCACGACCGGGACGCAACAGGAAAACAAAATAATGCGTCGAGTACACACGTTGAGCCAGTACTGCAGTTGGCTGACGAAGAGAAACAATTAACATCTTTGTAAAACCATAAGTTATTCAACGTTTTTGTTGTTGTTTAAAGAAACCCAGCACGACGCAATTCATTACCGCCGGGCACCATCGACGGATCACCCGTTACAACAACACCCGTTAGCGCACAGGTGAAACGAAACATGTGGCAACACGGACCACCACCCCGACACACGCCTCAACAACACTCCCACGGCGCCTTACAGGAATTTAGCTTTCTTGCTGGCCCCCCACTGCGACGCCGAAGTGCGTTCGACGTTTCCGCGGACGTGGAACGGCGCTCGGAGCCACCGAGTTCGTTGGTACCTTGAGCCACCCGAGAGACCGTGGGGGCCTCTATAAAGTGTCACCTGCCTCAAAGTCGCTGTCGATTGAACGCTGCTGCTGCTGCTGTAAATATAACGATGGCCTGTGTTCAAAACGGCGGGGGCACACCACACGGCAGAGGTCGCAACCGGGTACCCGATACCCGTACCCTACCCGATACCCGGCTACCGTACCCGGCCGGGTACGGGTACCCGTTTGCGACCCTGGTGCGGCCGGGTACGGGTAGGCCGTGAGTCACTGGTGAGTAACCGTTTGTCACTCATTTCCCAACGTCTTGTCTCTTCTCACGATTCAAGTTGCTAGAATCAACCCACCCGTGCCTGCAACATGGCTTCATCCCAGAGGTCGCAATCAGGTACCCGATACCGTACCCTACCCGGCCGGGTACGGGTAGGGTACGGGTACGGCCGGGTACGGGTAGGGTACGGGTACGGCCGGGTACGGGTACGGGTACGGGTACCGTTTGCGACCCTGGTGCGGCCAGGTACGGGTACGGGTAAGGAATCAAAACCCGTTTGCGACCTCTGCCACACGGAGAAGCCAAGCAAGGCAGTGAGACGACCCTGGCTTTGAACTTTACGGTACCCTAGTTACTACAATGCTGAGTTAATCAGCGGTTTTAACTCCAGCTGGACTGGCACCTCCGGGAGAAGCAACACCGCTAACAACTTAGTCCCAGCGTTTCCATCCGTTGGACAATCGTGTGCCACCGGTGCAAAGTTGTGCAGCTGCGGGCAATGGAGTACAAAATTGTGCTTTGACTGTGCAGCCGTGGCCTAAGGGGGCATCGCCGGAACATCTAATTTTCGTGGCGCTAACGAGAGCAAAGCGAGGGCTCGCGTGCGAGATGTTTATCGCGCTGGGCGGCGGGGGGGGGGCAGAGTGAAAGCCACGCCAATGATTGCTTGCTATTCATTCGCAAGAAGATGTACAACTTGGTTGCAATTAGAGATGTCCAGGCAATCACTTTTTGGGAATTCGTTTAAAAAAAAAGGATTTTTGGGAACGGCTTGGTGGCACGTATGATTGCTCGATCGTTGACCGGGCCTTCGACCGCCTCGCTCATTCGCCGGCTTCGGAGTAATGTTTTAAACGAGTAAGAAGTCTTTTGATGCGAAGTGCACGATACCGGTGTGGTCATTTGTATTTGCTCGTCTGTTAGGGGATTCATAAACGATTTGGCTTAGAGCTGTAGTTTGAATGGAAATGTCAGGCTTTCTCAGACGGATGGTCGTTTTGCTCAGGCATCGCGACGAGCAACTTGGGAACGTACAGACCTGGCTTCCCCACACTGTAGGTGTTGCTTTGACCATACTTCACCAGGCTGGTTAGTGCGGGCTGGTGCAGGGGGTGCCAGCTTCGAACCAATTGAAAATTCACTCGCCACTTATGTTAAGCGTGGCCGGGAATTTAACTTAGGTCGCTGATTAACCAGGGGGCTCTCTCCAACCGTCACTGGCTATTGGCTTTTAAGTGGTTGTGCAGTTATGGGAAATACTCTCCATACTGACCTTCATATTTATATATCTAATAAGCAGAACAAAAATATTACTCTTAATACAATGAACTTAAATACAACATCTGTCATTATGCGTTAACTACTGGCAGATGGCTGTGTGTCACGACTAATGTGGAAAGCTGGACAAACTTGAGTAATTACAGTAATGCTGAGTCTGGGGTCGGGCCAAAACCATAAGACGATGTAGTTTTGGCCGATAACACTCAATTAAAACCACGTCGCATCAGTGCAGGGATCACGTGGCTTGCCTGAGCCACAGGGCAAAGTAACTGTTGCAAGTTTATTTTCAAAAGAATAGCTCCATGTTTTTTTTCGAAGTTTGGGGTGCACACCGTTTGTGTGTGCAAGGTTCTCGCTGATGCGTGACACAAATTCACAGCTTTGTCGCGTTTTGATCGTTTTTCCACCCCCCCCCCCCATCGCTCTGTTTGAAAATATGCTTAAAATTCTGACAATGCCAGGAATTAAAGGAATTACAAAATGAATCTTTCCTTTGGAAATCATCTCCGGTTTTTTTGTCATTTGCCCTGCTAATCCGAGCCTTTGAGAAAGTGAAAAAAACATCGGGATATTTAAATGTAATGATGTTAACTGTGAATGTGGCATTTTTACAACTGCTGATGAAAATATTTTTCGGTGAGGTACAAAATCTAACGCAGTTGGATATTAACACTATCGCTAAGATAATTTACATCCGTAAAGCTGTTGTTCAACACTGGCGTCTATACCATGCTTGACATTTGCAAAGATTAATTGCTTGCAAAGATTTAATTGAGCTACGCTTGAAAAGTGTGTGTGGATGTATAATTGCTTTTAGATTTGGACGAATTTACATTTCACGGTTTTGTTATTTTGACAATCTTCTGAAAAAGATTCATCTAGCCGCACAGGAAAGTATTTCTTTTCTGTTTAACACGTGGTAGGCTTACACGACCAATTTAGCCATAATTGTTAAGGTTTGTCACGTAAACAAAACGTGCCAATTAGTTACTAGTTCAGCACACCGGTATGTCGGACAGTAAACCCACAACATTCACAATTCGACGTTTCGCCGGCAATTACATCCAGCCTCGTCAGGTGACAGCCATAATTGTGGAGAAATGCTCCTGTTTCTGTCTGTTTGGCCAATATTTCTACATTTGAAGCTTTACATCAGCCGCACCTTAACAACTCTTGGAACCTCCCATTTCAACCAGTCTACACAACAAAGGCTATTCCTTGCAGCGTGTTTCAGCCGCACCGAACCTCACAATGGCTCCTCCCACCTCAACCAGTATATACAAGGACTGTTTTCTTGGAATTTCTCTTACTTGATGCAGCAGTCATGTTGTGACGGTTCCACCTGAAGACGGAAGCTTGTGTTGCCTCCGAAACATCGTGATTTTTATTTTATTTTTATTTTACTTTTATTAATTAATTTTTTTACCTAGGTGACTTTACCGAAAAAACCTAAGAATATGAATATTGGCCAATATTGTTCACGATGATTATATGACACAGAGGTTCAAGGTGGAGTGAGTTCATGGTCTCAGCTCGGTCACAAATGACTGCACAATAATAACCTCTGCACTTAATTTGCCTATAAATTTCCGGGATCTGAGAATTTCAAACAATGGTTTCACTGTCATGAAATGATCATCACTCTCAGCGGCCGGGCGGGTAAGTGCTACCCCTACCGTGCTGACCAGAGGTCATTTTAAGGGATTTCAGAGGTAGCTATTATGTAACAAAAGAGTTGCCATATCAATTAAAACACAATTTGCTCAGTCAACAAGCGCTGGACTATAATTCTACGAGTGGCCCAAATTATTCTCATTGCGTCTCGAAAGTAAAAGCCAAGCTCAAAATGTGTTAAATATACTGGGGGAAATATAATAATACGATTCTGTTTTTTCCGTACGTAACCCGTGATCTGTTCAATTAATACCAAGGTCATTAAATTTGCCACAATCGATGATGTTGCCTTTTATAAAGTTTACTTTGGAAGAAAATAGGCGAAGAGCATTTTTAATATATTATTTTACATTTAAATTGTATTAATAACCTCGTTTTCCATCATGTTTTTGGCTATTTTAATGTCTAGTTTTGTATAGATTAAATATAATCATTTAACTGTAAACATCGTGTTTTTAATAATTGTCATATAGGGTGGCTTTATTGCATTTATGTTACACAGTGGCTTTTTTAAGGGTGCATATTAGCGATTTTTTTTACTTTTCAAATCTTTACTGTTTGCTTATTTCCCTCTAATGCTTGATCGCTGGCTTTTGTTTTCAACAAATAGCGTGGAGTCGCCACTCCACGCGACGAGAAAACGAACTTGACCAGCGTGCGTTTTTGTTTTTTAATGATTTTTCATAAATTGCCATTGGACGTTCAGAAGAAAAAAACTCGTATTTATAAATGAGTGACTTTTTCAAAAAGGTTACTTTGGCCTGTGTCTTTTCAGCCCAATGTAAACGCCCTCATGGCGGCTTTACGACCCACGGGGGTTCCTAAAAAAAAAAAACGAGTTTTTGTTGTTGTTGTTGTTATTTTTCCCTCCCAACGCCTTTCGCTCACGTCGCACACAGGGAACACACACCGAACGGGGGCCCAAACTTAGCCGCGAGCGTCGCGACCCGAATCGGCGGTTACGCATACGTGCCGGGGTCCACGCTGCTCGACCGCCTCGTAGGCGGCGTCCGGTCGAGTGGCCGTGGATGGGTTTCACTCGCAGGCCAGCTTGCCGTCGAAGCTCGAGAGGGCGATGGAGAACGCTTGCAGGGCGCACAACGGGTAGCTGTAGTCCATGGTGAAGATGTCCTCGGCGACGCGGCCAAACTGCATGATGATGTACTCCGCTGTACGTGCAGAAACAAAGACAGAGAATGCCGTGTAGCCGTTTTAAACAGTCTGTTGTTGGGGCGGGTGCTGTTCGATGGTAGAACCTTTGAAGGCCGGCCGACACAGCGCATGGTGTGGTGGGAGACAGGTGGCCAGCACCACGCTCGGCCACCTTTGCGGGCGAACAAAGACAAAGATCCCGCGTACTTGCGGAGCTTTGAACAGAATGCCTGGACGAGTGCTATTCATGAGTAGCACCTATGAAGGCAGGCTGACCAGGGCAAACGTACGGTGGTGGGGGAGCAGGGGGGGGGGTACCAGTATCTCTCCTGGACGCCTGTGCCGATGTTTACACACCGCACCGGGTGCTCATATAAAGCCGAGTCGAACGATGGCAGGCCCGTTACTGGTTCAGATATCGTCACCGATGATGGCCCTGAGTGGGAATCGAACTCGGGTGCCGTTGCTCGAATTGATCTTGATCCCGACTTTGCAGCCTCCTAGACAGAGTTATTCTAACGTTTAACCGTGGTTATTTCCGTAATTGAGTGCATAATTACGACGCCATCAGCAAATATATACGATGGCTGATGCTTTTCCATCTGTATTTATGCCGTAAGTACCTGCATACATCGTTTAACGTGGCGTAATCGAGGCACATTGTTAATATTCTTAGGTTTTTTCGGTAAAGTCACTTAGGTAAGCGTGCTGTGATGGTTCCACCTGAAGACGGAAGCTTGTGTGATTTTTATTTTATTTTACTTTTATTAATTGTAATGTTTTTACCTACGTGACTTTACCGAAAAACCTAAGAATATGAATCCTTGCAGTCACGAAAGCTTCAAATCTACACATTGTTAATCTTCCTTCAATAAAATGTATCCTGAAGTAGAATCTTAGCGCCAGATACAGCCACATTTGCCAGTGTCACTTTGAACTTTGAATCTCACCATGTATTGAATGTGCAGTGTAATTGAGGACTGAGTGTGTCTTGGTGTGGCCTGGGACTGTTGTTGTTGTTGTTTTGCTGCCTTGCCAAGCTTGCATTTGGTGTTGACAAATCGGCAGGAATTGTACGTACAGTACTTGTGTAATCGTACTTTAAACTTTACGGATTTATTTTTAATGACTTTCCTTTATGATTGGACCTTTTTGGAAGCATCAAAGTATGAAAAATAAGAATAGGTTTTGATATAGCTGCTCACTCTGAGCTATCAATGCTCTGATACGTGCATTGTGTTTGTACTGTTCACCTGTTGGCATTCTCTGTCTGACACTGGTGAGACTAGGCCATGAAGAAGGCCGTCTCTGGTGTAGGCCAATGAGTTTAAAAGACAATGCCATAATATATTACCAGAGCACGTTTGTTTGCATGCTCACCACAAGCAGCGTGTGGTTAATGCAGAGTTGATTCCTTGCAAAAGGTTTCTAATTGGTGTTTGAACATCTTAACACCTCCTGTTTTATTGTCAGAAAGGGTAAAACCGATTTTTATTTTTCATACTTGCTTACCTTTTCTCCATCTTGCACTCATATCGCCTTTTGCAATGTTTGTTATGAACTCGCCCTACTGGACATCTGTGAAAAAGAGCTTCATAGCTCATCGGATTTCTCCTGCAGTCTAAAGAAAGATTCTGATTCTGATACGGACCAAGATACAGAGCCTGCTATTCTAATAAAGTAAAAAAACACACACTCATAACCCGACCCACGTGCTAGCGAATGTTCGGGGCCCTGACCTCTGACCTGCGGGGCTCATCATCATCGTCACCACCACGATCCATGGGCAGATTTGCCCCGTAGCTGTCCACTGCACATTTCGTCATTTGTTTCCACTTTCCTCTGTCTTGTTGCCAATACGCTCCAAGTAGTGGCCACATCTTTCCGGCACAAATCTCCTGTCGTCGTCGTCGTCATTCTCTATTAGGCCTTCCTCTCTTTCCGATTCCGTACATTTTTCCGAACAACAACAACAACAAAACACTTACGCATCTACTACCNTCGTGGTGTACTTTGTATTTTAGCCAACGACGTGAGCTCACGGTCGTTGTAGTGCACGATCTGGAAGTTCTTGACGGAGGCCTGGGTGACGCGGCCGTGAAAGTTGAGCACGTAGGACTGCGTGTCGTCGTTCCACACGGGCGCCTTGTTGTGCAGCTCCACCGTGTGCTCCGTGTTCTTGTTGTGCCAGCGCGACACCAGGGTCTCGTGCTCCTGGGCGCCACACGCCACACAACGCACAGACAGGGGACGTCACACACGGTGGTGTTCTAAATTTCGATGTAAAGCTTTCGTGACTGCAGGGATTCATCTTCTTGGTTCTTTCGGTAAATTCACGTAGAAGGGAAAAAAAATACCTTGTAAGCCCACGTAACGCCCTCTCTCTGATCCCACTTGATTATACACACGCGCGCATTGTTGTCTTTGTAAGAGCCATAAGACAGAAAGTGAATGTATTATTTCTGCGTACACATTTGATGTACGTCTGTCATTCATTTGTTGACAGACTGGGCATATTTGATTTTGAATATTCCAACCTTCGATTTAAAGCTTTCGTGACTGCAGGGATTCATATTTTTGGTTCTTTCGGTAAACTCACGTAGAAGGGAAACGTCGTGATAATTTTATATGTTTTATTTTTATTATTTTATTATTTCCCTTCTACGTGACTTTACCGAAAGAACCAAGAAGACGGCGGTGTTCTTTCTTGATTTGAAGCTTTCGTGACCGCAGGAATCCATACTCTTAAAGTCACGTAGGTATAAAAGAAAATACATCGCGACGTTTCGATCGCAACACAAGCGGTCGTCCTCAGGCGGAAAAAATATAATCCAACAGCGGTGGAACTGCTGGTGTTCTTGCTGTGCCAGCTTGACACCAGGGGTCCTGGGTGGCACACTTCAAACAAAGAACCCCACCTCCCGCCCGCATAGCCTTCAACAGACCTGTTGGGGCAAGTGCTGTTAGCCAGCAGCACCTATGAAAGGCAGGCACGGGCACAGGAGGGGATGGGTGGCCAACACCTCGCCCGGCCGCCTTTGTCTCCCGAGTGGCAATGTTTACACACCGCAACCAGAATACTCATTTGAGGCTGAGTCGACTTAGGGGTAGGCCCGGACCGATTAAGATAATCGTCACTGGTGTTGGCCGTGAGCGGGAATCGAACCCGTGTTGTCGGGTTCATAGCGCAGCGCGCTGACCGCTACACCACCGCTGTTTGCGAGCACCTATGAAGGCCGGCACGGCGCACGAGGGGGTGGGTGGCCAGCACCACTCCCCGTGGTCGCGTGGATTTTTCTCCGGGTCCCCCTGTTTTTCCCTCCACGTTTAGAATCAACATCACGCGTTTAGAGTATGCGGGTGCTACATTTCCACGTGATAAGCCACTTCGTTGAGCTATCATTTGTGATAGCAAGGTCGCTCCTGATGCAAAAGAGCTACATAGCACAGTGGGCCTTAGCTGGTGAAATAAAAATATTTAAAAAGTGTAGAAGTCTTCTTGGTTCTTTCGGTAAAGTAGAAGGGAAGTAATAAAATAATAATAAAACAGACCTTTTCTTCACCTGAGGACGGCTGCTTGCGTTGTGGCCGAAACGTCGTGAGAATTATTTGATCATGTTTTATTTTTATTATTTATTACTTCCCTTCTACGTGACTTTACCGAAAGAACCAAGAAGATGAATCCCCGCAGTCACGAAGCTTTAAATCGAAATTTAAGTGTAGAAGTATTAAGTTTCTCACGTTTCTGGGCTTGATTGGAACGCGCTCGTGACTCCGGTTCATTCCAGGGATGATCACCGTCATTTTCCTCGGTCCCTTGAATCCCAGTACATTGGTCTCCTAAACAACGGGCACACACATCAAAGCATCATCATCATCAACAGCAGCATCACAACAACAACAACGACACCAAATGTTGCGTTGACTACAACGAACTTAAGGGCCGTCCATAAATGACGTCACGCGATTTTGGACGATTTGTGACCCCCCCCCCCTCGTCACACATCGTCACAAATGTCTGACCCCCCACTAGGTGCGTGACGTCATTTATGGACGGCCCTAAGCAACCTCACAGACAACATTTCACGAACATCCGAACGATGGGGTACGGTGGGGAGGTGTATGAGGGCTTTTTTGCGCCTTTGAGCTCACAAAAATGTTGGAGGTGATTGGTGCCCTCTAGAGGCACCTGCTGCGAGTTTTATTTTTACAAACGGAGGGCACCAGGAAAAAAATACGTACTACAATGACAATAGTTTCAAGCGATTTGAAGCATGTTTTTTTTTGGGGGGGGGGGGGGGGCAGAGCTTGTGACGTCTTATTAGAGGGGGGATTGACTTTTTGTGACGCCGTGTGACTAGGGGGGGGGGGGGNTCAAAAATAGTCCAAAATCGTGTGACGTCATTTATGGACAGCCCCTAAGAAGAAACGGGAGGATTTCTCCACAAATCTGTCTGCCCGATGATGCTCGTTATAATTACTGGCGAAACGTCGTTCTCAGATGGTGTGCTATCCTCGTAACAAATTGCCACGTTCTGTTTACGTGACCAACCTTACTAGCTGGCTGTGTCGGGTGGTGGCGGGTTTAACAACACATTTATATATTTACGCGATCTAACCCACAAACCTCGATTATGGATAATATTGGTTGTGAAAGCCTACGCATTAAACCACTGATTTATAGTTTAAAAGTGCGGCTTATTTTTGCTATTTGTCCATGATAATTGTTTTTTACCCTTCTATCTGGCAACAAACTGACACCTTTTTTACAAGGAGTCATGTTTGCATACCCAATACCTGCAGTCATAATGAAAAAAAAAACTCTGATAATGTGCACTGTCCTTGAAGTTGATTGGTCCACACCCGAACAGCTTTCCTTAGAGCCTAGTCTCACATGGGTTGGACCAGATGACGCCAAAAGGCGCACAACTCAAAGACAATGCACCATCAAGTATGAGAGCTCGGGCAAGCATTTACACCATTGGAACCTCATTTGCCAGTAAAAAATTGATAATTGTTTTTTACCCTTCTATCTGGCAACAAAACTGACACCTTTTTGGAGTCGTGTTTCATAGACCACAATACTGCAGTCTATGCAAACAAAAACATAACTTGTCAGTTTTGTTGCCAGATAGAGGGTAAAAAACAATTATCATATTTTTACTGGCAAATGAGGTTCCAATGGTATTTGTCCATGGTTTAGCACACACACGAAACTGAATGTGCTCCACATTCCATTTTGTTGTGGATGATGAAGGTCAGATCGTCTGAGTAAGTCCGACACAGCGGTATTTATGAGCACTTTTGTAAAGAATAACAATGACGCACTAAAAAAGATCAAATCACTGGGAGAGTGTAAAAAAAAATCCATGGCAATACCGTTACACGCGCATTATAATAATGAACGCGTTCGTTTTTGCAGGCAATGTCTCCGATTCACAATTGACTTTTGGATCAGTTTCACGTAACGATCTGCCCAAAGTTGTGTCGTTAAGAACCCTCCACCACCCAACACAGCCCAACAAATGACATTGCCACATGTAACAGGCGTTTAACAACGCGCTCCCCTCAGTGAGTTGAAGAACAATCGTCACCACCACATTTTTTGCAATCGGATACTACGTAATAATACTGCTCCGCTAAAAAACCCAATTACTCTATGAGAGTGAACGGTTACTTAGACAATAATAGCATAATCCATCACGAAAACTCCGGTCATCCTCGCAGAGGCTTTTGGCCAACCATCGAACAAAGATGGCGGTCACCGCATCGCGCGCTTTCAGATGCGCTTATGCGGCCGTCTGGAACGTTTTTCCTTCCGACATTAGGAAGCCACGCACTTTAAAATCATCCAGTTTGAAAGTAATTTCTTTAGAGCTGCTTTTTGTGTTTAGTATCTTGTCCTTCCCCCGCACCTCCGCTGCCACGGTTTGGGCCATGCACAGGTGCGAAAAAGTTCAACATACATACGTACTGGCGACATTGCAGATATGTAATGTAGTATAGAAACTTGAGCCATAACATACATACGTACGTAAAGAAGGCTGTCTGTGGTGTAGGCCAATCAGTTTCAAAGACAATGTGTTATCAGAGCATGTTTGTTTGATGTTCACCACAGTGTGTGGTTAATGCAGAGATGATTCCTTGCAAAAAGTTTCGATTTGTTGTTTGAACATCTTAACCACCTGTTTTATTGCCAGAAAGGGTAAAACATATAAAAAAAAATTTCACACTTTGATACCGGTAAAAAACGGTCCCATGACTTGCATAATAACGTTACACAGAAAAAACGACTCCAATCGGAAAAAATTAACCCGTAAAAACAAAGTTTTTCACTATAAATCCTTTATATGCGTGGCGGTAGAGTCCTCTCGTCCTCTGGCTTGAGATGGCTGCCACCTATGGGTCAGATGATTGCCTGCCACCATTAAGCAATTGGTAATTAAATAAATTCCTAAAAAGTGTAAAGTTATGGAAAAAAAATTTCACGAAAATAAATTGTCACGCACAACGAGCCTGTGTGCAAAATCAGCTCGATTGGATCACGGGAAGTGGGTTAAAAAACGACCGAAAGATTTGCACGGTCATAAGCGCGCAAGCAAGCAAGCAAGTTAACTTAATATAAAGGATTTAAAAACGCCGATGCCCGCGTGACAAAAGACACCCACGCCCGCAACTTTGGCACTTACGTAGCATACGGCAGCGAGCTCTTGCCAGGTTGGATCCATCGCCGAGGATGCCAGTGCGGTCTGGCTTGATCCCGTTGTCGTAGACTGTGAACCTGGTGCCATGACGTTGACCTGCGTGCACACAGTGAACAAAAATGGGGGAAGCCCGACCCACCCACCCCACCCACCCCACCCAGAGGCGTAGCTAGGATATTTTGCGCCCGGGGACGAACTATAAAATTGGCACCCTCCCCCCCCCCCCGTTTAATCACATTTTCCTATTACATCTAATAAGGAATAACAATTTAAATTTAATGAACATTGTATTTAAAGAAGCAATTTATAGAAATATATTACATGGCTCACTCAGTCACTGTCGTAGACTGGTTGACATAGTCTACAAAAGATTATTTTTTCTTGATTTCACTGTCGCAAACTGGTCAATCACGTAATCAAAATCTGTTTTTTCCAATTCTAGATTTGAAGATTCATATTTTAGGTTTTTTCGGTAAAGTCACGTAGGTAAAACATTAAAATTACTTTTATTAATTTTAATGTTTTACCTAGGTGACTTTACCAAAAAAACCTAAGAATATGTTTTTTCCAATGTTTCTCTTTCAACGCTAAAGAACAAGATCGCTGAGACGATCTTGTCCCATTGAAGCACGCAAATACGACAAAATAAGTTTCAATTTGCTGAACGACCGCTCACAGATTGCAATTAAAACTGCTATTGTTAATCAAATTTGCAGTGAAATTCGCAAATTCGGAAATATGTCGTCTCCATAAAACACAATAAAACCAAGAAGATCCAAAGGAGTTTCTGGTAGAACTTCATTCCGGTTACTGAGCAGCATTTTGCAATCTCCAATTTCTGTGAAAAGTTCCTGGCCATTGATGTCGGTGTCATAGAAATTTCCAAAATCTGTGCAATTTCGACGAATTGCATCGACATCTGTGTCGGATAGAAGAGTTTTGACGTCCAGCAGAAATCAAAATTTTGTGTTCAGGTCTTTTAGTCGTAAAAACCGTGTTGACATCTCATGTTGAAGTCGATAAAATACGCTCTTCATAACGCGCACAATTTCTTCTTCTGCTGAAAGTCCTCCATCTCTTGCCAGTTCTCCCGGCATCTTCCGACGTCGCCTAATTCTTCTGTCCACATCTATCCCCAGGCTGTGCATCTTGTTTTTGCGTTTCTAGTGGCATCTACATCTCTAAAACGTAAGAACCAGTGCATCTACATCTCTAAAACGTGAAAAACCAGTGGGACATGGAAATCAAACTCAGCTCCTTTTCCTTGAAAAAACAAATGCCTAAAAAAGTCTCTTGGATAAACTGACCCCCCAGCCATACAAAATGTGGAATTGTCACCACAAAGTTGCTCATTTGAGTAAAGAAGGCACTGGAATACTCTGATTAAATGTTTATGGAAGATATCTGCCAAGTGTGATTTAATGAAGGGGGGGGGGGGGTTGGTTTAGTCGTGCAGAGGGTGGGAACCTCAACTTACCTGAGCTTGCCGATGTAACTCTCCCCTTCGCGGGACAGATTGGTAGGGTCCGTGGACAGCAGATAATTAGAAGTTTTACTTTTTTTCCGCTTACGACCAGCCAGCAAAAACACCTATGATATAAACAAAAACAATAATCAGTTTCAATTAGATAGAACTATGCGCACACACATACACACACAACCACACAGTTAAGGAACAACGTACATATACATACTACAAACAGGAGTACACTCCAAATATACAACAGGTGTCAGGGTCGGGATGAAAGCCACGCACTCCTCCTTTCCTGTATACCAGGCGGAGGTAGTAGCAGTAGTATCATGGGACCTTTCTTGCCAGTATCAAAATATAAGCATTGGTTTTACCCTTTCTGGCAATAAAACTGTTGTGTTAAGATGTTAAATACCGAACAGAAACCTTTTGAAAGGAATCTGCCTGCGTTAACCACGCATACTTTTGGTGAACATGCAAACAAAAAACATGCTCTGGTAATATATGCATTGTCTTTGAAACTGGTTGGTCCACACCAAAGAAAGCTGTCTTAGTGTGGACCAATCGACCAGAGCATGTTTTTGTTTGCATGTTCACCACAAGTACTCTGTGTGGTTAACGCAGGCATGATTCCTTGCAAAAAGTTATTGATTTGCTGTTGCTGTTTGAACATCTTAACACTGTTTTATTGCCAGAAAGGGTAAAACAATCCTTATATGTCGTAGTCGTTAACATCTCCTAGCCACCGCGACGTCGCGTGCACGTTGTCCTGACGTTTTTTTTGCGGCGATTGCCTGCCTGCGCTGAGAGCTTCTTTCGCATCGCACGAACCAACCGTGCGAATTCACCAGAGGGTGCGGGAAATGAGCAATCGACCCGCTGTGTGGGGGGGGGGTGGTGGCGGCGGCGGTGTTTCGGCGCTCGCCTTTTTGCCGTCGTCGCGATCCATGTGCAGGAAGTAGGTGGGGAACATCCCGCGGTCCATGCCCTTCTTGTCGCGCGTGATGCGGCACTTGACGGTCCACCCTGGGCGCCGGGCGCAGAGCGAACGCCTCGAGGTCCCCACCGCCAGCGGGGCGAGAACCCCCGCCGGGGCTCCCTCGCCGCCGCGGACCCCGCAGGACGCCCCGTCCTCCTGTCACACGCGGGGAGAGAGAGAGAGGCAGGCACGCGCTCTAACCCCAAAAAATCACCTGTATCATGGATTCATTTACTTAATTTCGTTCACGGCAATTTGCGATCACCGTTTGTCGGCGCGTTATCATCAGGGTGGGGTCCCTTCAGCTAACGCGCGACCGGGCGGCGGCCGGGGCAGTGGCCGCGTGTGGCCGCGTGCGGCCGCGCGGTTACCGCCAGCAACGCGCCTTGCCGTCGCGCGCGACCCCTCCGTGCGCGTGGGACGACGTCGGCGGGGCGAGGAGACTCTCGGCGGATCGTCGGCGCTGCCTCCTCCTCGAAGCCCTCCTGGCCCTCCTCGAAACTCAGGCTCCCCGTCAGGCCTGCTCGCCGTGCACGTGCGAGCGTGCGCGGTCAAAGGGTCGACGGAACAACAACAACAACAAACAATCGCCTTTTGCCATTAAGTGGCGGTGATGTCACCACGGCGGCTTGTGCCAGGCGGGTCAAAGATTCACCACCACCACCAGCCATGCCAGAGAATCGGGTGGACGCTGATGTGTNGCTGTCCTGAGTAAACAGTCTGAGCTTTTGGTGTAGATGTCAATCCAGAACAATTGTTATATTCTTATTTATTATTATAGCGAAACTATTGACACCCTTTGCGCCCATCCACTGCTCCACAAAAGCCTGCCAAGCCGTGTCGGTCATGATCAAGTTTAAACATTAACTGCCATATCTCTAAAATAATAGAATCGTTTTGAATCCCTCGACCTATGGACATGTGCCCATTTTTGTGTATGACCTACAGTCGAATCGGCCACACAAGAGTGGGTTGCTCAATGATAGGCACGGGAAAAAAAATTGACGCGTAAGGATCGGAGCCTCAATAAGGATTGGAGCCTCCAAATGAAATCACGACTCGAACATGACAACTGATGAGATCGTTGTGTGACAGGTCAGTAGTGGAACCCAGGCCATCCCACGCAAAACATGGCAACGTTGGGCATGTGATGGGAAACATTGACCTCAAATTGGCCCAACGTTCCATAATTACTGGGCTGCGCAAGGAATCAAATTGGAGCCACCAGTCCAACTCCTCCATTTCCTAGCCCAGGGGGTCGGCAACCTGCGGCTCCGGAGCCGAACGAAAAATGTTTCTTCTTGTTATTTTGGTTGCCGACTCCTGACCATGGAAGTCCAGTTCACTGTGGAAGTCCAGTTCACCATGGAAGTCCAGTTTACCGTGGAGTCCAGTTTACCATGGGAGTCCATCTTCTTGGTTCTTTCGGTAAAGTCACGTAGAAGGGAAGTAATAAAATAATAAAAATAAAACATAATAAAACAATTCTCACGACGTTTCGGCCACAACGCAAGCAGCCGTCCTCAGGCGAAGAATGAAACACCACCAAGCTTGGAGCGTATATTTAAGCTGGGTTAGAGGGGGGGAGGTGGGAAGAAGAGCGCCTAAACAAAATAATTTGCATATCAAGAGGAATTCAGCATATGGAAAATGCGTAGGAGGTGGGCGGGGGGGTTCCAAATCAATACTATGCCCGTGCATTATGCAGGATTAGCAGCATCAAAGGAGGGGGGGGAGGGGGTAGCATTAACAAAGGAAAGGAATGTTAATAGTATGTAGCTGCAGTTACTAAACAACCACGTAGAAAAAACTAAAGTATAAACTGCATAACAAACTAAAGTATAAACTACATAGCATCATCAGTATACTTACTATACTCTACAATAAGCTGAGTTACTAACAGTAAGTAATACATAAAAAATTTCTACGTTGTAAAAATTATATAATATGCTTCCATCTAAACTTTATTCTCTTACATCACACGCGTCTATACCGTACTATATACTGCCATAGGCAAACCCAACATTAAATTACATACTGTATTGCTGTAAACCAACCTATACCTTATACATTATTCTACACACCCTAATGTGTATCAAAATGGTTTATTACGTTCTTCCAGTGATTGCTAAGCCAGAATCCATCTTCTCGGTTAAAATTGTCTCTGTGTTTGTATATGTGGATCGCCTCATGAACGAATCTCTCATGATAGCCAGATGGCTTGCAGAGAACCTCTGTCTTGGAGAAGTCAATGTCATGTGACTTCTCCAAGACAGAGGTTCTCTGCAAGCCATCTGGCTATGATGCTGCTAATCCTGCATAATGCACGGGCATAGTATTGATTTGGAACCCCCCCCCGCCCACCTCCTACGCATTTTCCATATGCTGAATTCCTCTTGATATGCAAATTATTTTGTTTAGGCGCTCTTCTTCCCACCTCCCCCCTCTAACCCAGCTTAAATATACGCTCCAAGCTTGGTGGTGTTTCATTCTTCGCCTGAGGACGGCTGCTTGCGTTGTGCCGAAACGTCGTGAGAATTGTTTTATTATGTTTTATTTTTATTATTTTTATTATTTCCCTTCTACGTGACTTTACCGAAAGAACCAAGAGATGAATCCTGCAGTCGTTGAANCATGGACAGTCATAGCCTTTAGAGTAACCTGAAAGTCCAGTTTCATGGGAGTCCAGTTCACCATGGAGTCCAGTTTACCGTAAGTCCAGTTTACCGTGGAGTCCATTTACTGGTGTCCAAAGTCCAGTTCACCGTGTCGTTCATGATCCAGTTCAAAGTCCATTTACCGTGGAAGTCCAGTTTACTGGAATAGTTCTGGATGCCTTCACCGTGGGGAGTTCACCGTGGGACCAGTTTAGTGGAAGTCCTACCGTGGAAGTCCAGTTTACCGTGGATTCCTTTATGAGAGTTCACCGGGAGTCCAGTTCACGTGGGAGGTTCGGAGTCCAGTTAGGATCCAGTTNACCTGGAAGTCCAGTNCACGACCAGTTNACCGTGGAGTCCAGTTCATGGGATCGTTTAGTGGAAGTCCAGTACCGGAAGCCAGTTCACCATGGATGTCCAGTCACCGTGGGGCAGTTTACCNTGGGAGTCATTCACCTCCAGTTCACCATGGATCCAGTTTACTGGGCCAGTTTACGGAATCCAGTTCACCACCAGTTCACCTGGTCCATCACCTGGAGTCCATGGGGTCGTTTACCTGAGTTTCGGANGNCCAGTTNACCGTGGAATCGTTCACCGTGGAGTCCAGTTCAGAGTCCAGTTCACGGAAGTCCAGTTTACCGTGGAAGTCCAGTTTACCGTGGAAGTCCAGTTCACCATGGAGTCCAGTTCACCGTGGGAGTCCAGTTCACCGTGGGAGTCCAGTTTACCGTGGAAGTCCAGTTTACCGTGGAAGTCCAGTTCACCATGGATGTCCAGTTCACCGTGGGAGTCCAGTTTACCGTGGGAGTCCAGTTCACCACGGGAGTCCAGTTCACCATGGGAGTCCAGTTTACCGTGGGAGTCCAGTTCACCACGGGAGTCCAGTTTACCGTGGAAGTCCAGTTCACCGTGGAAGTCCAGTTCACCACGGAGTCCAGTTTACCGTGGGAGTCCAGTTCACCATGGGAGTCCAGTTCACTGTGGAAGTCCAGTTCACCATGGGAGTCCAGTTCACCATGGGAGTCCAGGTTATCATGGGAGTCCAGTTCACCATGGGAGTCCAGTTTACCGTGGGAGTCCAGTTCACCGTGGGAGTCCAGTTCACTGTGGAAGTCCAGTTCACCATGGGAGTCCAGTTCACCATGGGAGTCCAGGTTATCATGGGAGTCCAGTTCACCATGGGAGTCCAGTTCACCATGGGAGTCCAGTTTACCATGGGAGTCCAGTTTACCGTGGNAGTCCAGTTCACCATGGGAGTCCAGTTCACTGTGGAAGTCCAGTTCACCATGGGAGTCCAGTTTACCGTGGAAGTCCAGTTTACCGTGGGAATCCAGTTCACCATGGAGTCCAGTTTACCGTGGAAGTCCAGTTTAAGAGCCGTATGTGGATCATTCGGGAGTCGTTCATGATTTATGAAGTCCCACGTAGTATTTATGCGCCACTGTATTCAGCACCATAGTATTTACCCTGNACAAGACCGCAGTATTCACCACGCGGTATTTATTAAGGCCGTATTCACCACCACAATGCATCGCGGCTCTTGAAATTTGTTTACCGAATTCGAAAAAAANTGACTCTTCCTGCTGTTTCGGTTGCCGACCCCTGCCCTAGCCTACTCGGTATTCCCGGTGCAGCTGCACCGCCTGCACACTTGCTAGCTACGCCGCTAAGGCATTTGATGTGCGGTGTGGGGGAGGTGGTGGGAGGTGGTGGGGGGGGGGGGTGCCCGGATGTCCGCAGCGAACCGCACCGCGATGCGCGAGGGCGTCCCGCAGCTCCGGGTTGTGATGCGGGGAGCGCACGTCGCTCTGCGAGCCGGGCTCCAGGACGGACCCCAGCGCCGGACACTCCCGCAGGGTCAGCACCTGCACGCGGCTGGTCAGTGGCGCCGCCTCCTCCTCTCCACACGAGGGGATGCCTCCTGCTACCCTCCCCGCAGAGACAAAGATCCCCGTGTAGCCTTGACAGACTTTGGGGCAAGTGCTGTGTTAGCGAATAGCACCTATAATGAAGGGCGGCATGGGCACACGAGGGGGTGGGTGGCCAGCATCACGCCCGCATTCACACATTCTCATTAGATTGTTCCTGTCGTAATCTGCCAATGTCTCAACGACCAAGAACAGGGCAGAGTACTGCTATTACGTGTAAGAGGGTTTCGACAGACCTGTTCTCCATCTGAGGACGGCTGCTTGCGTTGTGGCCGGAACGTCGTGAGAATTATTTTATTATGTTTTATTTTTATTATTTTATCATTTCCATTCTACGTGACTTTACCGAAAGAACCAAGAAGATTAATCCCAGCAGTCACGAAAGCTTTAAATCGAGGTTTCCCTCGTTATTCGCGACGAGGGACGCATTCCGGAGATGCTTGTGAAGAGCAAATTTCGCGGATAATCATATTTTCCTCCAAAACCTACTTTTTATGAATGACCTTAAATAATTCGTAAATAAGCTTATCTCGCATCACTTTATCTCAGCATCTCTCTCACTTACCTCATCACAGGTGGGGGTTTTTTTTTGACGAGATTCTGTGCAAGGGCGGCCGTACACACAAGACGTGGGTTGAAATTCTTTCGTTTGAAACTAAACTACTAAAACTAAACTGAAAACAATGTCACCAGGTCATGCCCACTGAGCTGCTACAGAGCTCTCTTTCACGGAAGCAACCTGCCACAAATGATAGCTCAACGAATTGGCTTATCATGTGGAAGTTCATAGCAGCCAAATAGGCTCTAAGCGATGGTAACACATACTCTTAGTTTTTTCGGTAAAGTCACGTAGTAAAAAATGAAATTAAAATAATAAAATAAATAATATAAAATCACGACGTTTCGGAGGCAGGGATTCAAGATGTAAGTTCTTAAATACAAGTTAAGTTGTATTTAAGAGCTTGCATCTTGGAATCCCTGCCTCACTTGATACAGCAAATCTGGCTGTGACGGTCCCACCTGATGACGGAGACTTGTGTTGCCTCTGAAACGTCGTGATTTTTATTATTTTATTTCTATTAATTTTAATTTCATTTTTTACCTACATGGTGACTTTACCGAAAAACTAAGAGTATGAATCCTTGCAGTCACGAAAGCTTCAAATCTAGATGGTAACACAGTTGGATATTTACGGTACGAAAGAAGTTCAACATACATAAATGAGAGAGAGAGAGAGTTCGTGTGGAATGGCTATTTCTCCTCCTCCTACTCCGTTGAAGGAGAGCACGCTATACGGGTCCGTAGTCCTGGATGCATGGCCACAATCGCACTGCGGCGGCTTGCGCGTTTAGTGTACACGCCGCACAACAGAGGTCGCAACCGGATACCCGATACCCGTACCCTACCCGATACCCGGCTACCCGTACCCAGCCAGGTACAGGTACCCGTTTGCGAACCTGGTGCGGCCGGGTACGGGTACGGGTAGGCCGTGAGTCACTGGTGAGTAACCGTTTGTCACTCATTTCGGGTAGGGTACGGGTAGGGAACGGGTACCCGTACCGGCCAGGTACGGGTACGGGTACCCATTTGCGACCCTGGTGCGGCCAGGTACGGGTAAGGAAACAAAACCCGTTTGCGACCTCTGCCGCACAACCGTTTGTGCAGGAGCAAAGCTGGGCTTCGAACATGACTTGAACAGACCTCTAGGAACATAACTCGTTCGTAAGTGAGGAGTACCTGCACACACACACACCGCACGTAAGTAGCACGCACGCAGCTTGCCACCGGTGCACCTGAAAGTGGGGACAAAGGGAAAATTACTCTGGTTTTGTCGGTAAAGTCACGTAGGTAAAAAATAATAAAATAATTAAAGTAAATGAGAATAAAAAAAATAAAAATCACGACGTTTCGGACAACACAAGCTTCTTCAGGTGGGACCTCACAACAAAATTACTCATCAAGTCTTGATGCAGGGATTTCTTGGTTCTTTTGGTAGTCACGTAGAAGGGAGTAATAAAATAAAACATAATAAAATAATTCTCACGACGTTTCGGCCACAACGCAAGTAGCCGTCCTCAGGTGAAAACCAGGTCTGTCGAGGGCGACAGCGTCTGAATGAAACAGCACACGTGCTTGGAGCATGTATATAAGCTGGGTTAGAAGGGGGAAAAGGGAGCCTTAACAAAAGAATATGCATATCAAGAGGAATTGATGCAGTAATTGATGCAGTAAATTTAGCTGTGATGGTCCCACCTGATTACGGAGACTTGTGTTGCCTCCGAAGCGTCGTGATTTATTCTTTTTATTCTTAGGTTTTTTCGGTAAAGTCACGTAGGTAAAAACATTAAAAAGTAAAATAAAATAAAAATCACGACGTTTCGGAGGCAACACAAGCTTCCGTCTTCAGGTGGTACCGTCACAGCCACGACAGCTGTATCAAGTAAATGAGAGATTGCAGGAGCTACCACTCCGTTTACCTACGTGACTTTACCGAAAAAAAACCTAAGAATATGAATCATTGCAGTCACGAAAGCTTCAAATCTAGAATTTATTATTTTATTCCCATTATTACTTCATTAACTTTTAATTTTATTTTTCACCCACGTGACTTTACCGAAAAACCCAATAATATGAATTCTTGCAGTCACGAAAGCTTCAAATCTAGAATTTATAATTTTATTCCCATTATTACTTTCATTAACTTTCAATTACATTTTCACCCACGTGACTTTACGAAAAAAACCTAAGGGTATCAATCCTTGCAGTCACGAAAGCTTCAAATCTAAAGGGAAAATCGCCGCCGCCGCGCATTCTCGGGGCGTCGTACCGGCCGGCTGGCTCACGATGTCGACGAGCGGTGCCTGCTCCTCGGGGTGCTGCGGCCTGCGGGCGCCCCTCGCGACGCCGCGACTCCCGCGGGTGCCTTGGCGTCGGCCGTCGATTGCACCGTGACCATGTCGTGACGACGCCTGCGCTGGGCATGCTCGAGCAGAGCGCGCTGCGCACGAGACACGAGGCAAGGCCAAGATCCCAACCAACCAACCACCCGTGTTGCGTTCGTCAGGCTGATGCGGGCAAGTGCTGTTAGCGAGTAGCACCCACGAAGGCCAGTACAAAACAAAGACAAATATCCCCCGTGTAGCCTTCATCAGGCTGATGCGGGCAAGTGCTGTTAGTGAGTAGCACCCATGAAGACCAGTACAAAACTAAGACAAATATCCCCCGTGTTGCCTTCATCAGGCTGTTGAGGGCAAGTGCTGTTAGCGAGTAGCACCCACGAAGGCCAGTACAAAACAAAGACAAATATCCCCCATGTAGCCTTCATCAGGCTGTTGAGAGGCAAGTGCTGTTAGCGAGTAGCACCCACGAAGGCCAGTACAAAACTAAGACAAATATCCCCATGTAGCCTTCATCAGGCTGTTGAGAGGCAAGTGCTGTTAGTGAGTAGCACCCACGAAGGCCAGTACAAAACAAAGACAAATATCCCCGTGTAGCCTTCATCAGGCTGATGCGGGCAAGTGCTGTTAGTGAGTAGCACCCTATGAAGACCAGTACAAAACAAAGACAAATATCCCCGTGTAGCCTTCATCAGGCTGTTGAGAGGCAAGTGTTGTTAGCGAGTAGCACCCACGAAGGCCAGTACAAAACAAAGACAAATATCCCCATGTAGCCTTCATCAGGCTGTTGAGGGCAAGTGCTGTTAGCGAGTAGCACCCACGAAGGCCAGTACAAAACTAAGACAAATATCCCCCATGTAGCCTTCATCAGGCTGTTGAGAGGCAAGTGCTGTTAGTGAGTAGCACCCACGAAGGCCAGTACAAAACAAAGACAAATATCCCCCGTGTAGCCTTCATCAGGCTGTTGAGGGCAAGTGCTGTTAGCGAGTAGCACCCACGAAGGCCAGTACAAAACTAAGACAAATATCCCCCGTGTAGCCTTCATCAGGCTGATGCGGGGCAAGTGCTGTTAGTGAGTAGCACCCTATGAAGACCAGTACAAACAAAGACAAATATCCCCCGTGTAGCCTTCATCAGGCTGTTGAGAGGCAAGTGCTGTTAGTGAGTAGCACCCTATGAAGGCCAGTACACACATACACACTTGAATTTAAATGTGAGTTCGATCCAGACTCCGACGCCTGCTGCATATATTTGGAGTTTGCGTGTCTTTCTCTCTCTGTGATCGCGTGGATTTTTCTCAAGGTCCTCCGGTTTTTCCCCTCCACATCTAGAATCGACATCACGCGTTTAGAGTGTTTGGCTGCTCTATCTTCCACGTGATGATGATAAGCCACCACTTCGTTGGGGGAAAGGATGCCGGGATGGAAGTCTCCAAGAGCGAACGAAGAGGGTACGGCTCAAGATGAGCAGCAGGGAGAAGAAAGAATGAACGCTGCACAGAACGGGGGAAATTATTTTTAAAATGTATTTTACCAGGTAAGGCCCACTGAGTTATATAGTAGCTCTTTTTCAGAAGCGACCTGGTCACATATAATAGCTCAACGAAGTGACTCATCACGTGGAAATTTATGTCAGCCAAATACTCTAAACGCTAAATTTCGATTTAAAGCTTCTTTCGTGACTGCAGGGATTCATCTTCTTTGTTCTTTCGGTAAAGTCACGTAGAAGGGAAGTAATAAATAATAAAAATAAAACATAATGAAATAATTCTCACGACGTTTCGGCCACAACGCAAGCAGCCGTCCTCAGGTGAAGACCAGGTCTGTCGGGGAGACAGCGTCTGAATGATACTCTAAACGCGTGTTTCCAAATGTGGAGAGGGAAACCGGAGAGACACGCAAACTCGAACCCACGACATCCTGGATACCAGGCGAGGTAGTTAACATCTCACAACCATGGCGAGAAAGAATGACTGGGCCAAGATGTCATGGACGATGAGAGGGTGACTGCGAGAGGAGAGAGAGGGAGATATGGGCTGCACGGAGCAGCGTCTGTTTTCGCAGGGGGAGGTTTTCAGAGTGGGCGTAGCCACACAAATCACGTGATTTTCGGGAGGTCAGAGATGATTTTATACTCTTTGGTTTAACACGTAGGCTTTCGCGACCAATATCCATAATAAAGGCTTTTTTAAGTTACACACGTACACACACACACGCGCACGCACACAATAAAAACGTAATTATAGAGATTATGTTATTATACAGGGTGCTTCAAAACAATGTTAACACTTACAAGGGACTATCGTTTTAATGGAAAAGAACGGATAATATACTGTAACATGAAATAAAATGTGATGTTAATCGTTTCAAAAAGTCAAAAAGTCTCCCGGAGGGCACATTTATCGTGGCGTTGTTGCAAATTCTCAGAAGTGTTCACATTTATTCTAAGCACCCTGTATTTATACAGTAAGGATTTGATATTGTGTGTACCCTGTACGCCTGTGCAGTGTGATGAGCTCGTAAATAAAGCGAATTGGATGTGGAAAATTTGACTTTAAACTGTCGTGACTGCAGGAATCCGTGTTCTTGGTTCTTTCGGTAAAGTCACGTGGATAGAAAATAAAATGAAAATAAAAATTATAAAATAACACGAAAAATAATCAATTGAAAATAATAAAAGCAAAAAAACCCACGACGTTTCGATCGCAGCACAAGCAGGTCTTCATCAGGCGGCGAGAAAAGAGGTGGCTTTACCGAAAGAACCAAGAATACGAATTGGACGTGGCCAGATGCCAAAGTGATTCCCGACGGATTTTAAACAGTGGAATTCTCAACGACCCCTTGAAGATGGAGCGATGGTAACAGCTCGTGTTCCAAGGTGTTCGATATTATGGATCGTAGCATTGCGGGATCCCGTGTGATAGTTGATGGCTTTGGGAGGTGTGTGCATCCAGCAGCGGATCGATCACGGGCGATGACGTTGCTGCTGCTGTAAACCTCACCTTTTGTCGAGACGCTGAGATTGTACACTGGTGCTACTGTCGTCGTCTATGACGCTGCACACACACACGCGTACACACACACACACACACGTACACGGCGCACACACACGTACACGCGCGCACACGCACGCACAATCACACGCGTACACACACGCGTACACACACAAGCACACGTACACACGCGCACACGCACACACAGAAGCACACGTACACACACACGTACACACACACGCGCACACACGCACACACACGTAAACACACGTACACGCACACACACACGCGCACACACACGTACACACACACGCGTGCACACACGCACACAGGCGCACGCATGTAAAATTGAGTCAATTACGAATGAAAGTAACGTTTGTTGAAATTAATGACGTTTAAATTCGCACTTGTACACGAATCACGACTTTAAATACAACCAAGTCTTGCAATCAGTGAAAATAATTAAACGTGCAGAAACCCATGAATAGTATTAACTCTGTGTAAAGACCTGGTAATAAATATAACTAAACGACTGATTAACGGCATATATTTTCAATATCACAGATTCTCTAATATGACTACTCAACGCTTCCATCTCCGTCCACATCGCTCCATTTTAAATCCTTTATATTAAGTTCGCTTGCTTGCGTGCTTGCTTGCTTGCTTACGACCGTGCAAACCTTTCGGTCGTTTTTTAACCCACTTCCCGTGATCCAATCGAGCTGATATTTTGCACACAGACTCGTTGTGCGAGACAAATAATGTTCGTGAAAATGTTTTCCAAATTTTACACTGTTTAGGGAAAACAAATTAAATGTTTAATTACCAATTGCTTAATGGTGGCAGACAATCATTTGACCCATAGGTGGCAGCCATCTCAAGCCAGAGGACGAGAGGACTCTAGCCGCCACGCATATAAAGGATTTAGAGTGAAAACTTTGTTTTTACGGGTTATACTTATTATCTCTCTCTCTCTCCGTCTTCCTCTAAACTCGACTATAGCCTCACTCCTCAGTCTCTTGCCAAACTCTCCCCCCCAGCACGCCACACGACAAATCGTCAGCCATGTATGTTACCGTATGTTGAACTTCTTTCGCACCGTTACGGAGCCAACCATGCTAATCGTAGGTGCTGTATATCCCGTCGTCGTACGTGCTAAATGCCCCCGACTGGACATGTGTGGCTGGGTGGGGGTATGAAAGAAATATTCTGATGACTCTGCTCCACCAATCGCCAAGGAGCCACAGACACAAAGGTTTGGACGGCAGCAGGGCAGGCGGTCGGCCGGCGCCAGCACCAGCGATTGCCCAACATCTGCAGTCCTCTACATATGAAGATGGTTTGTACACACGTGGGAGGAAGCCACACCGAAGCGTGCGAGGGGACAACACTCGATCCCATAAAAAACGCATTATATTAGTCCGCAATTTGCTGTCCTGCATTCTCCTGGCAAGCCAGCTACATTGATGAGACACACATCCATCTGCTCTTTGGAAAGAAGGACATCTGTGAGAGATGAACAAACAATGAGCTCGCAGCTCATCGGATTTACTCCCCACCACCCCCCCCCCCCCCCCAAAGTCTAAACAAACATTTTGATCCCATTGGAACCTCATTTACCGGTAAAAAATATGATAATTGTTTTTTTACCCTTCTACCTGGCAACAAAACTGACACCTTTTTTACAAGGAGTCATGTTTGCATAGACCACAACCTGCAGCCATAATGCAAACAAAACCATAACTCTGATAATATATGCACTGTCCTTGAAGTTGATTGGTCCACACCCGAGACAGCTTTCCTTAGAGCCTAGTCTCACATGGTGTTGGACCAGATGACGCCAAAAGGCGCACAACTCAAAGACAATGCACCATCAGAGTATGAGAGCTCGGGTAAGCATTTACACCATTAGAACCTCATTTGCCAGTAAAAAATATGAGTTGTGCGCCTTTTGGCGTCATCTGGTCCAACCATGTGAGACTAAGGAAAGCTGTCTCGGGTGTGGACCAATCAACTTCAAGGACAGTGCACACATTATCAGAGTTATGTTTTTGTTTGCATTATGACTGCAGGTATTGTGGTCTATTCAAACATGACTCTTGTAAAAAAGGTGTCAGTTTTGTTGCCAGATAGAAGGGTTAAAAAACAATTATAAACATTTTGATCTGATTTGAAGCTTTCGTGACTGCAGGGATCCCATACTCTTTTGTTCTTTCGGTAAAGTCACGTGGGTAGAAAATAAAATACATTTCGATTCCGTTGCAAATGGCTGCGCTCCCGTGCCCTGTTGCGGTCGGGCTGGGAGTTGGCTTCTGGGCAGGCGACACGGGCAGATTGATTTCGAGAGCACGCACGACCGCAGTAAGCTGCTGAAACTGACGACCTCGACTTTGTTATTGATGGTGAAGGGGGAACTACTTCATACAGCAGTCGAGGCCATCACGCGTGGGCTGTGTGTGCCCCCCCCCCGCCGCCTCTCTCAAGCAAAAGGAGGCCCCAGTGGATGCGTTTTGCCGTTTCTGTTTACCAACCTCCCGGCTACACCACCAACCTCTCTCTCGGCTCCCCCCNACCACCCTTTCGCCAGCCTTACCCGAGCCCCCGTTTCGAGGACACGCGATTTCACCGCTGCTGCTCCCGCTGCTGTTGCTGCTACATTTTGACACCTTCGGATGTTTTGTGACGAATTCCGTAAAAAATAAAACCTCAATATTTCAAGAGCCCCAATGCACTGTGTGGTGAATGCGAGACTGTGGTGGGTCTGAATAAGTAACGGTCACGGCCACACCGCACGCGGTTCCGGAGCCGCAGGCTGCCGACCCCGGTCCCCCGGTCTATCCACTACTGGATGAGGGCTGCTTCCCCACACGTGCAAGGTTTGTTGGGGCTGATTGGCGTATTGGACTACGCTAGGTCATTGCGGGTTGGTGACTGTGGCGAGCACAGGCGCAAGGTGCGTGGAAGTAGAGTACAACTACAGGAACACCTCTACTTCGAATATTCGACTACGAACTTTCAGAGATACGAACAAACCCGTCCGTATGTCGAGTTGCCTGTTCGGACCGAGAGTCGTCTCGCAATACATGGTGGTGGTGGCATCTACATATGCAGAACGTGAAGAACCAGTGAATCTACATCTGCAGAACATGAACCAGTGGCATCTACATCTGCAGAACGTGAAGAACCAGTGGCATCTATATCTGCAGAACGAAGAACCAGTGGCATCTACAGAACGTGAAGAAGCAGTGGCATCTGCAGAACTTGAAGAACCAGTGGCATCTACATCTGCAGAACGTGAAGAACCAGTGGCATCTACATTTGCAGAACATGAAGAACCAGTGGCATCTACATTGCAGAACGTGAAGAACCAGTGGCATCTACATCTGCAGAACATGAACCAGTGGCATCTACATCTGCAGAACAAGAACCAGTGGCATCTATATCTGCAGAACGTGAAGAACCAGTGGCATCTACATTGCAGAACGTGAAGAACCAGTGGCATCTACATCTGCAGAACGTGAAGAACCAGTGGCATCTACATCTGCAGAACACGAACCAGTAGCATCTACATCTTCAGAACGTGAAGAACCAGTGACATCTACATCTACAGGAGTTTATACAACTTCTGAAGCCACTCCTCGTGTTTAATGTACATGGCGTACAGCATGTTTGGAATCGACAGTAGGAAAATTGGACTTACGAACAAATCGAATTACGAACAGACCTCTGGAACCTAACTCGTTCGTAAGTAGAGGAGGCCCTGTATTAATATGGCACCTCATCGACTACGCCCACGGGATGAGAGTTTCGCAACATTCACGCGGTGACCCACCATACAGCCACCACCGCTCTTCGTCGTGAAAATGCCCACCATTCAGACACCGTGTGTCTGAAATAAAAACAACGCGTGTGAAGGGTGCCCGTGGGATGAGTGTGTGGGAGTGGAGCCATTACGCGGGGTGGGAGAGCGTGGGTTGCCAACCCTATTCATCGTTGCGCGTTTGTGAAATTGGTTTAAAACGTGAGGCATCGATCGACGCCGCGGTTTCGTGCCTTCCGCGTCCCCACGCTTTCGATGCCTTTCATGCAGGCAAGCGAAGCTGCCAAACCCGCCGGGTGGTCAGGAGAGAGGAGCACAGCGGATGGGTTTGTGAGTTAATTTTGGCGTGGACTTTGTTGTGTTTTTTNTTTTTACGATCAGTGGAAACAAGAAGATGCTCGGTGTATTCGGCACTTTGCTTCGTTCATTATTTCGTAAAAAATTTTTTTTACATTTTTTAACTTAGCTTTATGTAAAACCCCACCTCTCGCTCACTCTCTCGACTCTCTCTCGGCCACTCTCTCGCCACTCTCTCGATCACTCTCTCGCTCACTCTCTCGCTCTCTCTCGTTCTGCACGCAGCCCTTCTCGTCGTGTTGTCCCCTCGTGTGGCCTTGTCTCTGGTGACCCAGGATTCGTGAAGGCCGGCAGCCGTGACGGAGCAGCGTAACAGCAATCGAAGTTTGCTGCACTGCTTCGTGACTGCAACGATTCATATTCTTGGTTCTTTCGGTAAAGTCACGTAGAGGGGAAATAATAAAATAAAAATAATAACACATAATAAAATTAAATTATCACGACGTGTCTTTCCGACAGCTCCGTTCTTCACCTGAGGACGGCTGCTTGCGTTGTGGCCGAAACGTCGTGAGAATTTAATAGTTTTATTTTTTTATTTTTTTTTTCCCTTCTACGTGACTTTACGAAAGAACCAAGAATAGCCACTTACCTGCTCACCACATACAAGCCCCTGTGGCAACTCTCCGCACGCGTTGACCTACCCATCCGAGCACCTGGTATCGTTGTTTGATGTTGTTGCTGTTGTTGTAACTCGCCGACCCCCCCCCCCCATACTGGACATATGTGGAAAAAGAGCTTCATAGCTCATCGGATTCTGCCTCCTGCAGTCGTCTAAATAGAGATTCTGATTCGGACTCACCCAGGCTCAACGCCTGCTTAGCTTTTGATATCTGATGGAGATCGTTAGCATCCCCGGTTATTTTTTAATCCTTTATTTAAGTTCGCTTGCTTGCTTAGGACCGTGCAAATCTTTCGGTCGTTTTTTAACCCACTTCCCGTGATCCAATCGAGCTGACATTTTGCACACAGACTCGTTGTGCGTGACAATCAATTTTTGTGAAAAAATTTGCAAAATTTTACACTGTTTAGGGAAAAAATGCAATATTTAATTACCAATTGTTTAATGCTGCCAGACAATCATCTGACCCATAGGTGGCAGCCATCTCAAGCCAGAGGACGAGAGGACTCTAGCCGCCCGATGCCACGCATATAAAGGATTTATAGTGAAAAACTTTGTTTTTACGGGTTTACTTGTTTCCCCCATAGCCTATATGAATAAGATTTCCAGAAACCATAAAAACTGCGCTTAAATCCCAGCCCTACCCCACCTCCCCCCTCCCCAAAAAAATCGAAAAGGTATCCAATGCCCGCGTCACGCGATCTTACCCCTAATCACACTCTGGGGGGGCTGAATGGATTAATTGAACATTCCGCACGGGTTTTTTTTTTCACAGCTCCACACACGTGGGACAAATATCCTCGATCCGTGTCATCCGCAGCGATTTCGATGACGAGATAGCCGTGCGCTTGTGCCGCGATAATGTGTGATAAGTTGCGTTATGCTCACTAGGAGGGGGGGGGGACGGAGATGGAGGGAGAGAGATGAGTGGTTGTTGGCATGGTAACCACCCATAGCTACGGCCATCGCCATGGTAACAATTTACTACGGATGGATACGAGCCAACGCGTCGTTCAGTGTAACCTGTGCTGGTGTTCGTGCGTGTGCATCGTGGGGAGCGGTGGTGCAACGGTTAGCACGCTGTGCTACGAACCCAGCCACCAGAGTTCAATTCCCGTTCAGTGACGATTATCCGGATCGATCCTGGACCTCCCCTAGGTTGACTCGGCCTCAAACGAGTACCTGTTGCGGTGTGTAAACATCGCCGCTAGGAGACAAAGCGGCGGGGCGAGGTGCTGGCCACCCACCCCCTCGTGTGCCATTCCGGCCTTCATAGGTGCTCCTAACAGCACTGCTCCATCTGTCTGTGAAGGCTTATAGGGGTGGGGGTGTGCATCGTGGGTGCGGGTTAAATGTGTATCTGCTTAAGGCAGTGTGGAAGCTACCTGGCCTATCACTCCATACGAAGCTCCAGGTGTTCTCGGCCACGGTGAGGCCCTCCCCCCCTTCTCCGTGTTTTTGCGAAAACGTGTGCCCCTTTGCAGGAACATCCTACATCGGCCCTGCCTGCGATCCATCCTGGGTGTAACCAACCGGATTGCATGAGGAACTCACATATCTTCTTGGTTCTTTGGTAAAGTCACGTAGAATGGAAAAAAATATAATAATTCTCACGACGTTTCGGCCACAACGCAAGCAGCCGTCCTCAGGTGGAGAACAGGTCTGTCGAGAAGACAAAGTCCGAATGAGGTGTGGGTTCATTCGGACTCTGTCTTCTCGACAGACCTGTTCTCCACCTGAGGACGGCTGCTTGCGTTGTGGCCGAAACGTCGTGAGAATTATTTTATTATGTTTTATTTTATTATTTTATTATTTCCATTCTACGTGACTTTACCGAAAGAACCAAGAAGATGAATCCCTGCAGTCACGAAAGCTTTAAATCGGAACTCACATATCTTGAACGATCTGGACACAGTCCCTCCAGCGAGTTCCTCTGGCAGGCCAGCCAACACCATATGCTTAAGCGGTTTTTGTTTGTTGGAAATAGGGGGAGGGGGGCTAAACCGGCACAGAACAGGCGAAAAAAATTAGGTGGCTTGATGTGTTACGTGAGATTTGGAGCTGAGTGGACTTGCCGATGACAGGCGGCAGAGGTGTTAAGTTCGACCTCTGTGGAGGAGGCTCGTGAAGGACGCTACTGGGCAGTTGGAGGCAGTCGCCCTCCAGCAACAACGGAGGGTAGAGGAGCGACGCTCACAACAACGAGCGGAGCGCTGGGCGGCTAAAACACAACAATGTGGTACAGTGGGGAGCGCAGGTGGTGCATTTTCCATTCATCTCGGTCACTTAAACCCAATAACACCTTGGTTCGTTCCATTTCCTCGCTTTTTCAATATATGCCTGGATTTAAATCGCAAGAGCAAAACAACGAATTCTGAAATAAAAACAGCACAATTTGAAATATTTCCAAAGAGATGCAATGTACATCATACGATGTTTACATTTTACAGGCCTCATGAGAGGCCAGGAGAAAGGACACACCGCGCGGCAGATCAAGAGTGAGCTGCGTAGATAAAAAGCCACAGACACCTCTGGCTCGGTCACCATAGTTCACTTGCAATGGCTGTTGCAAGGATTGCCACTCAAGACTTGGGACGAAGTCATTCTCGGCGCTTGCAAACCCCACAGCGGACCACGCAAGGCGCAAAATAATTATCTCCCGAGACGCACAGGCCTCATCACATTTTACACGCACGGCTGAATGAGGGATTTCCCCACAGTCGAGCTGGTCGTTGGGGACTATTTGACCATATTTGACCTCGCTGGTCAGTGGGGGGGTGTTAATGAAGACGGGAAGCACAGACGTTTTTCAACTTCACTGCAGCCTCGTACCCCTTTGGTTCTCAATCGTAAAACCATGTGTAATGTTAATAACTGCAGGTATTGTGGTCTGTGCAAACATGACTCCTTGTAAAAAGGTGTCAGTTTTGTTGCCAGATAGAAGGGTAAAAAACCAATGATCATATTTTTTACTGGCAAATGAGTTCCAATGGTGTAAATGCTTACCCCGAGCTCTCATACTCTGATGGTGCATTGTCTTTGAGTTGTGCGCCTTTTGGCGTCATCTGGTCCAACCCATGTGAGACTAGGCTCTAAGGAAAGCTGTCTCGGGTGTGGACCAATCAACTTCAAGGACAGTGCATACATTATCAGAGTTATGTTTTTTGTTTGCATTATGACTGCAGGTATTGTGGTCTATGCAAACATGACTCCTTGTAAAAAGGTGTCAGTTTTGTTGCCAGATAGAAGGGTAAAAAACAATTATCAACTACAAAGGGGTTTGATGAAACAAAGTAAGTTGGACTTACGTGCCCGTGTTTAATTTGTACTTTCGATGATTCACCTCCTAGCAAAAAAACAATCTGGCCCATGTCTCGCACACCCCAGAAAGGGGTCATCTCGCTGCGTTAGAGCACAGCACAGTTACAACGTTTGTCTATTCTGCTGTGCCCTCGGCCGACAACATCGGCCCCTCCAGCAGCCTCCACAGCAGTCGTTTGATTCGTGCATTTGGACGGCAGCTCATCCGAGCGCAATCCAGGCTCAGAGCGTGCTTAGCCTCTGAGACGTGCCGAGATCGGGGGAGCAGCATTGTCGGGTGGTTTTGCAATTATAGGCGATGTTCAGACGATGAAACGATCTATGCAACAGCAACAACAGCAACAACAACAAAAACCCCATTCAGCAGCTCCTGAAGAGCCTGCGTATATTTCAGTGCTCGAGTCGCCACCAGCAGCGTATATTTTGCAATAATGTACTCGGGCTGAATGCCTACACCATATTTTTCCGGTGTAAACTATAAACTATGCACTCTTTGGTTCTTTCGGTAAAGAAAGAACCAAAGAGTAATTACTGCAGTCACGAAAGCTCCAATTAAGATTGAACCACTTCTACGGGGAAGTTTCAAGTTTATCTTTTTCTCTCTCTGGGTTTTTTGTTTTCTCTCTCTCTGCCTGTGTATTTAGTGTACTTTTTCTGTCTCCACTCGTTTTTTGTCGTTCTTATGTTCTGCTCTGTCTGTGTCTCCGTTCCTCTTGTTTTATGTTTTGTCTCTCTTTGGAATTTTCACACTTAAATTCTAACTTAGCAATCTTTGAAATACGTAATCGACCAGGCTACGCAACGTGACTTTACCGAAAGAACCAAAGAGTAATTCCTGCAGTCACGAAAGCTCCAAATTAAGATAATAATTATGTTTTTATTTTACCAGGCAAGGCCCACTCGAAACGCGTGTTTCTAAATGTGGAGGGAAAACGGAGGCCCGGAAAAAAAATCACGCGACCACGGGGAGAGGAGAAGGACACGAAAACTCCAAATATACAACAGGTGTCAGGGTTGGAATCCCACGACCTCCGATACACCAGGCGAGGGAGTTAACATCTCGCCATGATGAGTTGTCCCTCATTAACAGGACCTGCGGGGTGGGCTGGTAGGAATAATACTTAGTACCGGTACAGAGATATCGACCGGTATAGAGGAGTTAAAGAAAAATTACTGTATTCTATTGTAACGTTAATTAAAAGTGTTTGTTTTGACAAGAAACGCTGTGAGATTTAAAGACTCGTAGTCTTTCATTTCCAACACCACCCTCAACACCACCCACGCACGCTGCTACACCGCACCCTGCAGCACCCACGCACGCTGCTGCACCCACGCACGCTGCTGCACTCACACACACGCTACCCTGCTACACAGTCCATCCTGCTGCACCACCTACCCTGCTACACAGCCGCATCCTGCTGCACCCACGTACGCTGCTGCACGCACGCACGCTGCTGCACCCACACACTCGCACCCTGCTACACAGTCGCATCCTGCTGCACACACGCTACCCTGCTACACAGCCGCATCCTGCTGCACACACGCACGCTGCTGCACCCACGCACGCTGCTGTTGCACTGACACGCTACTCTGCTACACTGACCCATCCTGCTGCACCACGCGCGCCGTAGCACACACGCATCCTGCTGCACACACGCACGCTGCTGCTGCACTCACACACACGATACTCTGCTACACTGTCGCATCCTGTTGCACCCACGCACCCTGCTGCACGCACGCACGCTGCTGCACGCACGCTGCTGCACTCACACACACGCTACCCTGCTGCACAGACCCATCCTGCTGCACACACGCTACCCTGCTGCACACACGCTACCCGCTACACAGACGCATCCTGCTGCACACACGCACGCTGCTACACACGCACCCTGCCCCATCCACGCACGCTGCTGCACCCACGCACGCTGCTGCACTCACACACACGCTACCCTGCTGCACACACGCTACCCTGCTACACAGCCGCACCCTGCTGCACCCACGCGCACGCTGCTGCTGCACTCACACACACGCTAACGCGCATCCAGCTGCACACACCCACGCACGCTGCTGCACACACGCGCACAAGTGCGGGGGAAGGAGGGGAGGGGTTGCAGGCCGTGGTGGTTGCAGCGCCTTCGCTTGGGCGATGTGCAAAGCATTGCACCTCGCGGGGATGACGTCACAGCGGATTTCTCAGTCGCTGTTGTGCGGCCCGACCGCGAATTTACACCGTGGGGTGATGGTGGTGGGGTGTGTGGTGTGTGGGGTGGTGGTGGGGTGTGGGGTGGTGGGGGGTGGTGGTGTGGTGGGGTGAGTGGTGGTGGGGGTGGGTGGGTGGTGGTGGGGNTGATGGTGGTGGTGGGGTGTGGGGGGGGTGGGGGATGTGGTGGTGGGGTGATGGTGTGGGGTGATGGTGGTGGGGTGGTGGTGGTGATGGTGGTGGGNGGGGNTGGTGGTGTAGTGTGGGGTGTGGGGAGATGGGGTGNTGTGGGGTGATGGTGGTGGTGGTGGGTGGGGGGTGAGGTGGTGGTGGTGGTGGGGGGTGTGNTGGTGGTGGTGGNGGGNTGGGTGGTNGTGGTGGTGGGGTGGGNTGGGGTGGGTGNGGTGGTGGGTGGGGTGGTGGTGGTGGGGGTNGGTGGGTGGTGGGGNTGTGGGTGGGGGGGTGGTGGTGGGTGGGGGTGGGATGGGGTGGTGGTGGGTGTGGGGTGGTGGGGGGGGTGGTGGGTGATGTGGTGGTGGGGTGTGGTGGTGTGGGGGGTGTGGTGNTGGGGTGTGGTGGTGGTGGGGGGTGGGGTGTGGGGGGGGGTGGTGGTGGTGGTGGAGGNGGTGGGGGTGGGGTGGTGGGGTGATGGTGGTGGGGTGATGGTGGTG
>MU249593.1:5352331-5392104 GCA_018977245.1 Lethenteron camtschaticum | reverse complement strand
TGGTGGTGGTGGGGGGTGNTGGTGGTGTGGGGGGTGNTGGTGGTGGTGGTGGTGGTGGGGGGGGNGGTGGTGGTGGGGTGATGGTGGTGGGGGGTGGTGGTGGTNGGNTGGGGGGTGGTGGTGGGNGGGTGATGGTGGTGGTGGTGGGGTGTGGTGNTGGGGTGAGTGTGGTGNGGGGTGATGGTGGTGGGGGGTGGTGGGTGGTGGTGGGGTGGTGGGGGGTGTGGTGGTGGGGNTGGGGGTGGTGATGTGGTGGTGTGGTGGTGGGGTGATGGTGNTGGGGTGATGGTGGTGGGGTGGTGNGGGGGGTGTGGTGTGGGGGTGGTGGTGTGTGGGGTGGTGGTGGTGGGGTGATGGTGNTGGTGGTGGTGTGATGGTGGTGGGGGTGGTGGTGGTGGGGGTGATGGTGGTGGGGGTGGTGGTGGGGTGTGGTGGTGGTGGTGGTGTGGGGTGATGGTGGTGGGGTGGGTGNGGTGTGGTGTGGGGTGATGTGGGGTGATGGTGGTGGGGTGGTGGGTGGTGGTGATGGGTGNTGNGGTGGTGGGTGGGTGGGGGTGGTGNTNGTGTGGGGTGATNGTGGTGGTGGTGGGNTGNTGGTGGTGGGGNTGGTGGTGGTGGGGTGATGGTGGTGGGGTGGTGGTGGTGGGGGTGATGGTGGGGTGGTTGTGGGGTGGTGGGGGTGTGTGGGTGATGGTGGTGGTGGTGGTGGGGGTGGGGGGGTGTGGGGTGGTGGTGTGGGTGATGGTGGTGGGGTGATGGGGGGTGGTGGTGGTGTGGTGGTGGGGGTGGTGGTGGTGGGTGTGGTGGTGGGGTGGTGGTGTGGTGGGGGTGGTGGTGGTGGTGGTGTGGTGGTGGTGGGGTGATGGTGGTGGGATGGTGGTGGGGTGGTGGTGGTGGTGGTGTGGGGTGATGGTGGTGGTGGTAATGTGGGGGGGGTGGGGGGGTGGGGGGTGGTGGGGNTGGTGGTGGTGGGGGTGGTGATGGTAGTGTGGTGGGGTGGTGTGGTGGGGNGGTGGTGGTGGTATGGNTGTGGTGGTGGTGGTGGTGGGGTGATGGTGGTGGTGATGGTGGTGGGGTGGTGGTGGTGGTGATGGTGGTGGGGTATGGTGGTGGGGGTAGTGGGNTGGTGGTGGTGGGNTGGTGGTGTGGGGTGGTGGTGGGGGTGGTGGTGGTGGGGGTGGTGATGGTGGTGGTGGTGGTGGTGGTGGGGGNTGATGGTGGTGATGGGTGTGGTGGTGGTGGTGGTGGGGNGGTGGTGGGGGGTGATGGTGGTGTGGTGGTGGGTGGTGATGGTGGTGGTGGGGGTGGTGGTGGTGGTGGTGATGGTGGGGTGATGGTGGTGATGGTGGTGATGGTGCCTGAGCCGGGCCGTGTCAAACACCGCTCACTGGGATCAGCCAGGGGGTGGTCGGTTGTGGGTCGCACAGATGGCGGTGAACGTTCTGACGGTGACGACGGCGGCGGTGGTGATGATGNTGATCATCATCATAGGTGCTCGCTAACGGCACTTGCCCAATGGTCTGTTAAGACTATACGGGGGACCTTTGTCTCTGTGGTGTTGATGATGATGGTGGTGGTGGTGAGGAGGGTAGAGTGGTCGCGGTTAGAGCGCCAGTCCGCCACGGCTAACCGGCATCAGTGACGATTATATGAACCGGTCCTGGGCCTAAACCCTAGGTCGACTCAGCCTTAAATGAATACCTGGTGCGGTGTGTAAAAAGAAAACATCGCCACTAGGGAGACAAAGGCGTCCGGGCGTGATGCTGGCCACCCACCCCTCGTGTACCGTGCCAGCCTTCATAGGTGCTCGCTAACAGCACTTGCCCCAACAGTCTGGCAGAGACTATAGGGGAGATCTTTGTCTTTGTTGTTGGTGATGATGATGGTGGTGGTGGCGAGCCTATGAAGTTGGCGACTAATCATTGACACCAACTGTGAATCGGACGATCATTAAACGCACGCCACGACAGTTTAGACACATTTAGGCGCCCATACGCGTCCGCTTGCTCTGAATCTAACAGCATCTCACCGCGGGGCAGACTCCACGTGCCAAAATCCTGCAAACGGTGCCCCGCGCGCGCGCGTTGGACGCACGGCGCGCACGAATCTTCAATTAATTCGCCGGCAATTCTAGGGCAACACGGGCAAGCGTGTGTGGCACGATGCTTACCTGTTGTAGGTCCACCGACTGTAGGCCAGATTGCGTCCGGCCCAAGGCTGTCCATTTGCCCGATGAATGAATTCGCGACGAAATCAAAATTATAATTGGCTCTGAACGTATCGTTTCAATTTAAACAAGCAAAATAATAGCTGTACCCGAAGGAATGAAGCGAACCATTTTGTGCACGGTCACAGATTGCACCCGCGTCCTTCTCGCGTACGAGGGCGCATTGTAAAAGACATGAAGCCGAGCGTCGTCTCACCCCGGTAAAAGAAATTTGGCCCCGAATGAATTTCACGTAGCTGCACAATTGATGGACGGTACCATTATCTCACGAGCAGAGCGGGTGACGGGACCGCAGGAAAAAAAAAGAACCACCGCCCCCCACCCTTCCTACCATCCCTTGCTCCCCCCCCTCTCCACGTTGGCTGAGGATCTTGTTGGTACAATCCGCCCAGCTTACCCCGTGCGTTCACAAAATAACGTGCGCGCTGTTATTTCAGGTGGGCACGTGGCACGCGTGCACGTGAACGTCCCAAATGGAAGGTTGGGAGTGTTCGCTTGTTGATCCGCATCATCCAACGAGGGGTCGTTCACACGGTTAACGCCATTGCATACATTTCACTTCACTGTATGGGTGAGCAATATTGGCAAATAAACATATTGGAGTGTAAAACATAATTTCTGATTATGCAGCGTCATTCATGCTAACTGCATCACACTATGCCGTACATTAATTATGGGTGTCACGGTGGAGAGATGTTAACTACCTCGCCTGGTATACAGGAGTCCGTAAGTTCAATTCCCGACCCTGACGACTGTATATTTGTAGTTAACATGTCTCTGTCTCTCCCCGTGGTCGCGTGGATTTTTCTCTGGGTCCTCCGGTCTTATCGTTCCACATTTAGAACACACGTTTACCGTATTTGGCTGCTATACATTTCCACATGATGGGCCACTTCGTTGAGCTATCATTTTGGGCAAGGTCGCTTCTGAATGAAAGAGCTCAGTGGACCTTACCTTGTAAAAAAATGAAACTTTAGTGATTTAGGCATTAGTATAACAACCAGACGTTTGGCCCTCCAAGGACGGGTGTATTGCAGTAAATCTGAAACTTGCAAGCGAAAAGCAGACCGCGACGTGATATATTCATTGTATCAATGCGTGTGCAATTTGTAAGGGCGCGGTGACACAGACCTATTTCATTTAAACGTTATAATCCGTTGTTCATCATGACGTCATTTTACTTCGATGTCTCAACAGCGTCACGGAGATCACGTGACGTGAGGGTTCTGCCTTTGTAGTGAGGGTTGTGAGTTGACGCCGAGGAGGGGGAGGAGGCGCCTCGCCCCCCCCCATGTTGAGTGACGTCACCGCTAATTATTATGAATGAGGGGGGGGTGTCCATTCGGAGGACGTCACCTGCCTATGATTATTAATGAGGGGGCTGGTCAACGTGGAGTGACGTCACGAGCGTTGCACACAGACATTCTTGGCTCATTATAGTAGATAATAATAATGGGGGTGGGGGGCGTGTCCATTTGGAGTGACATCACCTGCTCATGAATATTAATGAGGGGGGCTGTTCAATGTGGAGTGACGTCACTTGCGCATGATTATTAATGAGGAGGGGTGGGGGGTGTCCATGTGGAGTGCGTCACCTGCTCATGAATATTAATGAGGGGGGAGGGTGGTCGATGTGGAGTGACGTCACAAGCGTTAAGGACAGACATTCCTGGGGTGAATATCGTAGGTGCACCATTGTTCTCTTTTAGCCCCGCTCCGACGACCCATCAGGGCATCCCCGGGCTACCACATTCAGACAAGCCCCCCTCTCTCCCCTTAACTTGTATTTAAGGGCTTGTCTCTTGGATTTTTTTCACTTGATACAGTAAATTCAGCTGTGACGGTCCCACCTGATGACGGAGACTTGTGTTGCCTCCGAAACGTCGTGATTTATTATTTTATTTCTTTTTCGATTTAAAGCTTTCGTGACTGCAGGGATTCATCTTCTTGGTTCTTTCGGTAAAGTCACGTTGAAGGGAAATAATGAAATAATAAAAATAAANCATAATACAATATTATTATTTCCCTTCTACGTGACTTTACCGAAAGAACCAAAAGATATTTTATTTCTATTATTATTTATTATTAATTTTTTACCTACGTGACTTTACCGAAAAAACCTAAGCGTATTATCGTAGGTGTTACTCTGCCTCCCCTGCGAGTTGAGAAGCAAGCGGCACGATAGTTTGCTGCTAAGACCCCGGATGATGCCACGTTCCCACAAAGACAAAGATCCCCGCATGGTCTGAACAAACTGTTGAGACGAGTGCTGTAGCGAGCACCTATGAAGGCTGGCACGGTACACGATGGGGTGGGTGACCAGCACACGAGATGTGGCGATATTTTTTTTTTACACCGCACCAGGTACTCGTTTGAGGCTCAGTTGACCTAAGGCTAGACCCAGGACCGGTTCAGATACTCGTAGTACCTATGAAGGTCGGAACACCACACGAAGTGGGGGTGGGGTGGAGAGTTGGTGTCCAGCAATCACGTACGGCCGCCTTTGTCCCACGGCCAATTTAAATCTTGCGGGCTCAAATTGCCGGATGCCCATCAACAACCCAACGTGAATCGCTCTTCAAATGGGAGGAAGGGGCTGTAGCAAGAGCAGCAGCAGCAGCACGGTTTTTAGTCCACAGGTTTATTTTGTGTGTGCTTTGTTCGTAGCAGATGCCACGCTGGGTGCCCCAAGGCCTATTGATTGGCGACAGGCGCTGTTGTGGAGAACCTCTTTTTGCGTGAGACCCGAAGAGACCCCGGGCCACCATCTCTCCCGCAACGTTGGGCAACGTTGTAACACCACGACGGTTAAATCTTGACCGCTCGTGTCGCAATCGAAACGTCGTGGGTTTTTTGCTTTTATTATTTTCAGTTTATTTGAAAATGTAATGGAATTTTACTATGATAATTTTTTATTTCGGGTTTTTTTCATTATTTTAAATTAATATTTTATTTTATTATTTTTTATCTACGTGACTTTACCAATACTATGAATTCCTGCAGTCACGAAAGTTTTAAGTAAAAATTTCACGTAGATAGGTTCTTTTCTTTGAACCTATCTACGTGACTTTACCGAAAGACCCAAATAATACCACAGCAGTTGTAAGCGACTTCAGCCCGACGAGCTCCGACCACGTGCCAACGTTGGCTCGACGTTGCCTTGGCTTTTGTTTCTTCTCGGAGGGCAGTGAGCAACCGTGCAACGGAGCGTTACCTATGTCCTGTACGCTGCACTTCTTTCGCACCGTACGTGCGACCGTGGTAATTGGAGGTGCGATGCTGCCAGTGGGTTAGTGGCACCTCGCCTGGCACATTCAACTGACAGAAGCGACTACAATTTCACGTTAAAGTGGTCAAGCACAGATCACGGCGTGAGGAGCAGCGGAGTAGTAGTGTATCATCATCGCTGTGATGTCTCCTTCGTATGTGTGGATCAGGAAATATTGCGTCGTTATTCGTTGTATGGCCAGTGGTGAGTCTATGGGTAGTGCTGAGTCTATGGGTAGTGCTGAGTCTAAGGGCATGCTGAGTCTATGGGCAGTGCTGAGTCTATGGGCAGTGTTGAGTCTATGGGCAGTGCTGAGTCTATGGGCAGTGCTGAGTCTATGGGCAGTGCTGAGTCTATGGGCAGTGTTGAGTCTATGATGCAGTGCTGAGTCTATGGGCAGTGTTGAGTCTATGAGCAGTGCTGAGTCTATGGGCAGTGTTGAGTCTATGGGCGGTGCTGAGTCTATGGCGGTGCTGAGTCTATGGGCGGTGCTGAGTCTATGGGCGGTGCTGAGTCTATGGCGGTGCTGAGTCTATGGGCGGTGCTGAGTCTATGGGCGGTGCTGAGTCTATGGGCAGTGCTGAGTCTATGGGCAGTGCTGAGTCTATGGGCGTGCTGAGTCTATGGGCGGTGCTGAGTCTATGAGCGGTGCTGAGTCTATGGGCGGTGCTGAGTCTATGGGCGTGCTGAGTCTATGGGCAGTGCTGAGTCTATGGGCAGTGCTGAGTCTATGGGCGGTGCTGAGTCTATGGGCGGTGCTGAGTCTATGAGCAGTGCTGAGTCTATGGCAGTGCTGAGTCTATGGGCAGTGCTGAGTCTATGGACTGTGCTGAGTCATGGGCAGTGTTGAGTCTATGGGCGGTGCTGAGTCATGGGCGGTGCTGAGTCTATGNGCAGTGCTGAGTCTATGGGCAGTGCTGAGTCTATGGGCAGTGTTGAGTCTATGAGCAGTGCTGAGTCTATGGGCAGTGTTGAGTCTATGAGCAGTGCTGAGTCTATGGGCAGTGTTGAGTCTATGGGCAGTGCTGAGTCTATGGGCGGTGCTGAGTCTATGGGCGGTGCTGAGTCTATGAGCAGTGCTGAGTCTATGGCAGTGCTGAGTCTATGGCAGTGCTGAGTCTATGCTTCAGTGCTGAGTCATGGGCAGTGCCGAGTCCATGTTCTTCTTCCATGCGCTGATGTAGATGCAGAGCAGCAACTACAATTTCACATTCAGGTGGACAAGCCCAGATAACCGCGGAGGCATCGTCATCATCTATCATCGCTGTGATGTTTCCTTCATATTTGTGGATCGGGCATTGCGTCGTTAAACGTTGTACGGTCTGTTCTGGATGACCACAGTCGCACCACCACTACGACTGGAGAGTTGTTTTAGTGTTCCATTCGTGCAGCATGAGGTTACCCGCATCTACTGCCATGGTCAGGGGTCGGAAACTGCTTCGTGACGGTTATGTATTGAAGACATTGGAGGTGGGTGGAGGTGGGAGGTGAGTAAGAGATGGGTGGAGGTGGGTGGAGGTGGCTGGAGGTGGTGGAGGTGGGTGGAGGTAGAGGTGGGTGGAGGTGGGTGGAGGTGGGTGGAGGTGGGTCTGGAGGTGGGTGGAGGTGGGTGGAGGTGGGTGGGAGGTGGGTGGGAGGTGGGTGGGAGGGGTGGGATGTGGAGGTGAGTAAGAGGTGGGTGGAGGTGGGTGGAGGTGAATAAGAGGTGGGGGTGGAGGTGGCTGGAGGTGGGTGGAGGCGGGTGGGAGGTGGGTGGGGGTGGGTGGAGGTGGGTGGAGGTGGGGTGGAGGTGGGTTGAGGTGGGGTGGGGAGGTGGGTGGAGGTGGCTGGAGGTGGGGTAAGAGGTGGGTGGAGGTGGGTGGAGGTGAGTAAGAGGTGGGTGGAGGTGGGTGGAGGTGGGTGGAGGTGGCTGGAGGTGGGTGCAGGTGGGTGGAGGTGGGTGGAGGTGGTGGACGTGGGTGGAGGTGGGTGGAGGTGGGGTGGAAGTGGGTGGAGGTGGTGGGTGGGGGAGCGACGTGGAGTGCCGGTGATTCCAGGAACTTCCTGCAAGAGGTTCAACACTCCAAGGCCGTAGCCATGCAGTCAACATTGGGGGGGACCAAATCTTCCAGGGGGTCTGGGGGTCCCCCCACAGAAAAAAAAATCTAATTTGCAAACTAATTTCCTGCCATTTCCTGCCTAAACTATTACAAAAAATTCACTAACACATGGGAGGGACTTTTTATTTATTTTTTACAATAATGTCTAATAGTGTGTTGTAGTACATTGCTCTGTTCATTCTTTTTTACCTTTTCATTGCATGTAATGGCAGAGATTAGGGATTAATAAAGTACAAGCATAACCACAATCATATAAACAGAAATCTATTATATGGCAATATATTGGGGCGGACATTTTGAGCATATTTGAATTAATTACGGCCTTGCAACACACGTACATGGAGAGAGGAAATCAATTCTTGAATTACGGCCACGAATTGTAGCGATGCATTGACGGCTGAATCATCAAGTGCCCTTCATCCGTAGTGTTCTCCGTCTTACTCGGTGGCCATGTTTGTTAGTTGTAGTACAGAGTTAGACTGATGGCCTTAATCTAAGTTGTCTTGTGGTTGTTGTTGTTTGACTTGCATCCCACTGGGATATTTGCACAGGGTTGGTGTACGGTGATTTTTCTGCAATATTTAGCTGTCTTTTCTTGGATTTACTGTTTGCACATAGTCACTTTAAGATGTTTTCTTGTTCATGGTTTTGTTTTTTGTTTGTTGCGGTTGCACCCCATTCAAGAGCCGAATGGCTCACAGGGCTATACCTAATAAATGAACTTTGATTAACTTTTGAAATGAATAATATATCACGGCGTTTCGATCGCAACGCAAGCGTTCGTCCTCAGGCTTGTGACTTTTTACCGAAAGAACCAAAGAGTATGGGGATTCCTGCAGTCACGAAAGCTTCGAATCACGATTAGATCTTCCTCTTCTCCACGCGTCTGTCCCACTCGTTGTGGGGCGTTCCGCTCCGATTGCCAATCTTCACCACGCTGCCCTGTCCTGCACCATCGCTCTTTCCGGTACTACGGGCCACCGTGTCCCATCGCACCACATCGCCCCCCCCACCCCCTCACCTCTTCTTCTGCCTTTCCTCTTGATCTCTTTCCTTGCCACTTGCCATCACCGGCCACCTTCTGACCCACATCATTTCACTGATGTCTCTCCACGTGCCGAACCACACCAGAGCCTTCTCTCTCTCTCTCTCTCATCTTCTCTGTGATTTCTACCACCTCGAGTCTTTATCTCACTTCTTCGCATATCCCTAACGCGTGTGTGTGTGTGTGTTCTAAGTTGTTTGTGCTGGTGCCAAACCCCCTTTAGTATCCTCATGTGGCCGTGTACCTCTGCGGTTGAGTGTCTCTGTGTGGTTGTGGTTGTGTACCCTGAATCGATTTGTTCCTGAAATGTTTTCTTTCTAACTTTTGTACAGAAGAACAACAAAGACTAAGGACGTTTGTGTTATTCGCCAACGCTAGCACCCACCTCCACTCTCTCCCCACGCTGCTGACTGCCGCAGAAAGCCTCTCAGACGAGCCAGCCTCCTCTGCCTCCAGACCGCTTCCGACGACTTAATTCTACTCCGAAAGAGCTCACCGGTACAATCATAATTATTATAATCTCCATATATATAAAAGGCAAAGTTGTGAATATGTGTGTCTGTTCAAAATGTTTAGCGTACTTCCCGACATGCAACAAACTGGAAATTTTACTTTCCAGACTGTCCACCTCAAACATAATACATCAATAATGCATTTATTTTTGCACAGCAAGTGAGCTGCGACGTCACATCTGTCACGTGACCCGCGCACGTGGAAGCGTCACGCGTTGTAGTGTAGCGGGTAGCGCGCCGCGCTACGAACCCGGCGACCCGAGATCGATTATTTCAACCGCTCCTGGGCCTCCCTAGGTCGACTCAGCCTCAAACGAGTAACTGCTGTGGTGTGTGAACATGGCCACTGGGGAGACAATGGCGGCCGGGTGTGGTTAATCCAAGTCCCGGGCAAGCCGGGTAGTAAAGCTAGTTATCTATATTTTTCTGACTGCAAGTTCAATTCTTAGTTTTTTTGTTTTGGTAAAGTCGTATGTAAAAAATAAAATTAAAATTAATAAAAGTAAAATAAAAATAAAATAAAAATCACGACGTTTCGGAGGCAACACAAGCCTCCGTCTTCAGGTGGAACCGTCACAGCACGATTGCTGCATCAAGTAAGATTATAAAATATCACGACTTTCGACCATCATAAAACGACGGTGACTGCAAGCTCCATCGCTTTGACCTGAGGGGTGATCATAGACCCCCCCCCCCACCTGCCCCGCACACTCCACCACCACCACCATCGCCACCACCACCACCATCGCCACCACCACCACCATCGCCACCACCGCCACAACGCTCTGGACGGCAACATTTCTTGTCGAGATTCAACGCTTAGCACTTGAGAACTTGTTTGCTGTCGCGTTCAGCTTTCTGTCCTTCTCACCACCACCACCACCGCCACCACCACCACCACCGCCACCACCACCACGACCACCACCACCACCACCACCACCGCCACCACCACCACCACCACCACCGCCACCACCACCACCACCGCCGCCACCACCACCACCACCACCGCCACCGCCACCACCACCACCACGACCACCACCACCACCACCACGACCACCACCACCACGACCACCACCACCACCACGACCACCACCACACCACGACCACCACCACCGCCACCGTCACCACCACCACCACCACGACCACCACCACCACCACCACGACCACCACCACCACCACCACGACCACCACCACCACCACCAACCCCCACACTGACGCACTCCAATGAGCACGGTTTGGGGCTGCGTACGGTGCGAAAGAAGTTCAGCATACGAACAGGGAGAAATGAAAACCATCCTTGAATCGCGGCTACGATTTGTGACGATGCACGGCGGGTGAATGGTTAAGTGCTCACCTGTATCCTCGTGTTCATTATCCCCGTGTAAACAGTATTCTCTGCACCCCCGATAAGTACGGTTTGGCTAGGTACGGCGCGAAAGAAGTTCCACGTGCACAAAGACAGTGTCCGCCATCTTCTTGGTTCTTTCGGTAAAGTCACGAAGAATGGAAATAATAAAATAATAAAAATAAAACATAATAAAATAATTCTCACGACGTTTCGGCCACAACGCAAGCAGCCGTCCTCAGGTGGAGAACAGGTCTGTCGAGGAGACAGACAGTGAGAATTATTTTGTTATGTTTTATTTTTATTATTTTATTATTTCAATTCTACGTGACTTCACCGAAAGAACCAAGAAGATGAATCCCTGCAGTCACGAAAGAAGCTTTAAATCGAAATTTAGTGTCCGCCATCTCGCGTCGTCCGCACGGCGGGGATCGAGCGTTTCCCCTTCTCACGCCCGCAGGGTCTTCCTCCTCCTCCTCCCGCGTGCAGAGACGCTCATGGCATTGGCTGAGAACATCTTAGTACATCGAGGACTGCAGGAGCTCGGCAGTTGTTGGTAGCGCCGACTCACTAGGCCTCGCTGCTGCTGCTGCAGATTTAAGTCTGTGGTGGTTCCTCGGCGTTTGCAAGAGAATGTACGTTCGCATAAGGGACGCCCTTCTCTCTATATTCAGTATGAGGCTACATTAGATGCATGAGATAATGTAGCCTCAGCTTCGTGAGAGAGAAGCGGACGTGACACTTCACTTCCCAAGCCAGCCGAGACGAGCCCTGCGTCTCCGACTTCCTCGCTGTATTGTTTAGACATTATCGTAATATTTAATATTTGTATGTATTTATTTAATTATCTCACGTGAATAACGTCCAATATCGACGATCGGTGCCGCGCGTTTGGCTCGTAAAGAGTGACCGCTCACACGGAGAAGACATCCGCGGAAGCACTCTGGTTCCAGTACAGCACACAGATAAGACATCCGCGGAAGCCCCCCGATTATAGTGCAGCAACACAGAGAAGACATCCGCGGAAGCCCTCCGGTTATAGTGCAGCAACACAGAGAAGACATCCGCGGAAGCACTCTGGTTACAGTGCAGCAACACAAAGAAGACATCTGCGGAAGCCCCCGGTTATTGTGCAACAACACGGAGAAGACATCCGCGGAAGCCCCTGGTTCCAGTGCAGCAACACAGAGAAGACATCCGCGGAAGCACTCTGGTTATAGTGCAGCAACACAGAGAAGACATCCGCGGAAGCACCCGTTTCTCTTCTTGGTTCTTTCGGTAAAGTCACGTAGAAGGGAAATAATAAAATAATACAATTCTCACGACGTTTCGGCCACAACCCAAGCAGCCGTCCTCAGGTGAAGAACACAGGTCTGTCGGAAAGACAGCGTCTGAATGACCTGTTCTTCACCTGAGGACGGCTGCTTGCGTTGTGGCCGAAACGTCGTGAGAATTGTATTATTTTATTTTGTTTTATTTTCATTATTTTATTATTTCCCTTCTACGTGACTTTACCGAAAGAGCCAAGAAGAAGAATCCCTGCAGTCACGAAAGCTTCTTGTGCAGCAACACAGAGAAGAAATCTGCGGAAGCACTCTGGTTCTCGTGCTGTCTGATGCTGGAAACGACTCAAATGCAGCTCAGCCCACGCGTGTACTCTACGAATGTGTGTACTATGTTGAAGTTCTTTCTCACCGTACTAAACAGCCGTGCGAATCGGAGGTGCGAGGGTGTGTCCGTGTGTGTGTGGATGTGGCTAAAGCGTGGTTGCTGGCCACCCACCACCTCGTGTACCGTTCCGGCCTTCATAGTGCTCGCTAACAGCACTTGCCCCTACAGTCTGTTAAGGCTATACGGGGATCTTTATCTTTATGTGGCTAAAGCACAGCCAGTTGGCACAGCAAGGGGCACAGGTGGTGCATCGGCCACTCATTACAGTCAGTCATCTCAGTCAGTCGACCCGTGTGGCACCTGGGTCTGTCACGTGACCTCCTGCCAGCGGGCGTTCGACACTTCACGTGGCCTCAAGGTGCACATGGCCTGGCACAAGCGACGTGGTGACGTCACCGCCACTTAGTGGCGAATGGCGGTTGTTGTTGTATATGTGGGGAGTGGTGGTGTAGTGGTTAGCGCGCTGCGCTACGAACCCGCCGACCCGAGCTCGATTCCCGCTCACGGCTAACGCCAGTGACTATCATTTGAACCGGTCTGGGCCTCCCCTAGGTCAACTCAGCCTCAAATGAGTCCCTGGTATGGTGTGTAAACATCGCCACTAGGGAGACAAAGACGGCCGGCGTGGTGTGACCACCCACCCCTCGTGTGCCGTGCCGGCCTTCATAGGTGCTGCTCGCTAACAGCACTTGCCCCAACAGCCTGTTAAGGCTACACGGGGAAGGGGGGGGGTCTTTGTCTTTGTGTATTTCTGGGGACACCAAACGAAACATTGCAACGTCGTGGAACGCAGCACTCCCGGTAAGCGTGCTAGACGGTGGGCCAGCATTAGTTCTAGATTTGAAGCTTTCGTGACTGCAAGGATTCATATTCTTAGGTTTTTTCGGTAAAGTCACGTAGGTAAAAAATAAAAATTCATAAAAGTAAAATAAAAATAATAATCACGACGTTTCGGAGGCAACACAAGCTTCAGTCACAGCACGATAGCTGTATCACTTGATACAGCAATCGTGCTGTGACTGTTCCAACTGAAGACGGAAGCTTGTGTTGCCTCCGAAACGTCGTGATTTTTATTTTATTTTTATTTTACTTTTATTAATTTTAATTTTTTTACCTACGTGACTTTACCGGAAAAAACCTAAGAATATGGGCCAGCATTGACACGCGGTTGGGGGCGACGTTGACTCAACGTCGTAGCCAGTTGAACGTCGGGCCAATGTCGGGGCATCGTCGAGCCAACGTTGCCCCGACGTCGCGTCAACGTTGGCCCGACGTTCAACTGTCTACGAACGTCAAGGCGAGCGAGCGAGCGATCGGACGGACGGCCGCGTTCGCAAAAAAGGAAATTCATTAAATTCGCGTCGACAATTGAAGAGCGGCGGTGGCGGACGCGAGCCAATTAAAAAGTGACGCTTACAAGCGACGTCTCGTCGCGGATGATGATGATGACGGCGGCGGCGGCGATCGAGTTAAAACTATAAACTGGTTGCTTTCGCGACCAATATCATCCATAATACAGGTTCTTGGGGGAGGGGGGTGAGATCGCGTATATCGCGACAAAAAGTAGTTTTAGTTTTCCATAATGTAGGTTTTTTTTTGTTTGGGTTTAGATCACGAAAATATTGATTTACTTTGTTTCTTTCCACCAGGTGAGGCCCCACGGAACTGCTGCATCAGCGACTCCTTTTCAGAAGCCACGTGGCTCGTCACAAGTGGGCGGCTTATCATCATCACCATCGTCATCATCACCATCATCATCATAGTCACCATCATCACCATCGTCATCATCACCATCATCGCCATCGTCATCATCGTCACCATCATCACCACCATCATCACCACCATCATCACCACCATCATCACCACCATCACCACCATCATCATCATCACCATCGTCATCATCATCATCGTCATCATCATCATCGTCATCATCATCATCATCGTCATCATCGTCACCATCATCACCATCGTCATCATCGTCACCATCATCATCATCACCATCATCATCACCATCATCATCATCACCATCGTCACCATCATCATCATCACCATCGTCATCATCACCATCGTCATCATCATCATCATCGTCATCATCATCACCATCATCATCACCATCACCATCGTCATCATCATCATCATCACCATCGTCATCACCATCATCACCATCGTCATCGTCACCATCATCACCATCGTCATCATCGTCATCATCATCATCATCACCATCGTCATCATCACCATNGTCATCATCATCATCACCATCGTCATCATCACCATCATCATCGTCACCATCACCATCGTCATCGTCACCATCACCATCGTCATCATCGTCACCACCATCACCATCGTCATCATCGTCATCATCGTCACCATCGTCATCATCATCACCATCGTCATCATCGTCATCATCATCACCATCATCACCATCATTATCACCATCGTCATCATCACCATCATCACCATCGTCACCATCGTCGTCATCATCGTCGTGGCGTGGAATTTTGCAGCCAAATTACTCGCCGCGCGCGATGTTGGTTCTAAATGTGGAGGTGGGAACATCCGGAGGACCCCGAGAAAAATACACGCGGCCACGGGGAGAGAGAGAGACGCAGACTCCAAATATACAGCAGCAGGCGTCAGGGTCGGCATCCAACCCACGACCTCCTGTACACCAGGCGAGGTAGTTAACATCTCCGCCGTGATAATGACGAGAGAGAGACACACACAAACGCCAAATATACAGCAGGCGTCGTCAGGGTCGGGATCGATCCCACGACCTCCTGCGTACCAGGCGAGGTAGTTAACATCTCCCAGTCACCGTGACGAGTTGTTAACGGAAGAGCAAAGCGAACGGAACGGGCGGCACGATATTCCATTCGTCCCCAAGTTTCCCTTTGCGGCTTCCTTCATAAGGGATAGTCCCAGGTGCCCCCCCCACACGCCCCCCCACCCCCCGTCACGTGGTGATGGGATTAACGAGATGATGCTCATGCCCCAACACAAAGTACAACTGAGGATTCTAAATTTCGAGTTAAAGCTTTCGTGACTGCAGGGATTAATATTCTTGATTATTTCGGTGAAGTCACGTAGAAGGGAAATAATAAAACGATAAAAACTAAATAATAAAATTCTCACGACGTTTCGATTGGGATTTGCTCGTGTTGCAATCGAAACGTCTTGAGAATTTTATTATTCAATTTTTATCGGTTTATTATTTCCCTTCTACGTGACTTTACCGAAAGAACCAAGAACAAATGAAGATCCACTCGTGTCGCCTTCAACGGGACTGTTGTGGCAAGTTGCTGTTGGCGAGTAGCGGCACCTATGAAGGCCGGCACTGTGGCACACGAGAGGATCGGTGGTCAGCAACCACGCCCGAACGCCTTTGTCTCCCCAGTGGCGATTTTCACACAGCGGACAAGGACCTCATTTGAGGCTGAGTCGACCTAGGGAGAGGCCCGGGACCGGTTCAGATATTCGTCACAGGTGTTGATCGTGAGCGGGAATCGCACTCGCGTCGCCGGGTTCGTAGCGCAGCGCGCTAAGCACTACACTACCGCTCCCCCACACACGCTGACAAAGACAAAGATCCCCCGTATAGCCTTAACAGACTGTTGGGGCTTCATAGGTGCTAGCTGCTAGCGAGCACCTATGAAGGCCGGAACGGCACACGAGGGGGTGGGTGGCCAGCAACCACGCCCGGGTCGCCTTTGTCTCCCCAGTGGCGATGTTTACTGCACACCGCACCAGGTACTCATTTCACGATGAGTCGACCTAGTGGTGGCCCGGTACCGATTCAGAAATCGTCGCTGGTGTTGGCCGTGAGCGGGAATGAACTCGGGTGGCCGGGTTCGTAGCGCTAACCGCTATACCACCGCTCCCCATTGACACACACACTGACACACACACTGACACACACACTGGCACACACTGGCACACACTGACACACTGACACACACACTGGCACACACGCAAACACACTGACACACACACTGACACACACTGACACACACTGGCACACACGCAAACACACTGACACACACACTGACACACACACTGACACACACTGGCACACACAAACACACTGACACACACACTGACACACACTGACACACACTGGCACACACTGACACACATACTGACACACACTGATACACACACGCAAATACACTGACACACACACTGACACACACACTGACACACACACTGATACACTGACACACACACTGACACACATACTGACACACACTGACACACAGACACACACACTGACATACACACTGACACACACACTGACACACACACTGACACACTGATACACACACTGACACACACACAGACACGCACACTGACACATACACTGACACACACAATGACACACACTGACACATAGACACACACACTGACATACACACTGACACACACACTGACACACTGATACACACACAGACACGCACACTGATACACACACTGACACACACACTGACACACACACAGACACACACTGACACACACACTGACATACAGCAGCCCCACCACCTCTCTCTCCACACCTCTCTCTCTTCACCTCTCTCTCCACACCTCTCTCTCCTGCCTCTCTCTCTCTACACCTTTCTCTCCACATCTCTCCCCACACCTCTCTCTCCCCACACCTCTCTCCACACCTCTCTCTCCACACCTCTCTCTCCCCACACCTCTCTCCACACCATCTCTCTCTCCACACCTCCTCTCTCTCCTGCCTCTCTCTCTCTCTCCGCCCTCGTCCTCCCTCCGGCTCGCCACCACAGGCGCGGCCTCGCTCCGTCCGCTCAACGCGGGCAGGAGCCGAACCGTTTCCACCTCGAGGTGCACTGCTCGCTTTGTGCCGTCGGTACCGTTCGTGCCACGTGACCCGGGCCCCCCCGCGCGCGTCACAGCCTCGGCTACGGCGAAGTTATTGAGAGAAATTTCTATTTTAAACAAACAACAAACAAACAATGCCGACCGCTGCGGATGCAACAGTAACATCGCCGCCGCGACTTGCGCTGCTGATACATCGATTGATGGCCATTGCCGCTACTGTTGATGGTTCTGACGACGACGGCGATGATGATGATGATGATGATGAAGTGACGATGATCGAGGGTCGACGATTCGTGCGCGTGGCCGACGATTGATGATGTTGCGTTGTGATGGTCGGAAGAGTTCGACGGCGTTGACGACGATGGTGACGATGGAGACGACGGTGGCGGTGGCGGTGAAACGAGCGGCATTGCGAATCGACGAACAACGCGATCGATTCACGACACACTCGACTCAAAATCAAGGAGCGATATTCGAACTCGACGGAACGGCCGAATCGCGATGCCATATTCTCCGTAGTCATCCAAAGACGACGACGATGACCACGAAGACGACGAATCATCCCCCGTGATATGAACCGGGTGGGGTCACAACGACGCCGTCCATCACGGGAGTAGGGGGGGGCACGCGACTAGCGGACTACGCACAACAACCAACAACCACTTGTCTCAACAACCATCAACCACCACCACCAAAAACAACAACAACGCGTGACGGAAATCGCCGCCGAGTGTCCGCTCCCACGAGGGGGAATTCGCTCACCTCGCACAGCCTCCTGGCTCACCGACGCCGGCGGCCTCTCCCCATGTCCCCGTCGCAACCTTGAGGCGAGTACGCTACGCGGGCAGCTCCCCCCCAACCCCCCCCCCCCAACACCGCCAACCCAATCCACCCCCCGAAGAGGAATTGTAGCTGAGCGCACCACCAACCAACCTCCTCCACCACCTCCTTCACCACCAACTTCCTCCTCCGCCACCACCTCCTCCTCCTCCTCTTCCTTCTGATCGTCACGAATGATTCGTCGAGACCACCACCACCACCTCCTCCCACCTCCTCCTCCTCCTCGTGGTCGTCACGACCACCACCTCCTCCCCCCCACACCACCCACCCCACCCACCACCTCCTCCTCCTCGTTGGTGTCGTCACAATGATTCGTTACGACGATCACGGCAAAGCGGGGGGGGGGGGNTGTGTTGGTGTTGTTGGTGGTGTGTTGGTGGTGGTGTTGTGGTGGTGTTGGTGGTGTGGTGTTGTGGTGGTGGTGGTGGTTATGGTGGTGTTTGTGGTGGTGGTGTTGGGGTGGTGGTGGTCCTAGCGCGCACGGGACGAGAACGCGTCTCAGACGGGAGCGCCGCGAGAGAGAGGAGATGGAGGTAGGGAGAGAGAGGAGAGAGAGGGGAGGGAGCAGAGAGAGAGGGGTAGAGAGGGGGGGGTAGAGAGAGGGGAGGGGGAAAGCGAGAAAGAAGGGAGCGAGGGAGAGAGATGGAATAGAGAATGGGCGAGAGGAAATCGAGAACGCGAGATGAGAGAGAGAGGAGAGATGGGGGGGGGAGATCGAGGCAGGCAGGCAGGGGATGAGGAGGGTGAGGAGAGGGAGCGGGGAGAGTGGGAGAGGCACAGGATCGTGAGAGCGACGGGCTCGTGGAGGGAGAGAGGCAGCGAGCGAGAGAGTGAAAAGGATTCGAAGGAGGAGGAGGGGGGGGTCGAGCGAAGGAAGAAATGGAGAGAGAAAGACAGGAGCGCGCCTCTCACAGCGGAGAGGGCAGGAGCGCTCGTGTCGGGCGAGAGGGGAGAGCGAGGAGAGAGCAGGCCAGCGAGCCAGGGAGCGAGCGAAGGGGGCTGGAGAAAGGGTGGTGGAAAGGGGGGCGACCCTGAGGGAGAGAGAGAGGGGGGTGATAGAGAGGGGGGGGAGAGAGGGGGGTGAGAGAGAGGGGGGNGTGAGAGAGAGGGGGGGNTGAGAGAGGGGGTGAGAGAAGGGGTTAGAGAGAGAGGGCGAGAGAGAGAGATGGGGGGGTGAGAGAGAGAGGGTGAGAGAGAGATGGGGGGTGAGAGAGAGGGGGGTTAGAGAGGGGGTGAGAGAAGGGGTGAGAAAGAGGGGCGAGAGAGAGAGAGGGTAGAGAAGGGGGTTAGAGAGGGGGGTGAGAGAGAGGGGGTGAGAGAGAGGGGGGCGAGAGGAGAGAGAGAGGGGGGCGAGAGAGGGGGGGAGAGAGAGGGGGGGGGGGGTAGAGAGGGGGGNTGAGAGATGGAGGAGAGGGGGGCGAGAGAGAGAGAGAGAGGAGAGAGAGAGAGGCCCCCCTGATCAATAAGGCGACATTAGCATGCAGCCCGTGCCGCTACAGACGCCGCCGCCACCACCGCCCCCCCCAGNACCCCCCCAACACCCCCCCCCCTNGGGGCTACGCGGGCCCTCCTCCCTCCCCCTCGCGACGATTGCAACATCGAGTGGGAGGGCTAACGCGATACTATAGAGGAACTAACACGATACTATAGAGGAACTAACGCGATACTATAGAGGAACTAACACGATACTATAGAGGAACTAACGCGATACTATAGAGGAACTAACGCGACACTATAGAGGAACTAACACGATACTATAGAGGAACTAACGTGATACTATAGAGGCATTAACACGATACTATAGAGGAACTAACGTGATACTATAGAGGAACTAATGTGATACTATAGAGGAACTAACGTGATACTATAGAGGCATTAACACGATACTATAGAGGAACTAACACGATACTATAGAGGAGTTAACACGATACTATAGAAGAACTAACACGATACTATAGAGGATCTAACGTGATACTATAGAGGATCTAACGTGATACTATAGAGGAACTAACACGATACTATAGAGGAACTAACACGATACTATAGAGGAACTAACACGATACTATAGAGGAGTTAACACGATACTATAGAGGAACTAACGTGATACTATAGAGGAACTAATGTGATACTATAGAGGAACTAACACGATACTATAGAGGAACTAACACGATACTATAGAGGAACTAACACGATACTATAGAGGCACTAACACGATACTATAGAGGAACTAACACGATATTATAGAGGAACTAACACGATACTATAGAGGCACTAACACGATACTATAGAGGAACTAACGTGATACTATAGAGGAACTAACACGATACTATAGAGGAACTAACACGATACTATAGAGGAGTTAACACGATACTATAGAGGAACTAACACGATACTATAGAGGATCTAACGTGATACTATAGAGGATCTAACGTGATACTATAGAGGAACTAACACGATACTATAGAGGAACTAACACGATACTATAGAGGAGTTAACACGATACTATAGAGGAACTAACACGATACTATAGAGGATCTAACGTGATACTATAGAGGATCTAGCGTGATACTATAGAGGAACTAACACGATACTATAGAGGAACTAACACGATACTATAGAGGCACTAATACGATACTATAGAGGAACTAAGACGATACTATAGAGAACTAACACGATACTATAGAGGAACTAACACGATACTATAGAGGAGTTAACACGATACTATAGAGGAACTAACACGATACTATAGAGGATCTATCGTGATACTATAGAGGATCTAACGTGATACTATAGAGGAACTAACACGATACTATAGAGGAACTAACACGATACTATAGAGGAACTAACACGATACTATAGAGGAACTAACGCGATACTATAGAGGAACTAACAGGATACTATAGAGGAACTAACGTGATACTATAGAGGAACTAACGTGATACTATAGAGGCATTAACACGATACTATAGAGGAACTAACGTGATACTATAGAGGAGCTAACACGATACTATAGAGGAACTAACACGATACTATAGAGGAACTAACGTGATACTATAGAGGAACTAACGTGATACTATAGAGGAACTAACGTGATACTATAGAGGAACTAACGTGATACTATAGAGGAACTAACACGATACTATAGAGGAACTAACACGATACTATAGAGGAGCTAACGTGATACTATAGAGGAACTAACCTGATACTATAGAGGAACTAACGTGATACTATAGAGGAACTAACACGATACTATAGAGGAACTAACGTGATACTATAGAGGAACTAACACGATACTATAGAGGAACTAACACGATACTATATAGGAACTAACGTGATACTATAGAGGAACTAACAAGATACTATAGAGGAACTAACACGATACTATAGAGGAACTAACACGATACTATAGAGGAACTAACACGATACTATAGAGGAACTAACACGATACTATAGAGGAACTAACACGATACTATAGAGGAACTAACGTGATACTATAGAGGATCTAACACGATACTATAGAGGAGCTAACGTGATACTATAGAGTAACTAACACGATACTATAGAGGAACTAACGTGATACTATAGAGGAACTAACACGATACTATAGAGGAACTAACACGATACTATAGAGGAACTAACACGATACTATAGAGGAGCTAACACGATACTATAGAGGAGCTAACACGATACTATAGAGGAACTAACACGATACTATAGAGGAACTAACACGATACTATAGAGGAACTAACGTGATACTATAGAGGAACTAACGTGATACTATAGAGGAACTAACACGATACTATAGAGGAACTAACACGATACTATAGAGGAGTTAAAACGATACTATAGAGGAACTAACACGATACTAAAGAGGAACTAACGCGATACTATAGAGGCATTAACACGATACTATAGAGGAGTTAACGTGATACTATAGAGGAACTAACACGATACTATAGAGGAGCTAACGTGATACTATAGAGGAACTAACACGATACTATAGAGGTACTAACGTGATACTATAGAGGATCTAACGTGATACTATAGAGGAACTAACACGATACTATAGAGGTACTAACGTGAAACTATAGAGGATCTAACACGATATTATAGAGGAACTAACACGATACTATAGAGGAACTAACACGATACTATAGAGGATCTAACACGATACTATAGAGGAGCTAACGCGATACTATAGAGGAACTAACACGATACTATAGAGGAACTAACACGATACTATAGAGGAACTAACGTGATACTATAGAGGAACTAACACGATACTTTAGAGGAACTAACACGATACTATAGAGGAACTAACACGATACTATAGAGGAACTAACACGATACTATAGAGGAACTAACACGATACTATAGAGGAGCTAACGTGATACTATAGAGGAGCTAACGTGATACTATAGAGGAACTAACGTGATACTATAGAGGAACTAACACGATACTATAGAGGAACTAACACGATACTATAGAGGAACTAACACGATACTATAGAGGAACTAACGTGATACTATAGAGGAGCTAACGTGATACTATACAGGAGCTAACACGATACTATAGAGGAACTAACACGATACTATAGAGGAACTAACACGATACTATAGAGGAACTAACACGATACTATAGAGGAACTAACACGATACTATAGAGGAACTAACACGATACTATAGAGGAACTAACGTGATACTATAGAGGATCTAACACGATACTATAGAGGAGCTAACGTGATACTATAGAGTAACTAACACGATACTATAGAGGAACTAACGTGATACTATAGAGGAACTAACACGATACTATAGAGGAACAAACACGATACTATAGAGGAACTAACACGATACTATAGAGGAGCTAACACGATACTATAGAGGAGCTAACACGATACTATAGAGGAACTAACACGATACTATAGAGGAACTAACACGATACTATAGAGGAACTAACGTGATACTATAGAGGAACTAACGTGATACTATAGAGGAACTAACACGATACTATAGAGGAACTAACACGATACTATAGAGGAGTTAAAACGATACTATAGAGGAACTAACACGATACTATAGAGGAACTAACGCGATACTATAGAGGCATTAACACGATACTATAGAGGAGTTAACGTGATACTATAGAGGAACTAACACGATACTATAGAGGAGCTAACGTGATACTATAGAGGAACTAACACGATACTATAGAGGTACTAACGTGATACTATAGAGGATCTAACGTGATACTATAGAGGAACTAACACGATACTATAGAGGTACTAACGTGAAACTATAGAGGATCTAACACGATATTATAGAGGAACTAACACGATACTATACAGGAACTAACACGATACTATAGAGGATCTAACACGATACTATAGAGGAGCTAACGCGATACTATAGAGGAACTAACACGATACTATAGAGGAACTAACACGATACTATAGAGGAACTAACGTGATACTATAGAGGAACTAACACGATACTTTAGAGGAACTAACACGATACTATAGAGGAACTAACACGATACTATAGAGGAACTAACACGATACTATAGAGGAACTAACACGATACTATAGAGGAGCTAACGTGATACTATAGAGGAGCTAACGTGATACTATAGAGGAACTAACGTGATACTATAGAGGAACTAACACGATACTATAGAGGAACTAACACGATACTATAGAGGAACTAACACGATACTATAGAGGAACTAACGTGATACTATAGAGGAGCTAACGTGATACTATACAGGAGCTAACACGATACTATAGAGGAACTAACACGATACTATAGAGGAACTAACACGATACTATAGAGCAACTAACAAGATACTTTAGAGGAACTAACGTGATACTATAGAGGAACTAACGTGATACTATAGAGGAACTAACACGATACTATAGAGGAGCTAACACGATACTATAGAGGAGCTAACGTGATACTATAGAGGAGCTAACGTGATACTATAGAGGAACTAACAAGATACTTTAGAGGAACTAACGTGATACTATAGAGGAACTAACGTGATACTATAGAGGAACTAACGTGATACTATAGAGGAACTAACACGATACTATAGAGGAGTCAACACGATACTATAGAGGAGTCAACACGATACTATAGAGGAACTAACACGATACTATAGAGGAACTAACGCGATACTATAGAGGAGTTAACACGATACAATAGAGGAGTTAACACGATACTATAGAGGAACTAACAGGATACTATAGAGGAACTATCACGATACTATAGAGGAACTAACACGATACTATAGAGGAACTAACACGATACTATAGAGGAACTAACACGATACTATAGAGGAACTAACGCGATACTATAGAGGAGCTAAAACGATACTATAGAGGAACTAACATGATACTATAGAGGAGCTAACACGATACTATAGAGGAACTAACGTGATACTATAGAGGAACTAACGCGATACTATAGAGGAGCTAACGTGATACTATAGAGGAACTAACGTGATACTATAGATGAACTAACGTGATACTATAGAGGAACTAACACGATACTATAGAGGAACTAACGTGATACTATAGAGGAGCTAACGTGATACTATAGATGAACTAACGTGATACTATAGAGGAGTTAACACGATACTATAGAGGAACTAACACGATACTATAGAGGAAGTAACACGATACTATAGAGGAACTAACGTGATACTATAGAGGAACTAACGTGATACTATAGAGGAGTTAACACGATACTATAGAGTAACTAACGTGATACTATAGAGGAGCTAACACGATACTATAGAGGAACTAACAGGATACTATAGAGGAACTAACACGATACTATAGAGGAACTAACACGATACTATAGAGGAACTAACACGATACTATAGAGGAACTAACACGATACTATAGAGGAGTTAACACGATACTATAGAGGAACTAACGCGATACTATAGAGGAGCTAACGTGATACTATAGAGGAACTAACGCGATACTATAGAGGAGCTAACACGATACTATAGAGGAACTAACACGATACTATAGAGGATCTAACACGATACTATAGAGGAGCTAACGTGATACTATAGAGGAACTAACGCGATACTATAGAGGAACTAACACGATACTATAGAGGCATTAACACGATATTATAGAGGAGCGCACGTGATACTATAGAGGAACTAACGCGATACTATAGAGGAACTAACACGATACTATAGAGGAACTAACACGATACTATAGAGGAGCTAACACGATACTATAGAGGAACTAACACGATACTATAGAGGAACTAACACGATACTATAGAGGAACTAACACGATACTATAGAGGAACTAACACGATACTATAGAGGAACTAACGTGATACTATAGAGGAACTAACACGATACTATAGAGGAACTAACACGATACTATAGAGGAACTAACGCGATACTATAGAGGAACTAACGTGATACTATAGAGGAACTAACACGATACTATAGAGGAACTAACACGATACTATAGAGGAACTAACACGATACTATAGAGGAACTAACGCGATACTATAGAGGAGCTAACACGATACTATAGAGGAACTAACACGATACTATAGAGGAACTAACGCGATACTATAGAGGAGCTAACACGATACTATAGAGGAACTAACACGATACTATAGAGGAACTAACGTGATACTATAGAGGAACTAACACGATACTATAGAGGAACTAACACGATACTATAGAGGTACTAACGTGATACTATAGAGGATCTAACGTGATACTATAGAGGAACTAACACGATACTATAGAGGTACTAACGTGAAACTATAGAGGATCTAACACGATATTATAGAGGAACTAACACGATACTATACAGGAACTAACACGATACTATAGAGGATCTAACACGATACTATAGATGAGCTAACGAGATACTATAGAGGAACTAACACGATACTATAGAGGAACTAACACGATACTATAGAGGAACTAACGTGATACTATAGAGGAACTAACACGATACTTTAGAGGAACTAACACGATACTATAGAGGAACTAACACGATACTATAGAGGAACTAACACGATACTATAGAGGAACTAACACGATACTATAGAGGAGCTAACGTGATACTATAGAGGAGCTAACGTGATACTATAGAGGAACTAACGTGATACTATAGAGGAACTAACACGATACTATAGAGGAACTAACACGATACTATAGAGGAACTAACACGATACTATAGAGGAACTAACGTGATACTATAGAGGAGCTAACGTGATACTATACAGGAGCTAACACGATACTATAGAGGAACTAACACGATACTATAGAGGAACTAACACGATACTATAGAGCAACTAACAAGATACTTTAGAGGAACTAACGTGATACTATAGAGGAACTAACGTGATACTATAGAGGAACTAACACGATACTATAGAGGAGCTAACACGATACTATAGAGGAGCTAACGTGATACTATAGAGGAGCTAACGTGATACTATAGAGGAACTAACAAGATACTTTAGAGGAACTAACGTGATACTATAGAGGAACTAACGTGATACTATAGAGGAACTAACGTGATACTATAGAGGAACTAACACGATACTATAGAGGAGTCAACACGATACTATAGAGGAGTCAACACGATACTATAGAGGAACTAACACGATACTATAGAGGAACTAACGCGATACTATAGAGGAGTTAACACGATACTATAGAGGAGTTAACACGATACTATAGAGGAACTAACAGGATACTATAGAGGAACTATCACGATACTATAGAGGAACTAACACGATACTATAGAGGAACTAACACGATACTATAGAGGAACTAACACGATACTATAGAGGAACTAACGCGATACTATAGAGGAGCTAAAACGATACTATAGAGGAACTAACATGATACTATAGAGGAGCTAACACGATACTATAGAGTAACTAACGTGATACTATAGAGGAACTAACGCGATACTATAGAGGAGCTAACGTGATACTATAGAGGAACTAACGTGATACTATAGATGAACTAACGTGATACTATAGAGGAACTAACACGATACTATAGAGGAACTAACGTGATACTATAGAGGAGCTAACGTGATACTATAGATGAACTAACGTGATACTATAGAGGAGTTAACACGATACTATAGAGGAACTAACACGATACTATAGAGGAAGTAACACGATACTATAGAGGAACTAACGTGATACTATAGAGGAACTAACGTGATACTATAGAGGAGTTAACACGATACTATAGAGTAACTAACGTGATACTATAGAGGAGCTAACACGATACTATAGAGGAACTAACAGGATACTATAGAGAACTAACACGATACTATAGAGGAACTAACACGATACTATAGAGGAACTAACACGATACTATAGAGGAACTAACACGATACTATAGAGGAGTTAACACGATACTATAGAGGAACTAACGCGATACTATAGAGGAGCTAACGTGATACTATAGAGGAACTAACGCGATACTATAGAGGAGCTAACACGATACTATAGAGGAACTAACACGATACTATAGAGGATCTAACACGATACTATAGAGGAGCTAACGTGATACTATAGAGGAACTAACGCGATACTATAGAGGAACTAACACGATACTATAGAGGCATTAACACGATATTATAGAGGAGCGCACGTGATACTATAGAGGAACTAACGCGATACTATAGAGGAACTAACACGATACTATAGAGGAACTAACACGATACTATAGAGGAGCTAACACGATACTATAGAGGAACTAACACGATACTATAGAGGAACTAACACGATACTATAGAGGAACTAACACGATACTATAGAGGAACTAACACGATACTATAGAGGAACTAACGTGATACTATAGAGGACTACACGATACTATAGAGGAACTAACACGATACTATAGAGGAACTAACGCGATACTATAGAGGAACTAACGTGATACTATAGAGGAACTAACACGATACTATAGAGGAACTAACACGATACTATAGAGGAGTTAACACTATACTATAGAGGAGTTAACACGATACTATAGAGGAACTAACAGGATACTATAGAGGAACTAACACGATACTATAGAGGAACTAACACGATACTATAGAGGAACTAACACGATACTATAGAGGAACTAACACGATACTATAGAGGAACTAACGCGATACTATAGAGGAGCTAACACGATACTATAGAGGAACTAACGATACTATAGAGGAACTAACGCGATACTATAGAGGAGCTAACACGATACTATAGAGGAACTAACACGATACTATAGAGGAACTAACGTGATACTATAGAGGAACTAACACGATACTATAGAGGAACTAACACGATACTATAGAGGAACTAACGTGATACTATAGAGGAACTAACGTGATACTATAGAGGAACTAACACGATACTATAGAGGAACTAACATGATACTATAGAGAAACTAACATGATACTATAGAGGAACTAACACGATACTATAGAGGAACTAACACGATACTATAGAGGAACTAACGTGATACTATAGAGGAGTTAACATGATACTATAGAGGAACTAACACGATACTATAGAGGAACTAACGTGATACTATAGAGGAACTAACACGATACTATAGAGGAACTAACGTGATACTATAGAGGAACTAACACGATACTATAGAGGAACTAACGTGATACTATAGAGGAACTAACACGATACTATAGAGGATCTAACGTGATACTATAGGGGAACTAACGTGATACTAGAGAGCAGGGTTGGCCAACCTTTTTCCTGCCAAGGGCCATTGGGATATTTATAACATCATTCGCCGGCCATACAAAATTATCAACTTTAAAATTAGCCTGCTATATTTGGTCAAACATTTAATGAACTAGCCCCTAACGTGATGGCTGGAACTGCTTCTCTTTGGCGAGGCGTGTGATGTTAGCTGGTGTTGATGTTGCTGCTACTCGCAACTGCTTTTCCAGGTTTGCTCCTAGATTCATACTGGTAGGAACCTCCTGGTTCCACCAGCCCACAGGGGATTATTGTGTCCGTCCGTCGTGCATCCAAAAATGGGAGGGGTGGGGCTGGGTGGAGAGGGGAGGGCGGGGAGGGCTGGGTGGGGGTGGGAGGGGTGGGCTGGGTGGGTGGGAGGGGCTGGTCACCCTGTGGTGCCCTTATAAAACTCAACGTTTAACCTACTCCCGCCGGCTTGTGCCCGCCCTCACAGTCGGGCATATTTGCGGAATACACCACGCCGCCGTTGACCCTGGCCATTGACCGAGCAACCCAACGTTCCTACCAGGGCCAGACGAAATGATTTTGCAGGCCTTATACGGCCCGCAGGCCAGACGTTTCCCATCCCTGCTATAAAGGATCTAACGCAATACTATAGAGGATCTAATGCGATAGGATAGAGGATCTAACGTGATACTATAGAGGATTTAAAACGATATGATTGAGGATCTAATGCGAAACAATCGAGAATGTAACACGATACCACAGAGGATCTAACGCCATACAATGTAGAATCTAACGCGATAAGATAAAGGATCTAACGCAACACAATAAAGGATTCTTTATCGTATCGTGTTATATCCTCCATAGTATAGAGGATCTAACGCAAAACTATAAAGGATCTACTGCGAAAGCATAGAGGATCTAACACGATACCACAGAGGATCTAACACGATACTATTGAGAATCTAACACGATACTATTGAGGATCTAACACGATTCTATTGAGGATCTAACACGATACTATAGAGGATCTAACACGATACTATTGAGGATCTAACACGATACTATTGAGGATCTAACACAGGATCTAACACGATACTATAGAGGATCTAACACGATACTGTTGAGGGTCTAACACGATACTATATAGGATCTAACACGATACTATTGAGGATCTAACACGATACTATATAGGATCTAACACGATACTATTGAGGGTCTAACACTATACTATATAGGATCTAACACGATACTATTGAGGATCTAACACGATACTATATAGGATATAACACGATACTATTGAGGATCTAACACGATACTTTTGAGGATCTAACACGATACTTTTGAGGGTCTAACACGATACTATTGAGGATCTAACACGATACTATTGAGGATCTAACACGATACTATTGATGGTCTAACACAATACTATTGAGGATCTAACACGATACTATAGAGGGTCTAACACAATACTATTGAGGGTCTAACACGCCCATCTCTAGACCGCTCTAACGCGACGTTCTAACGCGCACGCTGCTTGCCGCCGCTGTAGAGTTCTTGGCAGAGGTCGCAAACGGGTTTTGATTCCTTACCCGTACCCGTACCCGGCCGCACAGGGTCGCAAACGGGTACCCGTACCCGGCCGGGTATGGGTAGCCGTATCCTACCGTACCCTACCCGAAATGAGTGACAAACGGTGACTCACCAGTGACTCACGGCCTACCCGTACCCGGCCGCACCAGGGTCGCTAACGGCTACCCGTACCCGGCCGGGTACGGGTAGCCGGGTATCGGGTAGGGTACGAGTATCGCGGGTACCCGGTTGCGACCTCTGGTTCTTGGTGCGTTTGTTCGTGCATTTGACATTGTTTTATCGTTAATGTATTTGCGTTATTTATTATCACGTGCCTTTATATATATTTGTGTGTGCGTGTATATATTTCTGTGTATATATATGTGTGTGTATATATTTGTATATATTTGTGTGTATATATTTCTGTATATATATATGTGTGTATATATTGTGTATATATGTGTGTATATATTTCTGTGTATGTATATGTGTGTGTATATATTGTGTATATATTTGTGTGTATATATTTCTGTGTATATATATAAGCGTATTTATTTGTTTATTTATTTATTCGTTCTCAGGCGCGCGCGCTCCGACCCGCACGCTCCGTTGCCATGGAGACCACGTGCTGCTGAACGAGGGGCGGGGGAGATGGGGGATGGGGCATGGGGTTGGGGGGGGTGGAGAGAGAGATGGGGAAATAAAGAGAGAGCGGGAGAGAGAGTGGGAGAGAGAGTGGGAGAAAGAGAGAGTGGGAGAGAGGGCGGAGTGGGAGAAAGAGAGAGTGGGAGAGAGAGTGGGAGAGAGAGTGGGAGAGAGGGAGAGTGGGAGAAAGAGAGAGTGGGAGAGAGAGTGGGAGAGAGAGTGGGAAATAAAGAGCGAGTGGGAGAGAGAGTGGGAGAGAGAGTGGGAGAGAGATGGGGAAATAAAGAGAGAGTGGGAGAGAGAGTGGGAGAGAGAGTGGGAGAGAGTGGGAGAGAGAGTGGGAGAGAGATGGGGAAATAAAGAGAGAGCGGGAGAGAGAGTGGGAGAGAGGGGATAAATAAAGAGAGAGTGGGAGAGAGATGGGGAAATAAAGAGAGAGCGGGAGAGAGAGTGGGAGAGGGGATAAATAAAGAGAGAGTGGGAGAGAGATGGGGAAATAAAGAGAGAGTGGGAGAGAGAGTGGGAGAGAGGGCGGAGTGGGAGAAAGAGAGAGTGGGAAATAGAGAGAATGGGAGAGAGAGGAGAGAGGGGAGTGGGAAAGAGTGGGAGAAAGAGAGAGTGGGAGAAAGAGAAAGTGGGAGAGAGGGAGAGAGGGGAGTGGGAGTGTGTGGAGAAAGAGAGAGTTGGAGAGAGTGGGAAAAAGAGAGAGTGTGAGAGAGGGGGTGGGAGAAAGAGAGAGTGGGAGAAAGAGAGAGTGTGAGAGAGGGGGGTGGGAGAAAGAGAGAGTGGGAGAAAGAGAGGGTGGGAAATAGAGAGAATGGGAGAGAGGGAGAGAAGGGGAGTGGGAGAGAGTGGGAGAAGAGAGAGTGGGAGAGAGGGGGAGAGTGGGAGAAAGAGAGAATGGGAGAGTGGGGGAGTGGGAGAGAGTGGGAGAGAGATGGAGAGTAAGCCTAGGAGAGTGGGGAAGACAAGACAGGCAGAAAAGGAGAATACGGAAAATCAATCCTTCGGCAATGGACGGAGAGAGAGATAGAGAGATGGCGAATTTTTCAAAAAANCGTCGGGGAGAGGAGAGAGAAAGGGAGAGATGGAATCTACATTTAGAGAGGGAGGGAGGGGGGGAGGCAAGAAAACAGGACGAGCGAAACGGCGATTTGAAAATAGGGAAGAGCAGAGAGGATGGAGACGGCGAGGCGGAGCTGTTTAAGAAGAGAGGCAGCAGCAGAAGGGAGGGGGGAGGCAGCAGGAGGAGCGAGACGCAGAGACACGGAGGAGGGGAGGGAAGGGAGGGGAGACTTTGAGAGGAGAGGGCGATTTGTTTACGCTTGCCAACGGAGGTTGAGAGCGTGAGTGTGTTAGTTGTGTGTGTGCTGTGTGTGTGCTGTGTGTGTGTGTGTGTGTGTGTGCTATGTGTGTGCTGTGTGTGTGCTGTGTGTGCTGTGTGTGTGAGTATGTTAGCTGTGTGCTGTGTGTGTGCTGTGCGTGTGTGTGCGTGTGCTGTGTGTGTGTGCTGTGTGTGTGTCTACGCTTGCGAATCTTCGCCGGTTATAAACATTTAGGCTGGCCTGCCTACGATCCATCCTGGGTTTAACCAGGCTGGATTGTGTGAGGAGCTCACAAATCCTTGAAAGATCTGGGCAAAGTCCCATCGATGAGCTCCTCCGGCAGGCAAGGCTGCGTTTGCTGGGTCATGTAGCCCGCATGCCCAGCCACCGCATGCCTAAACAGCTTTTGTTCGGCCGGATCGAGGGGGCTAGACGGGAAGAGATGGAGTGATGTGGTACAGGAGGACGTGGAGCTGAGTGGACTTGCCAATGACTGGTACCAGCGGTGTCAAGATCGGCCTCTGTGGAGAAGGCTCGTGAAGGACGCTACTGGGCAGTTGGAGGCAGTCGCCCTCCAACAACAACGGAGGGCGGATGAGCGACGCTCACAACAACGAGCGGGGCACCGGGTGGCTAAAGCACAGCAAGTTGGCACAGTAGGGGGCACAGGTGGTGCATCGGCCATCTATCTCGGTCATCTCGGTCAGTCGACCCGTGGCACCTGCTGGGTCTGCCCCGTGACCTCCTGCCAGCGGGCGTTCGACACTTCACGTGGCCTCAACGTGCACATGGCCTGGCACAAGCGTCGTGGTGACGTCACCGCCACTTAGTGGCGAATGGCAGTTGTTGTTGTGTGTTCTGTATGTGTAGTGTGTGTGTGNTGTGTATGTTGTGTGTGCGGTGTGTGGTGTGTGTGTGTGTCTGAGTGAGTCTGAGTGAGTGAGTGTCTGAGTGTGTGAGTGAGTGTATCTGTCTGAGTGAGTGAGTGAGTCTGTCTGAGTGATTGAGTGTGTCTGTCTGTCTGAGTGAGTGAGTGTGTCTGTCTATCTGAGTGAGTGAGTGTGTCTGAGTGAGTGAGTGAGTCTGTCTGAGTGATTGAGTGTGTCTGTCTGTCTGAGTGAGTGAGTGTGTCTGTCTATCTGAGTGAGTGAGTGTGTCTGAGTGAGTGTGTGTCTGAGTGAGTGAGTGTGTCTGAGTGAGTGAGTGTGTCTCTGTCTGAGTGAGTGAGTGTGTCTGAGTGAGTGAGTGTCTGAGTGAGTGAGTGTGTCTAAGTGAGTGTATCTGTCTGAGTGTGTGAGTGAGTGTGTCTGTCTGAGTGAGTGAGTCTGTCTGTCTGAGTGAGTGAGTCTGTCTGAGTGAGTGAGTCTGTCTGTCTGATTGAGTGAGTGAGTCTGTCTGTCTGAGTGAGTGAGTGAGTGTGTCTGTCTGTCTGTCTGAGTGAGTGAGTGTGTCTGTCTGAGTGAGTGAGTGTGTGAGTGAATGAGTGAGTCTGTCTGAGTGAGTGAGTGTGTCTGTCTGAGTGAGTGAGTGTGTGAGTGAATGAGTGAGTCTGTCTGAGTGAGTGAGTCTGTCTGAGTGAATGTGTCTGTCTGAGTGAGTGTGTCTGAGTGAGTGTGTCTGTCTGCGTGTGTGAGTGAGTGTGTCTGAGTGAGTGAGTGTATCTGTCTGAGTGAGTGAGTGAGTCTGTCTGAGTGTGTGAGTCTGTCTGTCTGAGTGAGTGTGTCTGTCTGAGTGAGTGAGTCTGAGTGAGTGAGTGTGTCTGTCTGAGTGAGTCTGTCTGAGTGTGTGAGTCTGTCTGTCTGAGTGAGTGAGTCTGTCTGAGTGAGTGTGTCTGAATGAGTGAGTGTGTCTGTCTGAGTGAGTGAGTCTGAGTGAGTGAGTGTGTCTGCCTGAGTGAGTCGTCTGAGTGTGTGAGTCTGTCTGAGTGAGTGTATCTGTCTGAGTGAGTGAGTGAGTCTGTCTGAGTGAGTGAGTCTGTCTGAGTGAGTGTATCAGTCTCAGGGAGGCGTGGAGATGACCCAGTGTCGGAGCGAAACCTTACTGCTCACAATCGACTCTTTCTCTCCCCGGATGTAACCAACGCACATTGATCAGAGAGAGACAGAGAGACAGATGGGGCCGCTGCCCGCTGCTGCCCGCTGCTGCCCGCTGCTGCCCGCCCTCCAGGCTGAGATATTCTTATCGGCACCGTCATCATCGTCACCTCTGCACGGACACAACCTCGGGCACGTGACTAGCGCGTGAGGCGCTTCATGGACGGGTGGCAGCCCGGAGTGGAAGAGACAGAGGCGAGGGATGAGGGAGAGGTGGGGGGTGGGGGGTGCAAGGGCCATGGGAGTTGAAGGAGGGAGGAGGGAGTTGAAGGAGGAGTTGAAGGAGGAAGGAAGGAGTTGAAGGAGGGAGGAGGGAGTTGAAGGAGGGAGTTGAAGGAGGAAGAAGGAGTTGAAAGAGGAAGGAGGGAGTTGAAGGAGTTGAAGGAGGAAGGAAGGAGTTGAAGAGGAAGGAGGGAGTTGAAGGAGGGAGTTGAAGGAGTTGAAGGAGGAAGGAAGGAGTTGAAGGAGGATGGAAGGAGTTGAAGGAGGGAGGAGGGAGTTGAAGGAGGATGGAAGGAGTTGAAGGAGTTGAAGGAGGAAGGAGGGAGTTGAAGGAGGGAGTTGAAGGAGGGAGGAGGGAGTTGAAGGAGGATGGAAGGAGTTGAAGGAGGGAGGAGGGAGTTGAAGGAGGATGGAAGGAGTTTAAGGAGGGAGTTGAAGGAGGAAGGAGGGAGTTGAAGGAGTTGAAGGAGGAAGGAAGGAGTTGAAGGAGGATGGAAGGAGTTGAAGGAGGGAGGAGGGAGTTGAAGGAGGATGGAAGGAGTTGAAGGAGTTGAAGGAGGAAGGAGGGAGTTGAAGGAGTTGAAGGAGGAAGGAAGGAGTTGAAGGAGGAAGGAGGGAGTTGAAGGAGGGAGTTGAAGGAGGAGTTGAAGGAGGAAGTGAAGGAGTTGAAGGAGGAAGGAGGGAGTTGAAGGAAGGAGTTGAAGGAGTTGAAGGAGGAAGGAGGGAATTGAAGGAGGGAGTTGAATGAGGAAAAGATGGAGTTGAAGGAGGAAGGAGGGAGTTGAAGGAGGAAGGAAGGAGTTGAAGGAGGGAGGAGGGAGTTGAAGGAGGATGGAAGGAGTTGAAGGAGTTGAAGGAGGAAGGAGGGAGTTGAAGGAGGGAGTTGAAGGAGGAAGGAAGGAGTTGAAGGAGGAAGGAGGGAGTTGAAGGAGGGAGTTGAAGGAGGGAGTTGAAGGAGGAAGGAAGGAGTTGAAGGAGGAAGGAGGGAGTTGAAGGAAGGAGTTGAAGGAGGGAGTTGAAGGAGGAAAAGATGGAGTTGAAGGAGAAGGAGGGAGTTGAAGGAGGGAGTTGAAGGAGGAAGGAAGGAGTTGAAGGAGGAAGGAGGGAGTTGAAGGAGGGAGTTGAAGGAGGGAGTTGAAGGAGGAAGGAAGGAGTCGAAGGAGGAAGGAGGGAGTTGAAGGAAGGAGTTGAAGGAGGGAGTTGAAGGAGGAAAAGATGGAGTTGAAGGAGGAAGGAGGGAGTTGAAGGAGGGAGTTGAAGGAGGAAGGAAGGAGTTGAAGGAGGAAGGAGGGAGTTGAAGGAGGGAGTTGAAGGAGGGAGTTGAAGGAGGAAGGAAGGAGTCGAAGGAGGAAGGAGGGAGTTGAAGGAAGGAGTTGAAGGAGGGAGTTGAAGGAGGAAGGAGGGAATTGAAGGAGGGAGTTGAATGAGGAAAAGATGGAGTTGAAGGAGGAAGGAGGGAGTTGAAGGAGGGAGTTGAAGGAGGAAGGAAGGAGTTGAAGGAGGGAGGAGGGAGTTGAAGGAGGATGGAAGGAGTTGAAGGAGTTGAAGGAGGAAGGAGGGAGTTGAAGGAGTTGAAGGAGGAAGGAAGGAGTTGAAGGAGGAAGGAGAGAGTTGAAGGAAGGAGTTGAAGGAGTTGAAGGAGGAAAAGATGGAGTTGAAGGAGGATTGAAGAAGTTGAAGGAGGAAGGAAGGAGTTGGAGGGAGGTGAAGGAGGAATGAAGGACTTGAAGTAGTTGAAGGAGGTAGTTGAAGGAAGGAGGGAGTTTAAGGAGTTGAAGGAGTTGAAGGAGGATTGACGAAGTTTAATTCATGGGGAAGGAGTTGACGGAATGGGGGTTAAGGAGGGGAGGGATGTAAGGGAGGGGGGGGGAGGTCATCAATGAAGGAGTTGCGAGAGGGAGGGGAGGGGTGGTGGGGGTGGGGGTGGTTGGGGGCTGGTGAGGGTGATGGGGTGGGGTGGTGGGGTGGTGGGGTGGGGGGGGTGGGGGGTGGGAGGGGTGATTGGGGTGGGGTGGTGGGGGTGGTGGGGGTGGTGGGGGTGGGGGGGTGGGAGGGGTGGGGGGGTGGGAGGGTGATTGGGGTGATTGGGTGATTGGGGTGGGTGGGGGTGGGGGTGGTGGGGGGGTGGTGAGGGTGATTGGGGTGGGGGGTGTGGTGGGGGGGTGGGGGGGGTGGTGGGGGGGTGGGAGGGGTGATTGGTGGGGGGTGGNTGGGGGTGGTGGGTGGTGGGGGTGGGGGGTGGGGGGGGTGGGGGGGGGGTGGGGGGGGTGGGAGGGGTTATTGGGTGGGGTGGTGGGGGTGGTGGGGGTGGTGGGGTGTGGGGGGGTGGGAGGGGTGATTGGGTGATTGGGGTGGGGTGGTGGTGGGGTGGGGTGGTGGGGGTGGGGGTGGTGGGGGGTGGTGAGGGTGATTGGGGTGGGGGTGGGGGATGGTGGGGGTGGGGGGTGGTGGGGGTGGGGGTGGGGGTGGGGGTGGGGGGGTGGGGGGGTGGGGTGGGGGGTGGTGGGGGTGGGGGGGGGGGGGGGGGGGGGGGGTGGTGGGGGTGGGGGGTGGGGGGTGGGGGGTGGTGGGGGTGGGGGGTGGTGGGGGGTGGGGTGGTGGGGGGGTGGGGGGGTGGGGGTGGTGGGTGGTGGGGGGGTGGGGGTGGGGGGGTGGTGGGGGTGGTGGGGGTGGGGGGGGGGGGTGGTGGGGTGGTGGGGTGGTGGGGGTGGTAGGGGTGGGGTGGTGGGGGGGGTGGTGGGTTGCGCAGTGGTTTATAGAGCACTGCGTTATATCATCCGGCGAATCTGAGTTCGATTCTCGACCACGGCTAACATCAGTGGCGAGTGATATTTAAACTGGTCCTAGCACACCCCGATCCCCTTCATCTCCCACAAAGACCAGCGTGGTGAAGTATGGTTACTGCCCCCCCTCCCCCTCAATTTACTGCAACCACGTGCATAAGCTTTCATCCAGCAGTAGATTAACGAAGGGCTGTACTGTCTATTAGACTCCAATACGTTTACTTGTAATGTTTGACAATTTTGTGCGTGCAAATTTTTGGTTATATAGATATTTTGCCGTTCTGTTTCACAGGTGATATCGGTATATTTGTTTAAATGAGAGAACCCGTCAATAATCGTTGTATCTCACAGTAAACAGTGCATCGCGTGTTAGAGAATCGCAGAACTAATTCCAGGGGGCGCACATTGTCACCCAATGTGTACGTATGTGTGTTGGACTTCTTTCGCACGGTACGTAGCCAACCGTGCTAATCGTAGGTGCGGGCTCAGGACAACCAACACACAAAAAGCAGTTCTAAAGAGAAGTGAGTTTTCAATCGAGACTTCAACTGGAGAGGGAATATTGGTCACATGTCAGTGAAACCAGATTGCACAATTCTCAGTTGGCCTTTTAAGAGATGGATTTTTGTGTCGGCATTTGTGACCGGATTGAGTACATTTCAGAACATCGCTTCATCCCAGGGCGGTCTGAATCTGGGGTTCGATCCAACCCAGGCTCTACAGCGGTTCCGGCTCAATGTCTCTTACCCCTTGATCCACCTGGCCACCTCTACACCCATCGTAATGAAGTCTTTGCAAGATTTGGTCCACATCATTTGGCAGCAAAAAAAATGCAATGCCCATCAAATGGAAATTCCACATTCCTATGGCATTTACAGTTCTAATTCCATCAAGTTCAAGAGAAAAACATTATTTAACCCACAGTCGGGATTTTAACTGAAAATCTTCTGATTGTAGGTCAGTCGTGCTACACCACATTGCTGATTGTAAATTGCAGTAATAATTATCATTGTTTAAATTAAATTACTTTGTAGCTGAGGTCACGTAGACTATAAGACGTTTCGAGCTCTCGTACGGTTGAATGACTTTTACTGGTAAGGTCAAAGCGTCTAACGAGTCCAGGAAATTCCACGTTCCTATCACGGGTACCAGTCTGCCGTGCCGCACGGTTCCCAACAATGCGGTAGCTATTTTAACGACCCGTGAAAAGATGATTGGCCGAGTCTATCCACAATCGAGTTTGAAATGGCGGTTGGCTCATCCGTTTTAGATCTATTTTAAAAAATGTGAATTAAAAGTATCTGCACGTTTACCACAAAACTCAAACATATATTGCATATTTAACACTGTTAAGTATGCAGCCATCGCTTTAACACTATTCAATTAGCTGCTGAGAAGGTATCAGGAGAGAGGGGCATTTTAAATGAATGGGGCATCTATATATGGATGGCCCTGTGTGTGAAGGAAGGAAGCGATGGCGAGATGTGGTGGCATCACAGGCATTGTGCATGTGACACGCTCCTGACATGAGTTCGAGAGCTGCAGTGAATTATGATCCAGTTCATGCGATTTGCATGGGATATTAATGTTTGGCCGCGGTGGCTAGGAGATGTGAACTCCCTCGCCTGGTATGCAGGAGGTCGTGGGTTCGATCCACGACCCTGACGATGCTTGCTGGAAATTTGTAGTTTTCGTGTCTCCCTCTCCTTGTTGGTCGCGTGGATTTTTTCCTCCGGGTCCTCCGTTCATTCCCCATCCACGTTTAGAATCAACGTCACGCGTTTAGAGCATTTGGCGACTGCTGTACATTTGCACAGTGATAATCCACTTCGTAGAGCTAATTATTTGCGATTGGCCAGGTCCACTTCTGAAAAAAGAGCTATGTTATTGCTCATGGGCCTTTCCTGGTACATTCATATATATATAAACTTCAAATCTAGATTAAAAATATATTAATTTTTATTTAAAGCTTTCGTGACTGCAGGGATTCATTGCTTTTGGTTCTTTCGGTAAAGTCACGTGAAGGGAAATAATAAAATAATAAAATAAAACAATAAAATATACATCTCACGACGTTCGCTGCACACAGCAAGCAAGCCTCTCAAAAATATTCAGCTGGATTTTCGACAACCTGATGTCTCATGATGTGCTTGGGTTGCAGTGGCAAAACGTCGTGAGAATTTGTTTATATATTTTTTTATTTCCCTTCTACGTGACTTTACCGAAAGAACCAAGAATAAAAATAAATAGTTGAAGTGGAGCTAAAGCGCCCTCTCGTGGTGTCGCAGGGTACCCGCGGCCGGCAGGATCGCGCCACTGAGCCCGCCAACAACATGGTCCCATCCCCCGACCCTCCCCCTCTAACACTACCACCACCACCTTCACCATCTGCCGTGGAGTTGGCGTCTGTCCAGGCTACTTGATGTACACCTGTCCGAGCTTTCATCTCTCCGTGGAAACCTCCCACCCGGCGGTGATTATAATTATCCATGGGATGGCTTCCCTACGGTGAATTCCCTGCGGGCACAATGGCCTCCGTGGCGCAGTTTGAAAACTGCAG
>MU249593.1:5150672-5352306 GCA_018977245.1 Lethenteron camtschaticum | reverse complement strand
GATACTATAGAGGAACTAACGTGATACTATAGAGGAGCTAACGTGATACTATACAGGAGCTAACACGATACTATAGAGGAACTAACACGATACTATAGAGGAACTAACACGATACTATAGAGCAACTAACAAGATACTTTAGAGGAACTAACGTGATACTATAGAGGAACTAACGTGATACTATAGAGGAACTAACACGATACTATAGAGGAGCTAACACGATACTATAGAGGAGCTAACGTGATACTATAGAGGAGCTAACGTGATACTATAGAGGAACTAACAAGATACTTTAGAGGAACTAACGTGATACTATAGAGGAACTAACGTGATACTATAGAGGAACTAACGTGATACTATAGAGGAACTAACACGATACTATAGAGGAGTCAACACGATACTATAGAGGAGTCAACACGATACTATAGAGGAACTAACACGATACTATAGAGGAACTAACGCGATACTATAGAGGAGTTAACACGATACTATAGAGGAGTTAACACGATACTATAGAGGAACTAACAGGATACTATAGAGGAACTATCACGATACTATAGAGGAACTAACACGATACTATAGAGGAACTAACACGATACTATAGAGGAACTAACACGATACTATAGAGGAACTAACGCGATACTATAGAGGAGCTAAAACGATACTATAGAGGAACTAACATGATACTATAGAGGAGCTAACACGATACTATAGAGTAACTAACGTGATACTATAGAGGAACTAACGCGATACTATAGAGGAGCTAACGTGATACTATAGAGGAACTAACGTGATACTATAGATGAACTAACGTGATACTATAGAGGAACTAACACGATACTATAGAGGAACTAACGTGATACTATAGAGGAGCTAACGTGATACTATAGATGAACTAACGTGATACTATAGAGGAGTTAACACGATACTATAGAGGAACTAACACGATACTATAGAGGAAGTAACACGATACTATAGAGGAACTAACGTGATACTATAGAGGAACTAACGTGATACTATAGAGGAGTTAACACGATACTATAGAGTAACTAACGTGATACTATAGAGGAGCTAACACGATACTATAGAGGAACTAACAGGATACTATAGAGGAACTAACACGATACTATAGAGGAACTAACACGATACTATAGAGGAACTAACACGATACTATAGAGGAACTAACACGATACTATAGAGGAGTTAACACGATACTATAGAGGAACTAACGCGATACTATAGAGGAGCTAACGTGATACTATAGAGGAACTAACGCGATACTATAGAGGAGCTAACACGATACTATAGAGGAACTAACACGATACTATAGAGGATCTAACACGATACTATAGAGGAGCTAACGTGATACTATAGAGGAACTAACGCGATACTATAGAGGAACTAACACGATACTATAGAGGCATTAACACGATATTATAGAGGAGCGCACGTGATACTATAGAGGAACTAACGCGATACTATAGAGGAACTAACACGATACTATAGAGGAACTAACACGATACTATAGAGGAGCTAACACGATACTATAGAGGAACTAACACGATACTATAGAGGAACTAACACGATACTATAGAGGAACTAACACGATACTATAGAGGAACTAACACGATACTATAGAGGAACTAACGTGATACTATAGAGGAACTAACACGATACTATAGAGGAACTAACACGATACTATAGAGGAACTAACGCGATACTATAGAGGAACTAACGTGATACTATAGAGGAACTAACACGATACTATAGAGGAACTAACACGATACTATAGAGGAGTTAACACTATACTATAGAGGAGTTAACACGATACTATAGAGGAACTAACAGGATACTATAGAGGAACTAACACGATACTATAGAGGAACTAACACGATACTATAGAGGAACTAACACGATACTATAGAGGAACTAACACGATACTATAGAGGAACTAACGCGATACTATAGAGGAGCTAACACGATACTATAGAGGAACTAACACGATACTATAGAGGAACTAACGCGATACTATAGAGGAGCTAACACGATACTATAGAGGAACTAACACGATACTATAGAGGAACTAACGTTATACTATAGAGAACTAACACGATACTATAGAGGAACTAACACGATACTATAGAGGAACTAACGTGATACTATAGAGGAACTAACGTGATACTATAGAGGGAACTAACACGATACTATAGAGGAACTAACATGATACTATAGAGAAACTAACATGATACCTATAGAGGAAACTAACACGATACTATAGAGGAACTAACACGATACTATAGAGGAACTAACGTGATACTATAGAGGAGTTAACATGATACTATAGAGGAACTAACACGATACTATAGAGGAACTAACGTGATACTATAGAGGAACTAACACGATACTATAGAGGAACTAACGTGATACTATAGAGGAACTAACACGATACTATAGAGGAACTAACGTGATACTATAGAGGAACTAACACGATACTATAGAGGATCTAACGTGATACTATAGGGGAACTAACGTGATACTAGAGAGCAGGGTTGGCCAACCTTTTTCCTGCCAAGGGCCATTGGGATATTTATAACATCATTCGCCGGCCATACAAAATTATCAACTTTAAAATTAGCCTGCTATATTTGGTCAAACATTTAATGAACTAGCCCCTAACGTGATGGCTGGAACTGCTTCTCTTTGGCGAGGCGTGTGATGTTAGCTGGTGTTGATGTTGCTGCTACTCGCAACTGCTTTTCCAGGTTTGCTCCTAGATTCATACTGGTAGGAACCTCCTGGTTCCACCAGCCCACAGGGGATTATTGTGTCCGTCCGTCGTGCATCCAAAAATGGGAGGGGTGGGGCTGGGTGGAGAGGGGAGGGCGGGGAGGGGCTGGGTGGGGGGTGGGAGGGGTGGGGCTGGGTGGGTGGGGAGGGGCTGGTCACCCTGTGGTGCCCTTATAAAACTCAACGTTTAACCTACTCCCGCCGGCTTGTGCCCGCCCTCACAGTCGGGCATATTTGCGGAATACACCACGCCGCCGTTGACCCTGGCCATTGACCGAGCAACCCAACGTTCCTACCAGGCCAGACGAAATGATTTTGCAGGCCTTATACGGCCCGCAGGCCAGACGTTTCCCATCCCTGCTATAAAGGATCTAACGCAATACTATAGAGGATCTAATGCGATAGGATAGAGGATCTAACGTGATACTATAGAGGATTTAAAACGATATGATTGAGGATCTAATGCGAAACAATCGAGAATGTAACACGATACCACAGAGGATCTAACGCCATACAATGTAGAATCTAACGCGATAAGATAAAGGATCTAACGCAACACAATAAAGGATTCTTTATCGTATCGTGTTATATCCTCCATAGTATAGAGGATCTAACGCAAAACTATAAAGGATCTACTGCGAAAGCATAGAGGATCTAACACGATACCACAGAGGATCTAACACGATACTATTGAGAATCTAACACGATACTATTGAGGATCTAACACGATTCTATTGAGGATCTAACACGATACTATAGAGGATCTAACACGATACTATTGAGGATCTAACACGATACTATTGAGGATCTAACACAGGATCTAACACGATACTATAGAGGATCTAACACGATACTGTTGAGGGTCTAACACGATACTATATAGGATCTAACACGATACTATTGAGGATCTAACACGATACTATATAGGATCTAACACGATACTATTGAGGGTCTAACACTATACTATATAGGATCTAACACGATACTATTGAGGATCTAACACGATACTATATAGGATATAACACGATACTATTGAGGATCTAACACGATACTTTTGAGGATCTAACACGATACTTTTGAGGGTCTAACACGATACTATTGAGGATCTAACACGATACTATTGAGGATCTAACACGATACTATTGATGGTCTAACACAATACTATTGAGGATCTAACACGATACTATAGAGGGTCTAACACAATACTATTGAGGGTCTAACACGCCCATCTCTAGACCGCTCTAACGCGACGTTCTAACGCGCACGCTGCTTGCCGCCGCTGTAGAGTTCTTGGCAGAGGTCGCAAACGGGTTTTGATTCCTTACCCGTACCCGTACCCGGCCCGCACCAGGGTCGCAAACGGGTACCCGTACCCGGCCGGGTATGGGTAGCCGTATCCTACCCGTACCCTACCCGAAATGAGTGACAAACGGTGACTCACCAGTGACTCACGGCCTCCCCGTACCCGTACCCGGCCGCACCAGGGTCGCTAACGGCTACCCGTACCCGGCCGGGTACGGGTAGCCGGGTATCGGGTAGGGTACGAGTATCGCGGGTACCCGGTTGCGACCTCTGGTTCTTGGTGCGTTTGTTCGTGCATTTGACATTGTTTTATCGTTAATGTATTTGCGTTATTTATTACACGTGCCTTTATATATATTTGTGTGTGCGTGTATATATTTCTGTGTATATATATGTGTGGTATATATTTGTATATATTTGTGTGTATATATTTCTGTATATATATATGTGTGTATATATTGTGTATATATGTGTGTATATATTTCTGTGTATGTATATGTGTGTGTATATATTGTGTATATATTTGTGTGTATATATTTCTGTGTATATATATAAGCGTATTTATTTGTTTATTTATTTATTCGTTCTCAGGCGCGCGCGCTCCGACCCCGCACGCTCCGTTGCCATGGAGACCACGTGCTGCTGAACGAGGGGCGGGGGGAGATGGGGGATGGGGGCATGGGTTGGGGGGGTGGAGAGAGAGATGGGGAAATAAAGAGAGCGGGAGAGAGAGTGGGAGAGAGAGTGGGAGAAAGAGAGAGTGGGAGAGAGGGCGGAGTGGGAGAAGAGAGAGTGGGAGAGAGAGTGGGAGAGAGAGTGGGAGAGAGGGGAGAGTGGGAGAAAGAGAGAGTGGGAGAGAGAGTGGGAGAGAGAGTGGGAAATAAAGAGCGAGTGGGAGAGAGAGTGGGAGAGAGAGTGGGAGAGAGATGGGGAAATAAAGAGAGAGTGGGAGAGAGAGTGGGAGAGAGTGGGAGAGAAAGAGTGGGAGAGAGAGTGGGAGAGAGGGAGAGAGAGCGGGAGAGAGAGTGGGAGAGAGGGGGATAATAAAGAGAGAGTGGGAGAGAGATGGGGAAATAAAGAGAGGCGGGAGAGAGAGTGGGAGAGAGGGGGATAAATAAGAGAGAGTGGGAGAGAGATGGGGAATAAAGAGAGAGTGGGAGAGAGAGTGGGAGAGAGGGCGGAGTGGGAGAAAGAGAGAGTGGGAAATAGAGAGAATGGGAGAGAGAGGAGAGAGGGGGAGTGGGAAAGAGTGGGAGAAAGAGAAAGTGGGAGAGAGGGGAGAGAGGGGGAGTGGGAGTGTGTGGGAGAAAGAGAGAGTTGGAGAGAGTGGGAAAAAGAGAGAGTGTGAGAGAGGGGGGTGGGAGAAAGAGAGAGTGGGAGAAAGAGAGAGTGTGAGAGGGGGGGGTGGGAGAAGAGAGAGTGGGAGAAAGAGAGGGTGGGAAATAGAGAGAATGGGAGAGAGGGAGAGAAGGGGAGTGGGAGAGAGTGGGAGAAAGAGAGAGTGGGAGAGAGGGGGGAGAGTGGGAGAAAGAGAGAATGGGAGAGTGGGGGGAGTGGGAGAGAGTGGGAGAGAGATGGGAGAGTAAGCCTAGGAGAGTGGGGAAGACAAGACAGGCAGAAAAGGAGAATACGGAAAATCAATCCTTCGGCAATGGACGGAGAGAGAGATAGAGAGATGGCGAATTTTTCAAAAAAACGTCGGGGAGAGGAGAGAGAAAGGGAGAGATGGAATCTACATTTAGAGAGGGAGGGAGGGGGGGAGGCAAGAAACAGGACGAGCGAAACGGCGATTTGAAAATAGGGAGAGCAGAGAGGATGGAGACGGCGAGGCGGAGCTGTTTAAGAAGAGAGGCAGCAGCAGAAGGGAGGGGAGCAGCAGGAGGAGCGAGACGCAGAGACACGGAGGAGGGAGGGAAGGGAGGGGAGACTTTGAGAGGAGAGGGCGATTTGTTTACGCTTGCCAACGGAGGTTGAGAGCGTGAGTGTGTTAGTTGTGTGTGTGCTGTGTGTGTGCTGTGTGTTAGCTGTGCGTGTGTGCTGTGTGTGTGTGCTATGTGTGTGCTGTGTGTGTGCTGTGTGTGCTGTGTGTGTGAGTATGTTAGCTGTGTGCTGTGTGTGTGCTGTGCTGTGTGCGTGTGCTGTGTGTGTGTGCTGTGTGTGTGTCTACGCTTGCGAATCTTCGCCGGTTATAAACATTTAGGCTGGCCTGCCTACGATCCATCCTGGGTTTAACCAGGCTGGATTGTGTGAGGAGCTCACAAATCCTTGAAAGATCTGGGCAAAGTCCCATCGATGAGCTCCTCCGGCAGGCAAGGCTGCGTTTGCTGGGTCATGTAGCCGCATGCCCAGCCACCGCATGCCTAAACAGCTTTTGTTCGGCCGGATCGAGGGGGCTAGACGGGCGCGGCGCGGGCTTGAGAAGAGATGGAGTGATGTGGTACAGGAGGACGTGGAGCTGAGTGGACTTGCCAATGACTGGTACCAGCGGTGTCAAGATCGGCCTCTGTGGAGAAGGCTCGTGAAGGACGCTGCTACTGGGCAGTTGGAGGCAGTCGCCCTCCAACAACAACGGAGGGCGGATGAGCGACGCTCACAACAACGAGCGGGGCACCGGGTGGCTAAAGCACAGCAAGTTGGCACAGTAGGGGGCACAGGTGGTGCATCGGCCATCTATCTCGGTCATCTCGGTCAGTCGACCCGTGGCACCTGCTGGGTCTGCCCCGTGACCTCCTGCCAGCGGGCGTTCGACACTTCACGTGGCCTCAACGTGCACATGGCCTGGCACAAGCGTCGTGGTGACGTCACCGCCACTTAGTGGCGAATGGCAGTTGTTGTTGTGTGTTCTGTATGTGTAGTGTGTGTGTGGTGTGTATGTTGTGTGTGCGGTGTGTGGTGTGTGTGTGTGTCTGAGTGAGTCTGAGTGAGTGAGTGTCTGAGTGTGTGAGTGAGTGTATCTGTCTGAGTGAGTGAGTGAGTCTGTCTGAGTGATTGAGTGTGTCTGTCTGTCTGAGTGAGTGAGTGTGTCTGTCTGTGAGTGTGTCTGAGTGAGTGAGTGAGTCTGTCTGAGTGATTGAGTGTGTCTGTCTGTCTGAGTGAGTGAGTGTGTCTGTCTATCTGAGTGAGTGAGTGTGTCTGAGTGAGTGTGTGTCTGAGTGAGTGAGTGTGTCTGAGTGAGTGAGTGTGTGTCTGAGTGAGTGAGTGTGTCTGAGTGAGTGAGTGTGTTCTGAGTGAGTGAGTGTGTCTAAGTGAGTGTATCTGTCTGAGTGTGTGAGTGAGTGTGTCTGTCTGAGTGAGTGAGTCTGTCTGTCTGAGTGAGTGAGTCTGTCTGAGTGAGTGAGTCTGTCTGTCTGATTGAGTGAGTGAGTCTGTCTGTCTGAGTGAGTGAGTGAGTGTGTCTGTCTGTCTGTCTGAGTGAGTGAGTGTGTCTGTCTGAGTGAGTGAGTGTGTGAGTGAATGAGTGAGTCTGTCTGAGTGAGTGAGTGTGTCTGTCTGAGTGAGTGAGTGTGTGAGTGAATGAGTGAGTCTGTCTGAGTGAGTGAGTCTGTCTGAGTGAATGTGTCTGTCTGAGTGAGTGTGTCTGAGTGAGTGTGTCTGTCTGCGTGTGTGAGTGAGTGTGTCTGAGTGAGTGAGTGTATCTGTCTGAGTGAGTGAGTGAGTCTGTCTGAGTGTGTGAGTCTGTCTGTCTGAGTGAGTGTGTCTGTCTGAGTGAGTGAGTCTGAGTGAGTGAGTGTGTCTGTCTGAGTGAGTCTGTCTGAGTGTGTGAGTCTGTCTGTCTGAGTGAGTGAGTCTGTCTGAGTGAGTGTGTCTGAATGAGTGAGTGTGTCTGTCTGAGTGAGTGAGTCTGAGTGAGTGAGTGTGTCTGCCTGAGTGAGTCTGTCTGAGTGTGTGAGTCTGTCTGAGTGAGTGTATCTGTCTGAGTGAGTGAGTGAGTCTGTCTGAGTGAGTGAGTCTGTCTGAGTGAGTGTATCAGTCTCAGGGAGGCGTGGAGATGACCCAGTGTCGGAGCGAAACCTTACTGCTCACAATCGACTCTTTCTCTCCCCGGATGTAACCAACGCACATTGATCAGAGAGAGACAGAGAGACAGATGGGGCCGCTGCCCGCTGCTGCCCGCTGCTGCCCGCTGCTGCCCGCCCTCCAGGCTGAGATATTCTTATCGGCACCGTCATCATCGTCACCTCTGCACGGACACAACCTCGGGCACGTGACTAGCGCGTGAGGCGCTTCATGGACGGGTGGCAGCCCGGAGTGGAAGAGACAGAGGCGAGGGATGAGGGAGAGGTGGGGGGTGGGGGTGCAAGGGCCATGGGAGTTGAAGGAGGGAGGAGGGAGTTGAAGGAGGNAGTTGAAGGAGGAAGGAAGGAGTTGAAGGAGGGAGGAGGGAGTTGAAGGAGGGAGTTGAAGGAGGAAGAAGGAGTTGAAAGAGGAAGGAGGGAGTTGAAGGAGGGAGTTGAAGGAGGAAGAAGGAGTTGAAGGAGGAAGGAGGGAGTTGAAGGAGGGAGTTGAAGGAGTTGAAGGAGGAAGGAAGGAGTTGAAGGAGGATGGAAGGAGTTGAAGGAGGGGGAGGGAGTTGAAGGAGGATGGAAGGAGTTGAAGGAGTTGAAGGAGGAAGGAGGGAGTTGAAGGAGGAGTTGAAGGAGGAGGAGGGAGTTGAAGGAGGATGGAAGGAGTTGAAGGAGGGAGGAGGGAGTTGAAGGAGGATGGAAGGAGTTTAAGGAGGGAGTTGAAGGAGGAAGGAGGGAGTTGAAGGAGGGAGTTGAAGGAGGAAGGAAGGAGTTGAAGGAGTGGAAGGAGTTGAAGGAGGGAGGAGGGAGTTGAAGGAGGATGGAAGGAGTTGAAGGAGGGAGTTGAAGGAGGAAGGAGGGAGTTGAAGGAGTTGAAGGAGGAAGGAAGGAGTTGAAGGAGGAAGGAGGGAGTTGAAGGAGGGAGTTGAAGGAGGAGTTGAAGGAGGAAGTGGAAGGAGTTGAAGGAGGAGGAGGGAGTTGAAGGAAGGAGTTGAAGGAGGGAGTTGAAGGAGGAAGGAGGGAATTGAAGGAGGGAGTTGAATGAGGAAAAGATGGAGTTGAAGGAGGAAGGAGGGAGTTGAAGGAGGAAGGAAGGAGTTGAAGGAGGGAGGAGGGAGTTGAAGGAGGATGGAAGGAGTTGAAGGAGTTGAAGGAGGAAGGAGGGAGTTGAAGGAGTTGAAGGAGGAAGGAAGGAGTTGAAGGAGGAAGGAGGGAGTTGAAGGAGGGAGTTGAAGGAGGGAGTTGAAGGAGGAAGGAAGGAGTTGAAGGAGGAAGGAGGGAGTTGAAGGAAGGAGTTGAAGGAGGGAGTTGAAGGAGGAAAAGATGGAGTTGAAGGAGGAAGGAGGGAGTTGAAGGAGGGAGTTGAAGGAGGAAGGAAGGAGTTGAAGGAGGAAGGAGGGAGTTGAAGGAGGGAGTTGAAGGAGGGAGTTGAAGGAGGAAGGAAGGAGTCGAAGGAGGAAGGAGGGAGTTGAAGGAAGGAGTTGAAGGAGGGAGTTGAAGGAGGAAAAGATGGAGTTGAAGGAGGAAGGAGGGAGTTGAAGGAGGGAGTTGAAGGAGGAAGGAAGGAGTTGAAGGAGGAAGGAGGGAGTTGAAGGAGGGAGTTGAAGGAGGGAGTTGAAGGAGGAAGGAAGGAGTCGAAGGAGGAAGGAGGGAGTTGAAGGAAGGAGTTGAAGGAGGGAGTTGAAGGAGGAAGGAGGGAATTGAAGGAGGAGTTGAATGAGGAAAGATGGAGTTGAAGGAGGAAGGAGGGAGTTGAAGGAGTTGAAGGAGGAAGGAAGGAGTTGAAGGAGGGAGGAGGGAGTTGAAGGAGGATGGAAGGAGTTGAAGGAGTTGAAGGAGGAAGGAGGGAGTTGAAGGAGTTGAAGGAGGAAGGAAGGAGTTGAAGGAGGAAGGAGAGAGTTGAAGGAAGGAGTTGAAGGAGGGAGTTGAAGGAGGAAAAGATGGAGTTGAAGGAGGATTGAAGAAGTTGAAGGAGGAAGGAAGGAGTTGGAGGGAGGTGAAGGAGGAATGAAGGACTTGAAGTAGTTGAAGGAGGTAGTTGAAGGAAGGAGGGAGTTTAAGGAGTTGAAGGAGTTGAAGGAGGATTGACGAAGTTTAATTCATGGGGAAGGAGTTGACGGAATGGGGGTTAAGGAGGGGAGGGATGTAAGGGAGGGGGGGGGAGGTCATCAATGAAGGAGTTGCGAGAGGGAGGGGAGGGGTGGTGGGGGTGGGGGTGGTTGGGGGCTGGTGAGGGTGATTGGGTGGGGTGGTGGGGGTGGTGGGGTGGGGGGGTGGGGGGTGGGAGGGTGATTGGGGTGGGGGTGGGGGGTGGNTGGGGGGTGGGGGNTGGGGGGGTGGGGGGGGTGGGGGGGGGGTGATTGGGGTGATTGGGGTGGGGGTGGTGGGGGTGGGGTGGTGGGGGGTGGTGAGGGTGATTGGGGTGGGGTGGTGGGGTGGTGGGGTGGGGGGGGTGGGGGTGGGAGGGGTGATTGGGGTGGGGGTGGTGGGGTGGTGGGGGGGGGGGTGGGGGGGGGGGGGTGGTGGGGTGGGGGGNTGGGGGGGTGGGAGGGGTTATTGGGTGGGGTGGTGGGGTGGTGGGGTGGTGGGGGTGGGGGGNTGGGAGGGGTGATTGGGTGATTGGGTGGGGTGGTGGGGTGGTGGGGTGGTGGGGTGGGGTGGTGGGGGGTGGTGAGGGTGATTGGGGTGGGGGTGGTGGGGTGGTGGGGTGGGGTGGTGGGGGTGGTGGGGGTGGGGTGGGGTGATTGGGGTGGGGTGGTGGGGTGGTGGGGGTGGGGTGATTGGGGTGGGGGTGGTGGGGTGGTGGGGGTGGGGGTGGGGTGGGGNGGGGTGGTGGGGGTGGTGGGGGTGGGGGTGTGGGGTGGGGGTGGTGGGGTGGTGGGGTGTGGGGTGGGGGTGGGTGGGGGGGTGGGGTGGTGGGGTGGTGGGGGGGTGGGGTGGTGGGGTGGGGTGGGGTGGGGGGGGGTGGTGGGGNTGGTGGGGTTGGGTGGTGGGGTGGTGGGGGTGGGGTGGTGGGGTGGTGGGGTGGGGTGGTGGTGGTGGTGGTGGGGTGGTGGGGGTGGGGGTGGGGGTTGGGGGGTTAATGGGGGCTAAAGGGGATGAGTCAATGTCAGCGAGGGGGTTAAATGATTGTCACGAAGCGAGGAGAGTGAGGGGGTTCAGGGTGGGGTGCGAGGGGTGGGTTAACAAGAGGACGAGGGGGGGGGGCTGATTAAGCGATGTTTGGGGGGGGGGGCTACAGGAGGGTGGTGAAGGGTGGAATGGAGGCCGAGGGGAGGGCCGACGGGCCCCCACTTTTCCCGTTGCTATGGTAATCGTCGCCATGGCCACGCTGCGTCAAGATAACAAGTTGATGTTTATTTTATTATTTAAGACCACCACATCAAACACGGCCACACGCCATCACCATCACCATGACAACCATCACCACCACACCACGATCACCATCACTATCACACCACCATCACCATGACAACCACCACCACTACACCACCATCACCACCACTATCACACCACCACTACACCACCGTGTGTGTGGGTGGTGGGGGGGTGTTGGGTGGGTGATGGTGTGAGGTGGGATGGTGTGTGGGGTGTGGGGGGTGTTGGGTGGGGTGTGTGGGGTGGGGTTGTGGGGGTGGGGGGGGGTGTGTGGGGGGTTGGGTGTGTGGTGGGGGGGTGGTTGTGGGGGTGGGGTGTGTGGGGTGTGGAATGTGTGGGATGGGGGGTGTGGGGTGGTGATGGTGTGGGTGGGTGATGGTGTGGTGTGGGGTGGGGGTTGCTATCAGCGATAGTCGATGCTGGAATCAGATTTGAAGCAGCATCGAGAATCCCTGCTCGCCCACCCGGCAAAAAATAGCGGGGGGGGGGGTGAGGTCAGGGACCCCCCCCCCTCTCTCTCTCTGCCACGTGGATCCATCCTCTCGCCATGTCACCTTCACCCACCCACCTCGATTCACCCCCACTACCTTCCACAGGCTGCTGCTGCTGCTGAGAGCGAGCGAGCGAGCCAACATCGGCGTCGCTTCGGAGGCAGGCAGGCAGGAGGAGGAGGCCATGGGCTTATTCCCCGGCTTACACCCAAGTGCCCAGTGTGAAATGTTATCGCTTTCTGAGAATTTGCAACAACGCCGTGAGCAATGCGGCCTCCGGGGGGGGGGGGGGGGCTCTGGGACCACCTGGAGAAGATTCTGGGCACGCGGTGACGATGGCGAGAAAGTGAAGGACCCTTTGACTCTTTGAAGCTATTAACATTACATTTTTACGACGTATTATTTTCGATTTAAAGCTTCTTTCGTGACTGCAGGGATTCATCTTCTTGGTTCTTTCGGTGAAGTCACGTAGAAGGGAATAATAAAATGATAAAATAAAACATGATAAAATAATTCTCACGACGTTTCGGCCACAACGCTAGCAGCCGTCTTCAGGTGAGAACCAGGTCTGTGGCCGAAACGTCGTGAGAATTATTTTATTATGTTTTATTTTTATTATTTTATTACTTCCCTTCTACGTGACTTTACCGAAAGAACCAAGAAAATTTATTATTTATCCGTTCTTTTTTTCCATAAAAAACGATCGCGCCATGTAAGCGTTAATATTGTTTTCGAAGCACCCTGTTTTATAAACACAACGAGTCGTCAATTGTATTCGGCTGCTGCTGCTGATGCTGCTGCGGTAAATGTGCACGTGATGATCTACTTAATCGAGCTATCATTTGGATGACCAGGTCGCGTCTGCCAAGAACAAAAAAAAGATCGCTATTGTATAGCTTCAGCCGGTCTTACCCTGGTAAATAAAAACAACAGTTGAGTAGTTTAATTGGCTGGAGAGAGAAAGAAAAATAAATATATCTTAAAATAAAAACTCCCAAATGTGACAGGGGCAAGCCTCAGCGTGGCTCTGCCGCACACATCAGCAAATTATTACAATTGCAGCGATCACAATATTATGATGATGATGAAGATTCTTATTAAATGTGGGATCACGACTCGAGCCAAGAGAAGCTGATTGGATGAGTTTCGTTGTCACTTTTCACCCCGCACCTCCGATTAGCGGCGTCGGCTACGTACGGTGCGAAAGAAGTTCCACGTACATACATGAGAAACACGATGATGACGATGATGATGATGGTGGTCAAATTCATTAGTGGAGGGGGGGGTGATCCCCCTCCCCCCTCCACCCCCACCCCCTTGATATGCAGGAGGTCGTGGGTTCGATCCCGACCCTGACGCCTGCTGTTGTATATTCGGAATTTGCGTGTCTCTCTCTCAGCATCATCATCACGGTGGCTAGGAGATGTTGACTACCTCGCCTGGTGTACAGGAGGTCGTGGGTTCGATCCCGACCCTGACGCCTGCTGCTGCATATTTGGAGTTTGCGTGTCTCTCATATCACGGTGGCTAGGAGATGTTGACTACCTCGCCTGGTGTACAGGAGGTCGTGGGTTCGACCCCGACCCTGACGATGCCTGCTGCTGTATATTTGGAGTTTGCGTGTCTCTCTCTCAGCATCATCATCACGGTGGCTAGGAGATGTTGACTACCTCGCCTGGTGTACAGGAGGTCGTGGGTTCGATCCCGACCCTGACGCCTGCTGCTGTATATTTGGAGTTTGCGTGTCTCTCTCTCAGCATCATCACGGTGGCTAGGAGATGTTGACTACCTCGCCTGGTGTACAGGAGGTCGTGGGTTCGACCCCGACCCTGACGATGCCTGCTGCAGTATATTTGCAGTTTTTAGTCGGCACTTTGCTTCGTTCATCATTTCGTTTTTTAATGCTTTGCTTTATGTAACCCCCCCTCCCTCTCTCTCTCCGTTGGTGGCTTTAGTTTGCGCGTCCTCCAGTTTCTCCCTCCACATTTAGAATCAACATCACGCGTTTAAGAGTGTTTGTGTACGTGTGTTGAACTTATTTCGCATTTGTCTGCGATACATTTCCGCTTGATGAGCCACTTTATTTGGCGATCATTTGCGGAACGGTCGCCTCTGAAAACTAGCGATGCTGCTCAGGGGCTTTACCTGGTAAAATAAAATAAAAATACAATACTTTCGTATACGGTTTAAATGTGAAGGTCAAGTCAAGTTCATATGCGAATATGTTTTCCCATTTTTTCTGGCAACAAAACAACTGTGTTAAGATGTTAAAACACCAAACGGAAACCTTTTGCGAGGAATCACGTCTGCATTAAGCACAATCCTTGTGGTCAGAATGCAAATAAAAAACACGCTCTGATAATATTTGCATTGTCCTTGAAACTGATTGGTCCACACCAGAGACAGCTTTCTTTCGAGCCTCGTCTCAAACGGTGTTCAAAAAGAAAATGAAAATATTATCAGAGTATCTTTTTGTCTGCATCCTGACCACAAGTATCGTGGTTAATGCACACACGATTCCTCGTAAAAGGTTTCAGTTTGGTGTTTTAACATCTTAACACAGCTGTTTTGTTGCCAGAAAAAAGGCGAAAACCTCTTCTCATATTTCGGTACTGGCAAAGGAGGTCCCACAATCAAGTTCATATTGTTAAACAACACGAGGCGAGAGCTGAACACATATGAGCAGAGTCTCATTAGCAAGAGTGGCTTGGGATTGAATGAGTGACCTGTGTGTGTGTGTGTCGCCATGTATAAATGTTGAGCCTCTGTCGCATCGTACGTAGCCAACCGTGTTCATCTCAGGTGCGGATTGAAATGGTCACGTGGGATTGCAATGATCACGTGGGGTTGCAATAGCAGACCGCTGTGTCGCGTTCTGCACGATCCTGTTCCCTGCTATCGACCTGCCTGCGAGCAAAGACTTTGATGATGTCCCCCCCACCGCCCCCAATCTCTCCGTTTTTTCCGCCCTCCACATTTAGTCATCAATATCACGCACGAATTTCCACGGATAATGAGAAGCCACTTGGCTGAGCGGCTCTAATCACGTGTGTGGGCAGGGTCGCTTCTGAAAGAGAGCTGTTGTGGAGCTCAGTGGGGCCTTATACCTCGTAGTTGGGGCGCCACGGTGGCTAGGAGATGTTAGCTACCTCGCCTGGTACACGGAGGACGTGGGTTCGATCCCGACCCTGACGCCTGCTGCTGTATATTTGTAGTTTGCGTGTCTCTCTCTCATCATCACGGTGGCTAGGAGATGTTAACTACCTCGCCTGGTACACAGCAGGTCTTGGGTTCGATACCGACCCTGACGCCTGCTGCTGTACATTTGTAGTTTGCGTGTCTTTCTCTCATCATCATCACGGTGGCTAGGAGATGTTAACTACCTCGCCTGGTACACAGGAGGCCGTGGGTTCGATCCCGACCCTGACGCTGCTGCTGTATATTTGTAGTTTGCGTGTCTCTCTCTCATCATCATCACGGTGGCTAGGAGATGTTAACTACCTCGCCTGGTACACAGGAGGTCGTGGGTTCGATCATGACCCTGACGCCTGCTGCTGTATATTTGTAGTTTGCGTGTCTCTCTCCATCATCATCACGGTGGCTAGGAGATGTTAACTCCTCGCCTGGTACACAGGAGGTCGTGGGTTCGATACCGACCCTGACGCCTGCTGCTGTATATTTGGAGTTTGCGTGTCTCTCTCATCATCATCACGGTGGCTAGGAGATGTTAACTACCTCGCTTGGTACACAGGAGGTCGTGGGTTCGATCCGACCCTGACGCCTGCTGCTGTATATTTGTAGTTTGCGTGTCTCTCTCTCATCATCATCACGGTGGCTAGAGATGTTAACTACCTCGCCTGGTACACAGAAGGTCGTGGGTTCGATCCCGACCCTGACGCCTGCTGCTGTATATTTGTAGTTTGCGTGTCTCTCTCTCATCATCATCACGGTGGCTAGGAGATGTTAACTACCTCGCCTGGTATACGGGATGTCGTGGGTTTGATCCTGACCCTGAGTTTGGAGTTGGATATTTCTCTCTCGCGTGCTCGTGTGGATTTTTCTCCGCGTCCTCCGGTTTCTCGCTCCACATTCTCGAATCAACATCACGCGTTTCGAGTGTTTGGCTACGGTAGATTTCCACGTAAATAAGCCACTTTCGTTGAGCTTATCATTCGCGAACGCCAGGTTCGCTTCTGAAAAAGAGCTCCTATACAGCTCACCTGGTAAAATAGATTCGTAGTCGTAGTGTCATGTGAAAAACATTGTTCTTGGTTCTTTCGGTAAAGTCACGTAGAAGGGAAATAAGAAAATAATAAAAATATAAAACAACAAAAATTCTCACGACGTTTCGACTGCAACACAAGCAATCATAATCAGGTGCTGTGGATTTCACACCTGATGATGATTGCTTGTGTTGCAGTCGAAACGTCGTGAGAATTTTTTTTTTATATTTTATTATTTTATTATTTCCCTTCTACGTGACTTTACCGAAAGAACCAAGAAAATGAATCCCTGCAGTCACGAAAGCTTTCAATAAAAAAAATAAAAAAACATTGTTTGTAAACGCCTGCTCCCCATCCCATTTCACTTTCTGTCACCATCACCGCCCGGACCACCCGACGCCCCCCCCCTACCAGCCCCCCTTAAACCATAATTTTAAAAAATCTCAACAAGTGCACTGATTTTTTCCTGCAGGACCACTCACGCTACAAACTCGAGGATAGAAATCAAAATCATAGCACGACAACACACAAGCCGTCTCGCAGCCTCCACCCGCTGGGCCGTGACGGGCCCAAATCTCATCATCAACCAGAACGAGCGCGGGGGTGGGGGTTCTATCCACTGCTGGATGGATGGAGGGCGTTTCCACACCGCGTCGGTCATGGTGGGGGGGGGGGGGAATGGGGGGGATGTTCCAAGACCATACTTCACCGGCTGATCAATGGGGGTAAATTTCGATTTAAAGCTTTCGTGACTGCAGGGATTCTTCTTCTTGGTTCTTTCGGTAAAGTTACGTAGATTGGAAACAATAAAAATAATAAAATAAAACAATAAAATAATTCTCACGACGTTTCGGCCACAACGCAAGCAGCCGTCATCAGGTGAAGACCAGGTCTGTCTTTTCATTCAGGGGTAAAGTTATGGAGTAGTAATGTTGGCATTATGAGACATCTCCTTTACCAGTGGCAAAAATATAGTGATAGGTTTTTACCCTTTCAACTGGTACGCCTTTTGGCGTCATCTGGTCCAACACCATGTGAGACTAGGCTCTAAGAAAAGCTGTCTCGGGTGTGGACCAATCAACTTCAAGGACAGTGCATATCATTATCATCATCAGAGTTGTGTCTCTTTTGTTTGCATTTTGACTGCTTGTGTTGTGGTTATTGTAAACATGATGCCTTGTATAAAGGTGTCAGTTTTNGTACCAGTTGACAGGGTAAAAACCTATCACTATAATGTTGGCATGTTTAGCCACAGCTTCGCGTGGCTAATGCACACTCGATGTCCTGCAAAAGGTGTGTGTGTGTGTCGTCTACTTGGTAGCAGAGGTGGGACAAAGTCATTGTTATGCAAGTCCAAGTCGAGTCTGAAGTCATCAAATTCATGACTCGAGTCTGACTCGAGTCCAAGTCACATGACTCGAGTCCACACCTCTGCTTGGTAGTGTGGCGTCTACCCAGACCTTCGATATCGCGCTCACGGTAACACCGTGACGTGTCCGAACCGGTCTGGGATCCCCTAGGTGACTCAGTCAATGAGTGCGTTTGCGGTGTGTACATCGTCAGTGGGGAGACAAAGGGGCCGGCGGGTGTTGCCCCTCCCCCGACCTCCTCGTATGTGCTTTCGTGATACCTGGTACTCAACAGCACTCCCGAGTCTGCAAGGCCACACGGAGGGGCATCTTTCTTGTGCTATGAAAAAAAAGGGTCATTCCGGAAAACGTCGCCGACTTTTCTACGTACAGGGTGCTTCGAAAAAAACGTCAACACTTACATGGGGCGATCGTCTTTACTGAAAGAAACGGATAATATAGACGTAACGTGATAACAAGTGATGTCATAGCTTCAACAAGTCAAAGGGTCTCCCACGTGTTCGCCATCGTTGTCAACGCGTGCAACAACGTGGCGTTGTTGCAAATTCTCAGAAGTGTTTACGTTTGTTTTTTTAAGCACCTCCATTCATTTATTTCCTTTTGATTATAGTTACGGGGACAATTGCTTCGTCGAGGTCAGCCGCAGAATGGAAGTTGGACTCGCTGTGAGGTTATCGGCGTTTGTATTCAGGGTAGGGGCATAAGGCTCACTCGGATTTGGGGTTATACTTCAACAAAATCTCCATCCAAGTATTTGGCGGTGCGCCGCCGCCGCTGCTGCTGCTGCTTTGCTTCGTTTGCGTGGTGCACAATCAGCCGCCAAGATTTATCCATGCTATATGAGCGTCTCCCCCCCCCNTTTCCCCAAAGCATCGCCGTCACTCAGCAGNCTTGAATGGTACGATAAAAATTAACCCGTAAAAACTAAGTTTTTCACTATAAATCCTTTATATGCGTGGCGGCTAGAGTCCTCTCGTCCTCTGGCTTGAGATGGCTGCCACCTATGGGTCAGATGATTAAGCAATTGGTAATTAAATATCATTTTTTTNCCTAAAAAGTGTAAATTTGGAAAATATTTTTCACGAAAATTAATTGTCACGCACAACGAGTCTGTGTCAGCTCGATTGGATCACGGGAAGTGGGTTAAAAANCGACCGAAAGATTTGCACGGTCGTAAGCGCGCAAGCAAGCAAGTGAACTTAATATAAAGGATTTAAAAAAATAAAATGGACGCATGCACGTGCCTTATGCACCACTCAAAATAACCGTTTGTATCGAACCAGCGTTCAAGAGGGTGTCCTTGCCTGTGCGATCGGCAGATCGCTAGCATCGATCCAGGCCAGACTGTCACTCTGCCGATGAGACGCTACCTGTCGAAACCGGTCAAGGGTTTTGTTAGTTAGTTTTTTGCTCGTCTTGCACCAACGCTGCTCTCCAGAAGGCCGTGCGGTTTGATGGGTTGCGAGAGATAAATTGTTGTTGTTTTTGTTCTTTTATTTTCGTTTGTGTGGAGAGACGGACACGTGAAGGAGACATTGCTACGTTTGTTGATTTACTTTGTATTCACCGGATAGTTCCACAACCGCCGTCGCTTCTGAAAATAAGTTAAAACCTCAGTGGGCGTTACCTAGTTAGAATAAAATATACACATATATTTTATCTTTGAAGTGATTTTGATTTAAAGTTTCGTGACTGCAGGGATTCATCTTCTTGGTTCTTTCGGTAAAATCACGTAGACGGGAAGCAATAAAAAAAATATATAATATACTTTGCACTCCTATCGTGTTCTTGCGTCGTCTGTTGTTGTAACGTTCGGACCCCATGCCCCTACTGGACATCTGTGACCAAAGAGCTTGACAGCTCATCGGATTCCTCCAGTAAACAATAAATATCCTGATTCTATTTGAGACGAAATGTTGACTTGCGTTGTTGCCAACAACAACAACGACATTCTTTTTCGATTTAAAGCTTCTTTCGTGACTGCAGGGATTCATCTTCTTGGTTCTTTCGGTAAAGTCACGTAGAAGGGAAATAATAAATAATAAAAATAAAACAATAAATATTCTCACGACGTTTCGGCCACAACGCAAGCAGCCGTCCTCAGTGAAGACCAGGTCTGTCGGGAGACAGCGTCTGAATTCTTCACTGAACGGCTCTTTTGTGGCCGAACGTCGTGAGAATTATTTTATTATGTTTATTTTTATTACTATTTCCCTTCTACGTGACTTTACCGAAAAGAACCAAGAAGACATTTTTTTGTCAAAATGCAACCCCTACCACCGAAGCAGAGAGGACACAAACTCGAGCCACACCTAAGCTACGGTGGTGCGTGTGTGCTCTGCCTACAAAACGTGTGCTCGTTACATGCTCTGGCACAACGCGTGGTGACGGCTACTACGAAATCTGAAACCGCGTCCGTCCAGTGCTCGTCAAGCTACACCGACTCCCGGTTTGCCGAAGCGAATTCCGCTGCGGGGTCGCACTCCGTTGCCCACGCAAAGTGCTCAACACAAATGAACCACCGATATAACTTCGCCGCTGATCTCGCTAGGGAGCGTAAAACGCCGTCACGCGAACTCCACTCGCCGTATAACAATGAGGTTTTACCCTTTCTTGCAAAACACAACAGTTGTGCCAAGATGGTTAAAGCACCAAACAGAATCAATCTTTGATTTGAAGCTTTCGTGACTGCAGGAATTCTATACTCTTTGGTTCTTTCGGTTAAGTCACGTAGGTTTTCTCTCTCACCTGAAGACGGTCGCTTGCGTTGCGATCGAAACGTCGTGATCTGTTATTTTGTCGACCCCTGCGTAACCTCACCGAAAGAACCAAAGAGTAGCGAACAGAATGTTTCTTTCAAGGAATTCCTGTCTGCGTTAACCACACGCGGCGCGCGTGGTGAACTTGCAAACAAAAGACACGCTCTGATAATATACGATGCATTGACTTTGTAAACTGATTGGTCCACACCAGAGACAACTTTCTCTAAAGCCCAGTCTCAAAGTGTGAGACCAGAGGACGCCAAAAGGCGAACAGCACAAGTGCAATGCCACTAACAGGGCGTTCAGAGCTCGGGCGAGCAGCAACATTCCAGTCACCATTCTCGCGAGCAGCAGCGGCAGCGGCGGCATTTGCTCGGCCCTCGAACAAAGACTGTGGTCACCGCATCATCATCACCATCGCCATCATCGTCGTCATCATCATCGTCATCATCATCACCATCGTCATCATCATCATCATCATTATCACCATCGTCATCATCGTCGTCATCATCACCATCGTCNTCATCATCACCATTGTCATCATCGTCATCATCACCGTCATCATCATCACCATCGTCGTCATCATCATCATCGTCATCATCGTCATCACCGTCATCATCATCATCATCATCACCATCGTCATCATCGTCATCATCAATATTAAAATATACTAAAAACGTCCCCCCCCAATAAGTCGCTATTAGATAGATTTCTGTTTATATGATTATGGTTGTACTTTATTAATCCCTAATCTCTGCCATAACATGCACTGAAACAAGAAGAGCTAAAAAGTTCAAACAAAGCAACGTAATACAATAACTATTAGACATTATTGTAAAAAAAAAGTCCATCCCATGTGTTAGTGAATTTTTAAAATATTTTAGGCAAGAAATTAGTTTTCAAATTTAGATATTTTTCTAGGGGGGACCCCAGACCCCTAGAAGATTTGGTCCCCCCAATGTTGCCTCCATGGCTACGGACTTGTTGCATGTGGAGAGGCAGGTGTACGCACGAGCCTGAGCATCGCTCGCTGATTTACAGCGTCACGTGTCCTCTCCACAAAGGCGCCGATGATGATTGCGTGCGACGACACCGGTGCATTGTGGGTCATCGCGATCATCACGTGTTCGTACGGTGTGATGACATCATCGCGTCGTTCTTTGTGACGTTTCGGGTGCCCTTTAACCTCGGAACAAGACGGTGACATTTTGTCTCATTTCTCTGGCCCAATTGTTCTGTCCCGGTTGGGTGGGGGGGGTCTCGGTCATGATGCTGGGTTATTTTCTTTTTACGTTTTTGGGTGATAATCCTCGGCCATTCTTATCCCAATAGGGCAAAGTCCCTAATAGCAGCACGAATATCTATACTAACCATTCATTTTTATTGGATCACTTTCATGAGAGTTATCGCTTAACCCCCCCCCCTTCCTCTATCCTTTTTCAAATATGACGGACAGATGGACGACATCATCGTCATCATCATCAAGATCTCTACGGGCAGATAGCTGGGTAGGTCAGTTCAACACACCGGTGGGCTAAAGCAGTGCACTTTTGTCAACGTGACACTTTTTTGCTGATTGGCCGTGTCGGGTGGTGGAGGGTTACGACACATTTATAAATAACGCGATCTAAACCCAAAAACGTTGATTATGAAGCTGGTAGGTATCCACTGGACATTTTGTAATATGCTTCCACTTTCCTAGAGTGTCAATACGCCCAAGGGTAGTGCACCGTCTTATCACGCCATTCTCGACGGACAGACAGAGCTCATGGATTTACCGCATGATCTCTCAACCCTAAATTAGCCACCATTACATATATATTTACAAAAACACACACACACAAACGATTCCATCTTAATAAAAAAACAAATGTTGTGGAATTCATCATCACCACCACGTTATTATCAACATCGATTGTCTCGCGTGATCTCGCCGTGTCCACGCGAGGCGCACACCGGGTGCATCACACCCTCAACGTGAAGGCAGCGGCAGCAGCTGCAGCCTCTCTGCGGCCGTGTTTGTTAGGGGGTGGGAAGAAGGGAGGGAGGAGGGAGGGAGGGTGGAGGGGGGGAGGGGGGAGGGAGGGAGGAGGGNAGGGAGGGAGGAGGGAGGGGAGGAGGGAGAGGAGGGGAGGGAGGGAGGGAGGGAGGAGGAGGGAGGGAGGAGGGAGGAGGNAGGGGNNGGAGGGAGGAGGGAGGGAGGGAGGGGGGGAGGGAGGNGGGAGGGGGGAGGAGGGAGGGAGGGAGGGAGGGAGGGAGGGAGGAGGGAGGGGGGNAGGGGAGGNAGNGGGAGGNAGGGAGNGGGGAGGAGGGGNAGGGAGGAGGGNAGGGAGGGAGGGAGGGAGGGGAGGGAGGAGGGAGGGGGGGGAGGGGGNAGGAGGNAGGGAGGNAGGGAGGNAGGNAGNGAGGAGGNGGGAGGGAGGGAGGAGGAGGGAGGGAGGAGAGAGGGAGGGAGGAGGGGGAGGGAGGGGGAGAGAGAGGCGCGCTTCGTTTGAGCTCCTGACTTTCTTATAATTTTTCTTTAAAAACCCGCTTCTAACTGCTTCTTTTCTTTACAGATTTTACTCAGTACGAGTAAGTATTCTGCCTCTTGCACACACAGGTAGTCATATTTGTGTGGTTTTCTATTTTTCTTTACTTTCTGAAGCTTAACAGCTCGGGGAGGCACAGCCTTCTGAAACACGCTGTGTTTCTAAAGTGCGGTGGTCGAACCCATAGTTTATTCAAGCATCGTTTTCATACTTTAACTGGCTTTTTATACTTTGCTTATAGTTCCGGTATTCTTCTGCTTATGTTGTTAATCTCAGTTTGCGATTCTCAAACTATTTAAGATTTGTTATAACTTGTTTCTTGTGTGAGCATTTGCCGTTAAAGCACAGAGTTAAGCCACACGATAATTTGAACGCTACTGTTGACTTTGCGGATTAGGAAGCCTAATGGTTAATGATTAACTATTGGGCTCCTTTCGCGCAGGTACAGTTTAATTATTTATTTATGACGTAAATTTATAATTCGATCTCCATTTATTATTTATTTGTACATTCTATTTTTCCAATAGGTTAATTTATTCAATAAATAATAAATACATCTAATTTATTCAATAAATTAATTTATTCCTTTTCCTAACTTTCTTTATTTTCTTCAACGAGGATTACTTCTTGATCCTCAGTTTACACTCTCGAGGGAGCTCTATATAGAAGCGCTACACCACAGTCAGGCAGCGTTTGAGGGTAGGAGGAATTAAATGGCCACCTACGCACAGGCCGCAGCTGCCAATCTGCCCGGAGCCACGAGGCCCCCCACTCGGGCCTCTGCTCCAAGGCCAACCCCCCAAGCGCGCAGCGAACATTTCCGCCGCGCGAGAACGGCATCCGCTGCTACGCCTCGAGCTCCGTCATGATCGAGGAGTACGTCATGGCCCTGGCCGCCATCGTCCCGCCAGACACCATCGCCCACGCCGCGAAGCTCAGCGGGAAAGCCGTCTTCTTCCTGACGACGAAGAAGGTGGCCGATGCGGCCGTCGAGAAGGGGATAACCGTGCGGGGAGTGTACGTCCAACTGGAACCCATCGTTTCGGTGGCGGCGCGAATCGTCGTTTCCAACGTGCCGCCCTACATCCCCGACAAGGACATGCTGGAGCACGTGTCCAAGCTGGGCACGGTCGTGTCGCCAGTACGTGGCGTGTCGCTGGGGTGCAGACACCCCACCCTGAAACACGTCTTTTGTTTCAGGAGGCAGGTGCAAGTCCTACTGACTCCCGGACAACAGGGGAGGGATCGTTTGTGATTGTCTATGCAGGCGTTGCCCATAGACTGTTATGCCAAGGATTGCATCAAATGCAATCTTTGCAAAGAAGAGGGCCACTTCCGAAGGGATTGCCCTAAACCGACGACGCCAAGGGTCGGAGAAAAGAGTGGGAGGAGGGAGGCACAGCAGAGGGGGAAAGCAGCAAGAGCCCCCACTGCAACAAGGCCCCCAACAGCCCACACCGGACCCGCCAGCCACGCAGCCTCCTACACCTGAGGTAGTGGCCCCAACATCGCCACCTCAAGCGACTAATCGCAAGAGGAAAAATACTGAAGAAACCGGATCGCAAGGGTCTAATTCAGAGGAGGAACCCCTCCCAGACCTCGAACCGGAAGAAGCGGTGAAACCTCCCACACCGGGGAGGAACCAGAACAGCTGCCGGACGCCGACGACATGGTTTTCGCCATCCCGGACGCCACGCCGAGTGACGCGCGGGCGGCGAGGAAGAAACTCGTCATAAGGAAGAAGCAGCGTGTGTCTGGGGACGGGTTTCCACAGCAGAGAGCGCGGACGATGAAGGCGACATCGCCACGGAAATCAACCCGTCTACTGCGGTGATAGAGACTCACTCCCCACCAGCTATGCATGAAACGATGACAGATCCTATTGGCTCAGCCCTCGACCAAGATGAGGAAGTCGGTGGAGAGTCATCAAGCACACTCACCGAGGATGAAATGGATGGGAATGACGAGGAAGGTCCCCGTCCCACTGCTGACCCAAAACCAGTGGAAGAAACACCCCGGGGCCATCCACCCGAAGAGCCTGAGCAGGAGACATCCCAAATCGTCCACGACACTGGGGGAGAGGATGCCGCTGGGCCATGCGCCAGCCCAGCCGCTGCAGCTCTTCCAGCAGAGACGGACGCCGGGGTAATCGACTCTGAGCGGGACGACTGCCTCAGTGTGGGAGCGACAGCAGCCAGGAGTCTACAGTCCTTGACTCTCAGACTTGCCTGGTCTCCTCGGAAGATCTCTGGAAATTCCTTGATGACACCAACCTGAGGAAGGACAGAGCGGACATGGCCATGGTTCGATGGAAGGACAGCAAGGCAATAAAGGCCTCTGTGACTCAAGCCGACAGAGTCCTCGCCAATCAGGGACTCAAGTCCCGGGGCAAGGAGAGGGCAAAGCTGAGATATTTCCGCAGACAAATTAGGAAGTGGGAGGACATGGAGGCAAGCAAAAACCAATGCCTATGTACATCGCCTCCCTAAATGTGAACGGCTGCAGGGAGGCAGTGCGGAGGTTTTCCGCGATGTCTCTTGCGAGGAAACACGCTGCCTCTGTCTTCTTCATTCAGGAGACGCATCTCACGGTCGAGGACGAGGATGACTGGAGAAAGGAGTGGGGAGGGGACTCCTTCTACAGCCACCTTGACAACACCTCCTGTGGAGTCGCGACCCTGTTCGCTAAAGGGTTTCATCCCGAGCTCATCACCCAGACCGAAGTGGTGAAGGGAAGGCTGCTCGCGGTAACGGTCAGGGTGGGCGATGTCACCACCCACCTACTGAACGTGTACGCGCCGGTCAACAACAAGGAGAAGATCCCGTTCCTGCACCTCCTGAGGAGGCACCTGGGATCCCGGACGACGAGTGCGTGATTGTGGGTGGCGACCACAACTGCACAATCGGCGCCCTGGATCGTTCGGGAAGGCAGCAGGGGGAGTTGGGCCGAAGAGGGAGATGCAGGGACTACTGGAGGACGCCGCCTTGGTGGACGTGTGGCGCATACATCACCCTGGCCAACGCCAGTTCACGTACACGAGGACGAGGCGCGATGGCTCGGTGACACAGTCCAGGCTCGACAGATTTTACATCTCTAAGAACTTTGTGACGTGCGCCATAACGTCTGGCATCAGGGCGGCACCCTTCACGGATCACAACCTCATCGTGCTCCGTGTCAGGCTGGAGAGAGCCCGCGAGGGCGCGTCCCACTGGCATTTTAACAACTCGCTGCTGGGGATGGCACCTTCATAGAGATGTTCGAGGACTTCTGGGAAGAGTGGAAAAAACCAAAACGCAGTTCGACTCTCTGGCCCAATGGTGGGACATGGGCAAAGTGCACACCAGGCTGTTGTGCCAACAATACACCTGGGGAGCACCAGACTGAAGAACGCGGACATCACCGACATGGAAGCCCGGGTCCTCGATTTGGAGAGTCGCCTCGCCGAGGACAATGACCCTGCTCTTCTCCGAGAATACGAGGAGATTAGGGAGCGTCTCAAAGGCCTACAGGAGGAGCAGACGAGGGGAGCGTTTGTGCGATCCCGGGTGAAGCTCATCACAGACCTCGACACGGGATCCCCGTTTTTCTACTCCCTCGGGAGGCAGAACGGGAGACGCAAATACATGGAGTGCCTTTTGATGGTGACGGTGTCCTGGCGCACGAACTCCAGCAGAAGTCGACCATCATCAGAGACTTCTACGGCAGCCTGTTCTCCCCTGAAGAAACATCGGGAGCGGCCCAGGCGGAGGCATGGAGCGGTCTACCCACCCTGGAGGAAGACGGGAAGGAGCTGCTGGAGCTAAAGCTCACCAGGAATTACCTTGACGCAGCTGTAGGAGGACTGGCCCCAAATAAATCCCAGGGTTAGACGGGCTAACAGGGGAGTTTTACGCCGCTTTTTGGCCATCCCTACGGGAGGACTACAGAGAGGTGCTGGAGGAAGCCTCTGTCACCGGGGTGATGCCTCAGTCTTGGAGGAGAGCGGTGCTCACTCTGCTTCCCAAGAACGGAGACCTGAGGCACCTACAAAACTGGCGTCCGGTGTCCCTCCTGAACACCGACTACAAAATATTGACGAAGGCTCTCTCCCTGCGACTGAAAGGGGTGATTGCACAAGTCGTAAACAGGGACCAGTCCTACACCATCCCGGACGATCCATCCACGACGGCATCTTCCTGGTCAGAGACCTCATCGCGATGTCCCAGAGGTTGGGCATCCCAATCGCGTTTCTGGCCCTTGACCAGGAAAAGGCTTTTGACAGAGTGGACCACAAATACCTCCTGGGAACCCTCAAGGCCTTTGGTTTTGGAGATGGGTTTGTCCGAACGATCCGCCTACTCTACACCAAGGCGGAGTGCATGATCAAGATCAACGGCACCCTCACTGCCCCTGTCAAATTCGACCGAGGAGTGAGGCAGGGATGCCCATTGTCGGGCCAACTTTATGCACTGGCATTAGAGCCTTTCCTGAATCTCATAAGGCGGAGACTCAGCGGCCTGGTGCTCAGGGAACCAAATGTCAGTTTGGTCCTGACGGCATACGCCGATGACATCCTCCTCATCCTTCGTTCCCTGGATGATGTCGCCCTGCTGCACGAGTGTCAGGAGGTCTTTTCGAAGGCCTCCTCATCCAAAATGAACTGGCAAAAGTGCAGCGGCCTGCTGGTTGGAGCGTGGGACATGACCGAGTGTCCGGAGAAGGCAAAAACCATCAATTGGAGCACGACATCCTGCACCACCTGGGGGTCTTCCTGGGACCAGAGGAGGAACCACCGCAAAGGAACTGGGTCGAGCTGGAGGGAAGGTGAAGGAGCGGCTGGGCACCTGGAGTCGCCTGTGCAAGTTCCTCACCTTCAGGACAAAGACGTTGGTGGTGAACCAGCTGGTGACGTCCATGCTGTGGCACCGACTCTTCTCCCTGCACCCCCCATGAGCCTCGTCAACGCGCTTCAGAAGCGAGTCCTCGACTTCTTCTGGTCGGGCAGAGGACACCGGGTCGCGGCTGGGGTCCTGGCCCTGCCACTGGACGAGGGCGGTCACGGCTGGTGTGCGTGCGGAGTCAGCTGGCCACCTTCCGACTGCAGGCCGCACAAAAGTTCCTGCACGCCACCCCTGCACCAGCCTGGAGCGTCACGGCCTCCTTCCTACTCAAACAGCTGGGGGTCTGCAGTGCTCCAAACAACTATTCTACATGGACCTGCAGGGCCTCCCACTGGGACAGCTGCCACCTTTCTACAGGAGCGTCCTGCAGACGTGGAGCTCCCTCGCCGTCAGGAGGCTGAACCAGCCGCAATCGGCCGAGGATCTGGTCTTCGAACCGATCTCAGGAACCCGCAGACAAAGCTGCCGTCCACCACCGCCACCCCGGCATGGAGAGGCGCCTCACCAACGCGCGGCTCACCAGGATGGGAGATCTGGTGGAGCCTGGAACACGGGGCCGGTGGCTCGGACCAGCAGACATGGCCGCAAAGACAGGGCTGCAATCGCTCCGGGTGGCTGCCCGGATCCTGGCCGAAGCCAAGGGGCCTTCTCAGCGGCAGCGGGGAGAACGCCCCCCATCGCGTTGGGATGACGAGGCCCCTCTCGGTCCCCCTCCACCGGAGCTCTCCGTCGTGCCACTGCGTCGCCAATGCCGACAAGCGAAGGCGGATCACAACCTGTGCCGGCTGGAGGACCTACCAGAGGTGGCCTTCGCAAATGTCAAGAGGAAGGTGCTCTACTCCTACATGGTCCGGTTTCACCAACAGGACACCCTGAGGAGCCATAAGGACCATGCCTGGAGGAAAGCCCTGCCCTGCATCTCTCCGGAGAGGCCTCGCTGGAGGCAACTCTACTCCAGCCCGACGTACAACCGCATCGGCGACCTCAGCTGGAGCATCGCCCACGGCACCGTCACCACCAACGCCTCCCTGGCGCGCTTCACCGACACGCCCCGGAGTGCCGGTTCTGCGGAAAAGTGGAGACGGTGGCGCACCAATACGTGGAGTGCAAGAGCCTGGACTCGCTGTTCAAGGTCCTGAGAAACATCCTCCTAAAGTTCAGCCTCCACTTCTCCCCGACGGTCCTCATCTTTGGATACCGAAAGGGCGACGGATCCCAACATCTTCAGGGCTGGTCAACGTGCTTGTCGGCTACGCCAAGCTCGCCATTTACAGGGCGAGGAAGGTGGCCCTGGAGGGGAAACGTCCGGCCAGCAGCCTGGGCATCTTCCGCGCTCTGGTCGGAGCCAGGGTGTGGCTGGAGTTCCGCCATGCGCGGCTGACCCACGCCGTGCCGGCCTTCAAGGAGCAGTGGGCGATGGAGGAGGCCGTGTGCTCCGTGGCAGATGACGGGGAGCTCTGCATGCTGTTATGAGCTACCCGTCGGAGGCCATAGGACTGCGAGGGGGCGGCGTAATAACGAGAGAGTGAGCGAGAGAATGAGCGAGAGAGAGAGCGAGTGAGAGAGAGCGAGAGAGCGAGCAAGCGAGCGAGAGAGCGAGCGAGAGAGCGAGCGAGCGAGGGCTACATAAAGCCCCGTTTAAAAAAAAAAAAAAAAAAAAATACGAAATGATGAACGAAACAAAGTGCCGAATACACGAGCATCTTCTTGTTTCTACTGATCGTAAAAAAAAAAAAAAAAAAAAAGGGGAGGGAGGGGGGGGGAGGAGGGAGGGAGGAGNGGAGAGGGAGGGAGGGAGGNGGGGTGGAAGGGGNGGGAGGGAGGGAGNAGAGGGAGGGGAGGNAGGGGGGGGGGAGGAGGGAGAGATGGGAGGGAGGNAGGGAGGGAGGGAGGGGANNGAGGNAGGGAGGGAGGAGGGAGGGAGGAGAGGGAGGGAGGCACGCGCACGCGATTCACATTTTGCACTGCCCACGCGTGCCCAGAGGCGGCGATCGAGAGGAGACCGAGATCCAGGGCACGAGGTGTTTACACCTGACACCGAGACATCGAGAGCGCGGGCCACCCACCAACACCCCCTCCTCCCCTACAAAGCGCGGGCCCAGGCGGTCGACCCAATTCGCCCGTGACCCTAGGAACGGCCCCTAGATCAGTGGGCGTGGAAACTGCACGAGGCACTGTGAAAAGCAACAGTGGTGGTTTTTCTTTTCTTTTTCCTAACGATCGTCATAAATGAACGCAAAGGTTTCCCTCATCCAGTCCAACGTGGTGCTTGACGCAGCGTGGATGTCAGCGCATGGATGGAGCCATTCGTCGGCGAACTGCTGGGATGGTTCTAGATTTGAAGCTTTCGTGACTGCAAGTATTCATATTCTTAGGTTTTTTCGGTAAAGTCACTTAGGTAAAAAAATCGAAATTAATAAANGTAAAATAAAATAAATAAAAATAAACTTTTATTCATTTTGATTGTTTTACCTACGTGACTTTACCGAAAAAAACAAGAATATGGTTCAATCTTTTTGGAGCTTTCGTGACTGCAGGAATTATTCTTTGGTTCTTTCGGTAAAGTCACGTATAAAGATAAAATAATCAATTAAATAATATCATACGACGTTTCGATTGCAACCATCATCAGGTACCTGTGTTACTCTCTCTATGTATCTTGGTGATATCTGTCTGCTTATATGTCTGTCTATAGTTCTCTGGTTAGATTTTATGTCGCTATTTCATTTATACCTGATGATGATTGCTTGTGTTGCAATCGAAACGTCGAATGCTATTATTTAATTTATTATTTTGATTTAAAGCTTTCGTGACTGCAGGGATTCATCTTCTTGGTTCTTTCGGTAAAGTCACGTAGAAGGGAAGTAATAAAATAATAAAAATAAAACATTAAATTATTCTCACGACGTTTCGGCCACAACGCAAGCAGCCGTCCTCAGGTGAAAACCAGGTCCATCGAGGCGACAGAGTCTGAGGACCTGCTTGCGTTGTGGCCGACGTCGTGAGTTATGTTTTAAACTTCGTGAGAAAAATTTATTATGTTTTATTTTTATTATTTTATTACTTCCCTTCTACGTGACTTTACCGAAAGAACCAAGAAGATAATTTATTATTTTATTTTTATACGTGACTTTACCGAAAGAACCAAAGAAGAATAATGCTGGGATGGCTATGACTTCTCCGCCGGTGGCAGTCGGGCGACTTCTTTCATTGATCCTCCCTGTACGGAACGTGCACACGCCTCCGCCGTGTCGCGTTCGAGCGCCGTTCTGCGTAGCCCACGATCATCGCGGAAGACAGAGAGAGAGTCCCGGCACTTCGCCGTCGGATCGTGAACGATTCGTTTTCGTTGTACACGTCCATAGCCGCCCGTGATTCAGACTGCGTGGCGGCATCTTTTATTATCGGCTGCTAGAGCCGAGTCGCGTATCCAGGACGGTCTCCTGGATTTTAGCCTTGGGCGTGGGGGAGCTCCACCCTGAACGGATATCTTTGGTTCTTTCGGTAATTCTAGATTTGAGTTTCGTGCTGCAAGATCATATTGTTAGGTTTTTCGGTAAAGTCAGTAGGTAAAAATTTATAAAGTAAAATAAATTAAAATAAAATCACGACGTTTCGGAGGCAACACAAGCTTCCGTCTTCAGGTGGAACCGTCACAGCACGATTGCTGTATCAAGTGAGAGAAATTCCAAGGAAACAGTCCTTGTATATATACTGGTTGAGGCTGGGAGGAGCCAAGTAGGCCTGATTATTATTTTCCTTGGAATTTCTCTCACTTGATACAGCTATCGTGCTGTGACGGTTCCACCTGAAGACGGAAGCTTGTGTTGCCTCCGAAACGTCGTGATTTTATTTTATTTTTTCATTATTTTTATTTTAATTTTTTTTATCTTTCGGTAAAGTCACGTAGATAGAAATGTATTAATAATCACGATTCCTGGCAGTCACAAAGCTTCAAATCAAGATTGAACCACCTTGAAAGGAGGTCAGTCGTCATGACGACACAACACTGCACTGTCAGTTGAACACGTAGTAGTAGCAGTAGGAGGCTATCGTGACCACTATCATGCACAATCGAAATTTGTTTGTGTGAGATCGCGTAAATTATAAATGTTGCGTCGTTTAAACCCGCCACCACCGCCCGACGCAGCCAATTAGTAAGGTTGTTTTACGTCAACAAAAACATAGCAATTCGTTACTATTTTATTTCGATTTAAAGCTTTCGTGACTGCAGGGATTCATCTTTTTGGTTCTTTTCGGTAAAGTCACGTAGAAGGGAAATAATCAAATAATAATGGTTCTTTCGTAAAGTCACGTAGAAGGGAAATAATAAAATAATAATATTTTTACATTATTTATTATGTTTTATTTTATTATTATATTTATTTTATTATTTTATTATTTCCCTTCTACGTGACTTTACCGAAAGAACCAAGAAGAATTCGTTACTAGTTCAGCACGCTGGTGCGTTGGAGAGTAAACCCACTAACACGTTTACCGTTCGAGTACTGCAACGTTTCGCCGGTAATGACAACAACAACAACAGCAACCAGCATCATCAGGCAGATAGCCACAGAGTTGTGGAGAATTCCTCTTCCTCCTGTTTAGGTCTTAAACGCTTTTTTCACATCGAGATTAGTCTTTTTAAATATATATATTAGTTCATGAAGCCTGTCTTCGCCAGGCAAACGTTTTCAATAAATATAATAATGAACCTGATGTGATTTTTTTACAATTTGTGTCTACGATCAGGTACTAGCAACTACTCCAAACATTTTAAATTTTCTGCAACAAAAAAAACACAGAAATTGTTGACTTTTATTCAACTTCTTATATTTAAAGATGTACCCATGGGAAAGCGCTCAATTTAAAGATTCCGTTTTTTTTTATTCGAAAGAACAAAATGTAACGAACTTAAAAACTCTGTCAGGGGGAGCTCTCCTATCTGTTACAGTTGTCAAATTATTCAGATTTGAACATCACAAAATGCGGATTTTTTNCGTTCAAAACCGCTTGAATCCGAAATATCTCAAGAACAATTAAAGACAAGAACAATGGTTATCGCTTTAATTTTAATCTCGGATTTGCCGACATTTCCTGTTGTTTGTGTCCTTAAAGCTCCCCACGTACCAAATTTCAGCTTTCTACCTTGGAGGGAAGTGCCTTGGAGGTTTTCGAGACATACCGATGTAAGGTCTGTATTTATATAAACACGGCAACGCGACATTTCGGCAAATGCCCCATCTTCATCACACATTGTTTGAAAAGCTCCAACAATTATTTTCTTGTCATTACGAGACTATAAAAAAACGGGACCATTCCCCGAAACGTCGCCTTGTCATATCTACATTGTATTGTAATATCTATTTATTGTATTTCTCTTTAAGAAGTTTAAGACAACGCGGCAGCAGCAAACAGCAACAACGTCACCCAATCACGGCGTCGTGTTGCAGATGCGGCTGGCGCTTCATGAACTCTCGCCTCGCCGCAGACGCCGTTGATGAGTTAATGAGTTAATTACCCAGATCACACTTAAATACACGCGCGTCTCATCGCTCAGGCCGCACTATAAAGATAACAGTTCCCCGTATAGCCTCGAACGTACTTTGTGGTGCTGTGAGCGGAGAGCATCCGTACACGAAGGCACGTGAGGAGCTGGTGGTACGGACAGCATCACACCCACACACCATAAGCCGGCGTGAGTAGGTTAAACGTTGAGTTTTATAAGGGCACCACGGGGTGACCAGCCCTCCCTACCCAGCCCCACCCCTCCATCCCCCACCCAGCCCCTCCCCACCCAGCCCCTCCCTGCACGACGGACGGACACAATAATCCCCTGTGGGCTGGTGTAACCTGGAGGTTCCTACCAGTATTACTCGCATCCCTATCACCCAACCGTTACTCTCCACAGCCCTTTCACTAAGCCGAGAGCGACTGAAGCCCAAATCGTTTGAACTCCGAACCTTCCTACCCACCTGATCTTTCACGTTCACCATTGTATCCACAGCCTCCCACCCACCCACCAGCCCCCGGTTTTAATCCAGATAATTGTCTCGCACTCTTTGACAACGCATCTCTCTCGAATCCGTCTCGCCACCCGCTGTTTCGCGCGTCGAAGGCTTTCCGCGACCAATATTTGTCCGTAATAAAAGTATTTTGTTGGGGGGGGGGGGTTAGGTGGCGTAAATATCAACGTGCCAGAATATAGTTTTTTTTGGGTTAGATCGCGTAAATATAAATGTGTCATTAAAAACCCGCCACCACCCGGCACAGCCAACTCGTAAGGTTTGTCACGTAAACAGAACGTGCCAATTCGTCACTAGTACAGCACTAGTGTATAGTGTAGTGTATAGTGTGTAGTGTGTAGTTTATAGTAGTGTAGTGTATGTAGTGTATAGTGTAGTGTGTAGTGTATAGTAGTGTAGTGTATAGTGTAGTGTATAGTGTAGTGTATAGTGTAGTGTATTGTAGTGTAGTGTATAGTGTAGTGTATAGTAGTGTAGTGTATAGTAGTGTAGTGTATAGTGTAGTGTAAAGTGTAGTGTATAGTAGTGTAGTGTATNGTAGTGTAGTGTATAGTGTAGTGTATAGTGGAGTGTATAGTATAGTGTATATAGTGTAGTGTATAATGTATGTGTATAGTNGTGTAGTGTAGTGTAGTGTAGTGTATAGTGTAGTAAATAGTAGTGTAATGTATATTGTAGTGTATAGTGTAGTGTATAGTGTAGTGTATAGTGTAGTGTATAGTAGTGTATAGTAGTGTATAGTGTAGTGTATAGTGTAGTGTGTAGTGTATAGTGTAGTGTATAGTAGTGTAGTGTATAGTGTAGTGTATAGTAGTTGTAATGTATAGTGTAGTGTTTAGTAGTGTATAGTGTAGTGTATAGTGTAGTGTATAGTGTATATAGTAGTGTAGTGTATGTGTATATAGTAGTGTAGTGTATAGTAGTGTATAGTATATAGTGGTGTATAGTAGTGTAGTGTATAGTGTAGTGTATAGTGTAGTGTATAGTAGTGTAGTGTATTGTAGTGTAGTGTATAGTGTAGTGTATAGTAGTGTAGTGTATAGTAGTGTAGTGTATAGTGTAGTGTAAAGTGTAGTGTATAGTAGTGTAGTGTATTGTAGTGTAGTGTATAGTGTAGTGTATAGTAGTGTATAGTATAGTGTATATAGTGTAGTGTATAGTGTATAGTAGTGTAGTGTATAGTAGTGTAGTGTATAGTAGTGTATAGTGTAGTAAATAGTAGTGTAATGTATATTGTAGTGTATAGTAGTGTAGTGTATAGTGTAGTGTATAGTAGTGTATAGTGTAGTGTATAGTAGTGTATAGTGTAGTGTATAGTAGTGTAGTGTATAGTGTAGTGTATAGTAGTGTAATGTATAGTGTAGTGTTTAGTAGTGTATAGTGTAGTGTATAGTGTAGTGTATAGTAGTGTATATAGTAGTGTAGTGTATAGTGTATATAGTGTAGTGTATAGTAGTGTATAGTGTAGTATATAGTAGTATATTGTAGTGTATAGTGTAGTGTATAGTGTATATAGTAGTGTATAGTGTAGTGTATATTAGTGTATAGTAGTGTATAGTGTAGTGTATAGTAGTGTAGTATATAGTGTAGTGTAGAGTAGCGTAGTGTATAGTGTAGTGTATAGTAGTGTAGTGTATAGTAGTGTAGTGTATAGTAGTTATAGTAGTGTAGTGTATAGTGTAGTGTATAGTAGTGTAGTGTATAGTGTAGTGTGTATAGTAGTGTATAGTAGTGTAGTGTATTGTAGTGTATAGTGTAGTGTATAGTAGTGTAGTGTATAGTGTAGTGTATAGTATAGTGTATATTAGTGTAGTGTATAGTAGTGTAGTGTATAGTAGTGTAGTGTATATTGTATAGTGTCGTGTACTAGTACAGCGCACTGGTGTGTTGCAGAGCCGAGCCACAACATTAACAATCTGAGTACGTGCTGTTAGCCGACCACCACTACCCCCCAACCCCCGATAGAGTCAATCAGTCAGTTTGGTCACGTAAACAAACCCTACAAATGAGTAACTAATTGCCACGTTTTGTTAACGCGGCAAACCTTACTGATTGCCTGTGGTGTGTGTTGTGTCTAGTGGGAGCAGTGGCGTAGTAGTTAGCGCTGCACTACGTACCAGGCGACCCGAGTTCCGAGTTCAGCTCACGGCCACCAACACCCAGTGACGATTATCCAAACAGGTCCTGGACTTCCCTTAGGTCGACTCAGCCTCAAATGAGTACCTGGTACGGTGTGTAAGCAATCGCTACTGGGAGACAAAGGCGGCCGGGTGTGGTGCTGGCTAACGGACAACACCAGTGGCGATTATCTGAACCGGTCCTGGGCCTCCCCTAGGTCGACTCAGCACATCGCGCCACTGGGGAGACAAAGGCGGTCGGCGTGGTGCTGGCTACCCACCCGGCCTTCATAGGTGCTGCTCGCTAACAGCACTTGCCCCTACAGTCTGTTCGAGGCTACACGGGGCATCTTTGGTATTGTGGTCACGTGCGTCAGCGCTGCTGAGAGAGACAAAGGCGGTTTGGTCACGTGGTGGTGGTCGTGGTGTCGTGCTGCTGCTGCTCATCTCCCCAGCACCCGTTTCTAAGAGCGCTCGCTGCACGAGGGCTTCTCAATTTGGTGCGTTAACGACGTTTATATTTACGCGATCTAACCCAATCCTTTATAATGATTCGCCGTCCATTATCTGCCACTCTTTCACCATCCTTAGACCCCCTCCTCCTCCTCCTCCTCTCCATCACCCGCCTCCCCCTCCAATTCTCATCCACTCACTCATCCCCCCCCCATCCACACCGCACGGCCATCCCATCTTTGCGCCATTAGCGTCTGGACCAAGTTTACATTTCACATGTGTGCGCGTGTATTTTCCTGGCTGTACAATTACAGGCGACATCGCGAGTTTCCGTGACCGATAAATTTGTAACTATTCACGATACGTTGCGCTTAGAGCACGTCTGTGTATGTGTGTGTGTGTATATGATGACTGGTACCAGCGGTGTCAAGATCGCCTCAGTGGAGGGGGCTCGTGAAGGACGCTACTGGGCAGTTGGAGGCATTCGCCCTCCAACAACAACGGAGGGCGGAGGAGCGACGCTCACAACAACGAGCGGAGCGCCGAGTGGCTAAAGCGCAGCAAGTTGGCACAGTAGGGGCACAGGTGGTGCATCAGTCAGTCATCTCAATCATCTCAGTCAGTCGACCCGTGGCACCTGCTGGGTCTGCCCGTGACTTCCTGCCAGCGGGCGTTCGACACTTCACGTGGCCTCAAGGTGCACATGGCCTGGCACAAGCGTCGTGGTGACGTCACCGCCACTTAGTGGCGAATGGCGGTTGTTGTTGTGTGGGTGGTGTAGTGGTTAGCGCTACGCTGCGCTATGAACCCGGCGACCCGGGTTCGATTCCCGCTCACGGCCAACACCAGTGACGATTATCTGAACCGGTCCCGGAGCCTCCTCTAGGTCGATTCAGCCGGAAATGAGTAAACATCGCCACTGGGAGACAAAGTTCGGTCGGGCGTGGTGTTGGCCACCCACCCCTCGTGTACCGTTGCGGCCTTCATAGGTGCTCGCTAACAGCACTTGTCCCGACGGTCTATTAAGGCTATACGGGGGAATTTTGTCTTTGTGTGCGTGGGGAACGTCAACAATGTGGTAACGTTGAATGAAAAGCACGAAAATGCCGGGGTCTGGGTATGTATCTGGTCAGTCTCGCTCCCTCGCTCGCTCTCTCGCGCTCTCGGTCTCGAACGGACGACTCGGGTCCAAGCGGACGCGACTTAATCTAAGTTGTCTTGTGGTTGTTGTTGTTGGTCGTTTGACTTGCATCCCACCGGGATTTTTGCACACAGCGTTGGTGTACGGTGATTTTTTNCTGCAATATTTTGCTGTCTTTTCTTGGATTTTCTGTTTGCACTCAGTCGCATATTCACTTTAAGATGTTTTTTGTTATGTTTTTGTTTGTTGCGGTTGCACCCGATTCAAGAGCCGAATGGCTCACAGGGCAATGCCTAATCAATGAACTTGAACTTGTCTTCACGCGTGTCCGCGTGTGCACGGTCGCAGCGTGTGCACCGTCGGCCCTCTGGGCCTACCGTGCCAACGCCTTCTCGCTGCACAGTAATCCCTCGCCACTTCGCGGTTCAAGTTTCGCGGCCTCAGTGCATCGCGGATTTTTCAAAATATTCATCGAAAAATAAAAATTCTAAAATACCGCCATATCGGCAGCCATATTGCGGAAAGCAGCGTTGTTTCATCGTGATGCGCGAGAGAAACGGTTTCCCAGGATGCCAGACAAAGAGAGAAACTCTCTCAGAGGCTTTGTACATACTGCACCCACGGGCACTCAGACAAGGCACGTGATTGGTTCCCGGCGCGAGATCGACAAATGAGAGCAAAAGTGGATGTACAGTATCCCGTGAGCTGATTGGCTGCGCATCATAATACGTATCGTATGAGAGAGAGAGAGAGAGTGAATGTATATTATTAAGGTTTTATAATTAAATAGATTTAAGTAAAATATATATATATAAAGTATAAACATACATATTTTAAACATTCTGGTACCCACACACACATATACGCAAATTCCTAGGGGGCCAATCCTACATCGCGGATTTTCACCCATCGCGAGGGTTCCGGTCCCCATTAACCGCGATAAACGAGGGATCGCTGTATTTGTTTAAATAGCAGACGCTGGTTTCTTGTTGTGACCGCCTGCGTCTGCGTGGGTGCGTCCGCGTTAAACGAATGCCCTCCGCGTCGCTCGGCGCCATTAAAAGCACGAGTTTGTGTCAATGTATGTTGGGGGTAGTGGAGCCTTTGTTTTTGTTGCTGCTGTGCCGTGTACACAGGGTGGTCTTGTGACCCGCCCCTCCACCATTCAATGCTCTAAAACTTAATATTTAAAATGAAATTAATATGGAAAGGGGGAAATGTAAGGGGCAAATTAATTGGGGGGGGGTCACAAGACATCTGGAACAACCTGCACCAGCGCTTTGAAAACCTCCACGAACGAAGCTTCATCAAAATCATTATTATTCACGATGGTGATGATCGTGGCAGAGTTGAGAGCCGCCTTCACTCACACCGCGTGCCCGCTGACTGCGCGTAGGGGCCCGGTGAGGTAAGGGCATCACGTGACCATAGGTGACCGTTTCACGGACCACCTGTTCGTCCATGCTTACGCAATGCCTATTAATCATCAGGCGTGTCTCATTCAATAAGACAGTCCTCTCTTATGCAATGTCTAGGAATATTCAGGCCTGTCTCATTCGATAAGACAGCCCTGTCTTATGCAATGCATAGGAATATTCAGGCGTGTCTCATTCAATAAGACAATTCGTCTCATGCAATGCATATGAATATTCAGGCTTGTCTCATTCATAGACAGCCTGTCTATGCAATGCATAGGAATATCCAGACATGTCTCATTCAATAAGGCAGTCCTGTATTATGCAATGCATAGGGATATTCAGGCCTGCCTCATTCAATAAGAAGGGCCTCCCTCATTCCTATGCATTAAATAGGAATAATCAGGCGTGTCCCATTCAATAATCCAGGCCTGATGATTGTTATGCATTGCATAGGAATGAGACAGGCCTGTCCTATTGAATGAGATAGGCCTCGTTATACTTGTGCATTGCATAGGAATAAAAGGCCTGTATTATTGAGCCGACTATCCCTATAACCCGACCGTCAACCAATTGGGGTCGTTTCTCTTAATATCTGGGCGATGTTAAATTCCAGTGGAAACGAATGGAGGACACGAGGGGGGAGCTATGCTTTTTGTTGGTTATTGTTGCTGCTGGTACAATTATTCTGAGTAATGTGTTACACTCGGAGCCACGCATGCGCACGACTCAAAGAATCTCAGTGGTCACTCAGCTCCGAGTTTTGACTCATTCATTCATTCTCGAGTGCCCTGCGTCGGGCGCTCATCACGAGGTGCACGGTGATTTGTAAAGCTCGCAAGCAATCACGCAACTGCACTTCGGAGCACAATAGGAGTTGGGTTTTAAAAGCTTTCAAATGCATCTTACGACGAGGGATGAAAAAAAAGCGCGATAATGACTTGGATGACTAGTTGGCCTTTAATATCTGTTCCATTATGTCGTTGTGACCTGTGGACATATCACGGCGGCATACGGACTAGATAAATGCACACGAGAAGGAGTGGGGGTGAGGCAGCGTATTTATAAATATATATGCTGGTAGCGATGGCACTCAGCGTGTGCATGCAGCACACAAAGGCGTTCACTGCATCATTGCGCGCTTTCGGATGCGTTTCTGCGGCCGTCTTTTGAGATTAAGATGCCACTGGAGCTATGCACTTTTAAATCATCTAGAATGACAAACGAATTTTTTAAACTGCTTTTCGTGTTTAGTTTAAATGTCCTTCACCCATCCATACCTCCGGTTAACACGCTTGGCTACGTACGGTTCGAAAGAAGTTCAACAGGTAAAAAATTTAATTAATAAAAGTAAAACAAAATTAAAATTAAAAATCACGACGTTTCGGAGGCAACACAAGCCTCCGTCTTCAGGTGGAACCGTCACAGCACGATAGCTGTATCAAGTTAAAGAAATTCCAAGAAACAGTCCTTGTATATGGTTGAGGGTGGGAGGAGCCAAGGTGGCCCTGGATATTATATTGTGAGGGAAGTGGGTTAAAAAACGACCGAAAGATTTGCACGGTCGTAAGCGCGCAAGCAAGCAAGCAAGTGAACTTAATATAAAGGACTAGCTATATTATCCGGCTTCGCCCGGGACTTGGATCCACCACGCCCGGCCGTCTTTGTCTCCCCAGTGGCGATGTTAATACGCCACACCAGTTACTCGTTTTGAGGCTGAGTCCCTCCCTCACCACTCTCCCTCCCTCATCACTCTCCCTCCCTCAACACTCTCCCTCCCTCACCACTCTCCCTCCCTCACCACTCTCCCTCCCTCAGCACTCTCCCTCCCTCACCACTCTCCTCCCTCAGCACTCTGTAGAGGACGTGAAACTTTGATGAATTTACCTCAGAGTCGCGTGGTGGGTGTCGAGGCCTAGTACCGTGCAGAGCCTCCGGCCTCGGCTAAATTGCCCACCCGGCTGAGGCTGGGTATGGGTGCCATTTCCCCCCCCCCCGCGCTACAATAATACTGTCTAATCGCTATAATAGTAATTGCACACATTGTGGTGGGGGGGAGTGAAGAGGACGTGAAACTTTGATGAATTTACCTCAGAGTTGCGGGTTAATGCGTGCGCCTATTTTTAACGGGAATTAAAAATGGCGTCCCCACGCGCCGAATGCGTCGCTACCCGTTGCCAGGGGCAACCGCCGTCCAATGAAACTGCGTATGGTCCGGCGACACACAGACACACACACAGACAGACAGACAGATTCGCGATTTTATATATATAGATTTAAAAAGAAGTTGTCTCGTCTCAACCTTCGTCTGGTGGACTCATTACACATACAATCATCTTTTGTAAGACTACGCACCTCGTTCAGCCGTGGGCAAGTGGCCGAGTGGGCCGTGTCAGTATGGCATTGAACCGGTACTGTTTGATTCGCCAGAGTTTGAATTCGTTCTGTTGCTCGTTATTATAATAATAATATATTTTTGTGTTAATTAAACCGGGTGCTCAAAGTCCTCGAAGTGAGTTGAACAGCCTCAGCCAGGTCAACGAACGATATCGTTGTCGCCGAGAAGAACCAAAGAAATCGACGCTGCTGAAGAAGGCCAGTCAGCCGGAACGTCGGTAATTTTGCCAGCTAGGGGATGGAATCCACACTCTCTCTCTGTCTCGTGAGTCACTGTCACCGAGGGCACGTGACCGTTCCACCCACGTGACCTATCCACCCACGTGACCATTCCACCACGACAGCATGTCCCAACTGCCACCTTTGCATTGCATTCCCGATTCCTTTGGCTCACCCACTCCACCCCCCCGTGCATTTTTCTCGCTGAAAATTTCCACAAACGCAAAAGTTTGTTGCGCCAATAATTGCTTCGAATCGACGAGATGTTGCACGTGGCCCACCGCCACCGTCCCTCGCAGCCATCGCTTGGAGCCTTTGCGTCCCAGCGTCCCCGATTCTCGATACGAGCAAACGGCATGGCACGAATTCATATCCACGGTCGGTTTACCGAGAAAGATAGAGATACATAGAGACACATAGAGATACATAGAAACACACAGAGATATAGAGGCACAGAGAGACGCATGTAGATACATAGAGACATAGAGATACATAGAGACAAAGAGAGCCGCATCTAGATACACAGAGACAGAGAGATACTAGAGATGTCGAGAGATACATTGAAGGCAAGCCACAGCCGTGCGCTTGTGGTCATGGCGAAGCAAATGAAGAGCCACATAGTGAACACAAACTGCACTTGTAATCTGCGCTCCAATGGAGGAGGAGGAACGGCACGAGCTCTCTTCCTCTCTTCTGAAGTCCTCTCGTCGTGACCAGCAGCTGCAGCTGCAGCAGCAACAGACCTCGACATTGCCATTTAGCCCCCGAACATATTGCCGCTGCAGTGATGCGCTCGAAGGGTGCAGAATGGAATGGGGTCTTCGTGGGCAATTAAAGGCACCCGAGTGTGCACTGTTGGAGCGCGGAGTTGAGGCGCGGCACTCAAAACGTGGCACCACGCCCCGTGGATAGGTGGTGGGTGGGGGGGGGGGGAAGGGGGAGAAGGGAGGGTGGGGGGAAGTGGGGGGGGGAGTGTGAATGGAGGAGTGTGGGGGAAGTGGGGTTTAATAGGTAAAATATATATATTTTTTAAATATACCCTTGAGAATACCTAAAAAGCGTCCACGTCAAATCACGTCGGAAAACGGAGCAACTCAAAATCGTTCGGAGCCGTGTCAGAAGATTGTGTCCTGAATCGAGTGCCGGCAGTGGAAATCGATCCACGGCGGCATCATGCAAACGTCGTAAATGTGGATAGTCGCAAATCGGAGACCCGCATGTACTCTTGCCAGACGAGGCTCAAACTCCCTGCTTAGCTCATACAACATCCGACTTAATGGGGCGCATTTATTCATTTATTTCCCCCTTCCACGTGAAGCCGGACTTCTCGTTAAGGGAAATAACTGATGATGCGATTTATACTTTTATGCACTTTATTTATTTCATGGGCGCACGGTAGTTGCGATTTGATGTTCCTCGCCTGGTTTACAGGAGGTCGTGGTTCGATTCCGACCCTGACGATGCCTGCTGCTGTATATTTGGAGTTTGCGTCTCCAGTGGCGGCTCCTGCAAAATCTCTCAGGGGGGCAAATGTCTGGATGATTTATAAGGATAAGGTCCACCCATGCAAAGGATAAATTAACAGCTTAAGCATGTAAAGGCAACTTCACTTCTTTAATATTAATGAAAAATAAAGTGACTCTTACAATATATCTTGTTTGTTTCTATACTCACTATTAATACAATCCACTCAAGTTTCTTTTATTAAAGATTCCACTAGGTGGCGACAAATAATATTGTTGGATGCAACGTGCTTACGTATGATGATGTAAGCACGTTAGTGCGAGCCCTCCCGGAAGCCATAGAGAATGCATTGCAGCGCCCCCNGTTCGAAAAAAAACATCTTTGAATGTAAGTCTATGGGAACACTCTGGGCGATTCTCAGCCGGAGTGAAATCGCCCAAAAAGAGGCGGTACTCCACAGAACGTGACATGACGCTGATTGGACTATATCCAGAGGCACAGTGACGGCTAGCGTGACTCTGTGGTTGAATGACATTGGTGGTGCGTCGCCCAATCGCCCTAATGAAGAAACCGCCAGTGTGCGTCTCTCTCTCTCTGATCATCATCAGGGTGGCTAGGCGATGTTAACTACCTCGCCTGGTGTACAGGAGGACGTGGGTTCGATGCCGACCCTGACGATGCATGATGCTGTATATGTTTGGACTTTGCAGTGTCTCTCTCTCTCTTCCCGTGGTCGCGTGGTTTTATTTTTCTCCGGTTCCTCCGGTTTACGCCTCCACGTTTAGAAACAACGTCATTATTTCAGGTTGTTTGGCTGCATTAGATGTCCAAGTGATGGCCCACTTTGTTGAGGCATCATTTGTGGCCAGGTCGCTTGTGGAAGAAAACAAAAGATAACACCTCAGTGGGCTTTAGGATGGGATTTCATTTAGTTATTTTCATTTTATTATTATTTTTTTTCTTCATCTACTTGACTTTACCGAAAGAACCAAAGAGTAAGGATGGGGATGGTTCAGTTTAAATTGTTTGTCTGATTTGTTTACGCTTCTTGTACTTTGCAAGACTATCTCGTTTTGTATTGTTCATCCTACAAGTTTACTACGTATATCCTACAAGTAGGCGACATCTCGCCCACACATACTCTACACGCAGCCTACAGGTCGTCTAGACATAGAGTCCACGTGCAACCCACAGCTAGTCCACATACACCATTGGAACCTCCTTTGCCAGTAGAAAATATGATAATTGTTTTTTTACCCTTTTATCTGGCAAAAAACTGACACCGTTTTTACAAGGAGTCATGTTTGCATTGACCACAATACTTGCGGTCGGAATTCAAACAAAAAACACAACTCTGATAATGTATGCACTGTCCTTGAAGTTGATTGGTCCACGCCCGAGACAGCTTTCCTTAGAGCCTAGTCTCACATGGGTTGGACCAGATGACGCCAAAAGGTGCATTCCGACCGCAGGTATTGTGGTCAATGCAAACATGACTCCTTGTAAAAAAGGTGTCAGTTTTGTTGCCAGATAAAAGGGTAAAAAAACAATTATCAGTCCACATATGTCTACATGTAGCCCACATATAGTCTACATGTAGCCACATATAGTCTACATGTAGCCCACATATAGTCTACATGTAACCCACATATAGTCTACATGTAAGCCACGTGTAGCCCATACGTATCCCAAATGTACCCGCCCTTACCCCACGTGTCTCCTACAATGTCGCGCACGCGCGTTCGCCTCCACGGCGAAGCGAGACGCTGCACAAGCGACGTTCCTCAATATCGCCCAGAAGGGTGAAAGGTTACGCACAAAGTAATTTTCTAGAACGTAAAAAATAAAACGCGAATATCCTTCTTTAATTGCGTTCGCGGAGGTGAGAGTGTGGGGGGGGCGCGGGGGAGGTCGCAGCTGATCTAAAAACTGTGCCCAGAACTCGCAGGGGTTATAAATAAAGTTCACGAGTGAAAGAGCGATGGTCCAGTGTCCCAGTGTCCACGCGCTCTGCCCAGTCGACACGAGTCACACCGCACCGTCCCCCCCCAATTATCCCGCGACCACAAAGAGGTGACGAAATATGAGACGCACGCGAAAAATAACGAGAGGTTATGAAGGCGAGCAACGGTTCGTCAGCTCTATCGAATGATACATTTTAAAAAAGCGAGACGAAAAATAAATAACAAAAAAAATAAAAATCGATTCCCGCTACACGCGCGGACGCAAATCAGCGCGCGTCAAAGAACGCGGCGCGTTTGTGGCACGGACCGCTCTGTAATAATACCGCCACGCTCATTCACGTCAATTCCTTAGGTTTTTTTCGGTAAAGTCACGTAGGTAATAAATTAAAATTAATAAAAGTAAAATAAAAATAAAATAAAAATCACAACTTTTCGGAGGCAACACAAGCTTCCGTCTTCAGGTGGAACCGTCACATCACGATTGCTGTATCATTTACTTGATACAGCACGTGCTGTATCAAGTAAATGATACAGCAATCGTGATGTGACGGTTCCACCTGAAGACGGAAGCTTGTGTTGCCTCCGAAACGTCGTGATTTTATTTTTATTTTATTTTACTTTTATTAATTTAAATTAAAACATTTTAACTACATGACTTTACCGAAAAAACCTAAGAATATGAATCCTTGCAGTCACGAAAGCTTCAAATCTAGAATTCACGTCAATTGTTTGCTGGTAATTGCGTGCTGATTTTGTGTTAATTGCGATAGCTTCTGGTTGTCCGACGAGGAGGGGGAAGACAATGCACACGACAACACCATCACTGTGATAATACAGAGGGGTTTGCTTTTCAAATCCTTTATATTAAGTTCACTTGCTTGCTTGCTTGCGCGCTTACGACCGTGCAAATCTTTCGGTCGTTTTTTAACCCACTTCCCGTGATCCAATCGAGCTGACATTTTGCACACAGACTCGTTGTGCGTGACAATTTATTTTCGTGAAATTTTTTTCTAAAATTTTCCACTTTTTAGGAATTTTTTTTCCATATTTCATTTAAAATACCAATGCGATAAAATGAAACTCTTACTCAAGAAAAACTTAAATGAATAATAAAATCAAACCGATGTCACGCATATAAAGGATTTATAGTGAAAACTTTGTTTTTACGGGTTAATTTTTTTAGGGGTTAGATCGCGTAAATAGAACACGTTCCTTCGGAGTGGGCAGGTAGGAACTTTGGTTGGACAGCGCATTCGTGCACGACAGAAAGCTCGCGGTCACGTGACGCACTTCAACCAATCCGGGAGCGTACTACACGTTTGGGAGGGGCTATGCACGATAGACAAATAATCCCTGGTGGGCAGTGTGGAACCTGTTGTTCCTACCTGTAACAGGTCCCTGCGGGGTGGGCTGGTAGGAACGAACAAATGAATGGCTATAATAAAATGAAATGGCGGGGTACGATACGAAGGGAGAGTTTGAGGCCTAGTTCTAGGCTTTAGGCCTAGTTGTAGGCTTTAGGCCGCTGTGAGTTAATGTTTAATTTAAATGTTTTAATTAAAAGCTATCTCAGGGAATTATAAGGGAATGTTACACTTGTTTAGCCAGGAAAGCCTCACTGAGTCTAAAGGTTTTTGTTGGGTCCTGCCAAGTGTTTGCAGTAGGGGCGATGTTGCTACACCTAATCGGACATCGGACGGACGGACGACGATATAATCTATTGTAGGCTGGTTCACTTCGTTCCTACCAGTATAAATACGTCGTTCAAATAGCCACCACCCGTCACAGCCAATTAGTGAGGTGTGTCACGTGAACAGAACGTTGCCAATTCGTTACGAGTGCAGCAACACCGGTGTGTTGAGTTTGTCACGTCATGTTACGGATGATTCTAGATTTGAAGTTTTCGTGACTGCAAGGATTCATACTCTTTGGTTTTTTCGGTAAAGTCACGTAGGTAAAAATATAAATTAACTCACGACGTTTCGTTCATACGCCACAGTAATTTTACGGGAGCAGTTCCACCTGATGACGGAGGCTTGTGTTGCTTCCGAAACGTCGTGAGTTAATTTATTTAAATGTTTTACCTACGTGACTTTACCGAGTAAAAAANCAAACGTTATGGATGATTTGGTCGCGAAAGCCTACGTGTTAAGCTGACCATCACTGCGAACTGAGCGTCCGTGGCATTGCGGGCGATGAATAGGTTTAATAAAAAATTTAACTTTATTTTTTTCAAACTTAATTTGAAGCTTTCGTGACCGCAGGAATTACTCTTTGGTTCTTTCGGTAAAGTCACGTATAAAGAGAAAATAATAACTTAAATACTAATACACGACGTTTCGATTGCAACACAAGCAATCATCATCAGGTATAAATGAAATAGAAACACAAATCTAGTATACTGACTTTGAGCTATATAGGAGCTCGTTTTCAGAAGTGACCTGGCCATCACAAATGATCGCTAAGCGAAGTCGCTTTTCATCATCCTCGTGTGGACATTTATAGCAGCGGCCAAACACTCTAAACGCGTAGAGACGTTGATTCTAAATGTGGAGGGGAAAAAAACGGACGAGCCGGAGAAAAATCCACGCGACCACGGGGACAGAGAGAGACACGCAAACTCCAAATATACAGCAGCAGGCGTCAGAGTCGGGATCGAACCGAAGACCTCCTGTACACCAGGCGAGGTAGTTAACATCTCCTAGCCACCGTGATGATGATGAGAGAGAGACGCAAACTCCAAATATACAGCAGCAGGCGTCAAGGTCGCGATCGAACTCACGAGTTTCTGTAAACCAGGCGAGGTAGTTAACATCTCCTCGCCACCGTGATGATGATGAGAGAGAGACACGCAAACTCCAAATATACAGCAGCAGGCGTCAGGGTCGGGATCGAACCCAAGACCCCTGCATACTAGGCGAGGTAGTTAACATCTCCTAGCCACTGTGGCGTCCTGCAGCGTAACACTAAAGTGTGTGTCTTGTAGGGTTACGAATTAGCGCGCTGCGCTACTAACCCGGCGACCCGAGTTCGAGTCCCTCTAACGGACAACTCCAGTGGCGATTATCTGAATCGTTAAGTGATGGAATTACAATTTGCAGTGCGTCAACATTACTACGTACTGGGCGAGCTGTTGTGATTAATGTGAAATGTTGCTGCTCTTAAGAGTAAATTTGATGGGTGGGGTGTCACGTGGCAAGGGCGGAGCTACCGAGAAGAGGGCGTGGCATCCATAGAAATGGGCGGAGCCTACGAAAAAGGGCGGGGCATCCATAGAAGTGGGCGGAGTCTACGGAGAAAGGGCGTGGCATCCATAGAAATGGGCGGAGCCTACGGAGAAAAGGGCGTGGCATCCATAGAAATGGGCGGAGTCTACGGAGAAAAGGGCGTGGCATCCATAGAAATGGACGGAGCCTACGGAGAAAAGGGCGTGGCATCCATAGAAATGGGCGGAGCTTATGGAGAAAAGGGCGTGGCCTAAATGACAATGGGCGGGGCTTAAAGAGAAAGGGAGGAGACTAGCGATGAGGAGCGTGGTCCAATGAGGCGAAGGGTGGGGCAAACCAAAAACTAAATGTGCGTATCGAGGGGACTGAGTGCTTGAACTTTGAACTTCTGTTGATACTCTTAGTTCTTTCGGTAAAGTAACGTAAGTAAAAAATGAAATTAAAATTAATGACAAGTAAACCCGTAAAAACAAAGTTTTTCACTCTAAATCCTTTATATGCGTGGCGGCTAGAGCTCTCTCGTCCTCTGGCTTGAGATGGCTGCAATCTATGGGTCAGATGATTGTCTGCCAGTATTAAGCAATTGGTAATTAAATATTATTAGTTTTCCCTAAACAGTGTAAAATTTTGGAAAAAAATTTCACGAAAATTAATTGTCACACACAACGAGTCTGTGTGGAAAATGTCAGCTCGATTGGATCACGGGAAGTGGGTTAAAAAACGACCGAAAGATTTGCACGGTCCTAAGCAAGCAAGCAAGCACGCGAACTTAATATAAAGGATTTAAAAATAAGACTTGTGTTGCCTCCGAAACGTCGTGATTTTATTGTTTTATTTTTATTAATTTTAAATTCATTTTTTACCTACGTGACTTTACCGAAAGAACTAAGAGCATGAATCCTTGCAGTCACGAAAGCTTCAATCTAGAATTAACTTCTGTTGAATTGGGAAATGAAAGCGCAGAATCAAACAAGCGCAGCAGGCAGCAAAACAACAAAGATAAACGCCGCAGATGCCAACTGGTAAGATACGCTGCAGGGACATTACCACAACAATGTTTTCCACCGGTTGGCACTTGCAGTTCTGCTAAATGAACAACATTGTGTTCCCACTCAATTGCAATCGTAAGAATTGACGTTTCAGCAAGAGGCCGGGATCGATGTTGCCGAGAACGCAGCTCCCTTGAAAACTCCTCTCCACAGAGAGCAACATTTATTTTGGATCAAACCATCCGCGTGTAACTCTTGCCTTGAAGCTTTCTGACTGCAGGAATTCATACTCTTTTGGGTCTTTCGGTAAAGTCACGTTGATGGAAAAAAAATTATGAAAAATCACGACGTTTCGATCGCAACACATGCAATCGTCTTCAGGTACAACCCTTGGGTTGTAGCCATCTCAAACCTATATAACCTTTGGCTTCAGTAGCTCTCTCGCTAAATTTCTTCCTGCATCAGCAGTCCGTCTGCTGGGAGAGTGTTACTGGATCAAACCATCTGTGTGTGGTGTGGGTGGAGTGTGACCAGATCAAAGCATCTGTGTGTGGGAGTGGGTGGATTGTGACCGGATCAAACCATCTGTGTGTGTGTGCGGGTGGAGTGTGACAGATCAAACCATCTGTGTGTGGTNTGGGTGGATGTGACCAGATCAAACCATCTGTGTGTGTGTGGGTGGAGTGTGACCAGATCAAACCATCTGTGTGTGGGTGTGGATNGTGTGACAGATCAAACCATCTGTGTGTGGTGCGGGTGGAGTGTGACCAGATCAAACCATCTGTGTGTGGGTGGAGTGTGACCAGATCAAACCATCTGTGTGTGTGTGTGGATGTGACCAGATCAAACCATCTGTGTGTGTGTGCGGGTGGAGTGTGACCAGATCAAACCATCTGTGTGTGTGTGTGGAGTGTGACCAATCAAACCATCTGTGTGTGTGCGGGTGGAGTGTGACCGATCAAACCATCTGTGTGTGTGTGGGTGGATGTGACCAGATCAAACCATCTGTGTGTGTGTGGAGTGTGACCAGATCAATCCATCTGTGTGTGTGTGGGTGGATTGTGACCGATCAAACCATCTGTGTGTGGTGTGGGTAGATTGTGACCAGATCAAACCATCTGTGTGTGTGTGCGGGTAAGGGTGGAGTGTGACCAGATCAAACCATCTGTGTGTGGGTGGGGTAGATTGTGACCAGATCAAACCATCTGTGTGTGGTGTGGGTGGAGTGTGACCAGATCAAACCATCTGTGTGTGTGTGGGTAGATTGTGGCCAGATCAAACCATCTGTGTGTGTGCGGGTGGAGTGTGGCCAGATCAAACCATCTGTGTGTGGGTGCGGGTGGAGTGTGACCAGATCAAACCATCTGTGTGTGGGTGTGGAGTGTGGCCAGATCAATCCATCTGTGTGTGGCCAGATCAAACCATCTGTGTGTGGGTGCGGGTGGAGTGTGGCCAGATCAAACCATCTGTGTGTTGGTGTGGGTGGAGTGTGACCAGATCAAACCATCTGTGTGTGTGTGGGTGGATTGTGACCAGATCAAACCATCTGTGTGTGGGTGTGGAGTGTGACCAGATCAAACCATCTGAGTGTGGTGTGGAGTGTGGCCAGATCAATCCATCTGTGTGTGGTGTGGGTAGATTGTGACCAGATCAAACCATCTGTGTGTGGTGTGGGTGGAGTGTGACCAGATCAAACCATCTGTGTGTGTGTGGGTGGATTGTGACCAGATCAAACCATCTGTGTGTGGGTGCGGGTGGAGTGTGACCAGATCAAACCATCTGAGTGTGGTGTGGGTGGAGTGTGCCAGATCAATCCATCTGTGTGTGGTGTGGGTAGATTGTGACCAGATCAAACCATCTGTGTGTGGGTGTGGGTGGATTGTGACCAGATCAAACCATCTGTGTGTGTGTGGGTGGAGTGTGACCAGATCAAACCATCTGTGTGTGTGTGCGGGTGGAGTGTGACCAGATCAAACCATCTGTGTGTGGGTGTGGGTAGATTGTGACCAGATCAAACCATCTGTGTGTGTGTGCGGGTGGATTGTGACCGATCAAACCATCTGTGTGTGGGTGTGGGTGGAGTGTGACCAGATCAAACCATCTGTGTGTGGGTGTGGGTGGAGTGTGACCAGATCAAACCATCTGTGTGTGTGTGCGGGTGGAGTGTGACCAGATCAAACCATCTGTGTGTGGTGTGGGTAGATTGTGACCAGATCAAACCATCTGTGTGTGTGCGGGTGGATTGTGACCGATCAAACCATCTGTGTGTGGGTGTGGGTAGATTGTGACCGGATCAAACCATCTGTGTGTGGTGTGGGTGGATTGTGACCGATCAAACCATCTGTGTGTGTGTGCGGGTGGAGTGTGACCAGATCAAACCATCTGTGTGTGGGTGTGGGTAGATTGTGACCAGATCAAACCATCTGTGTGTGGTGCGGGTGGATTGTGACCGGATCAAACCATCTGTGTGTGGTGTGGGTGGAGTGTGACCAGATCAAACCATCGTGTGTGGGTGTGGGTGGAGTGTGACCAGATCAAACCATCTGTGTGTAGGTGCGGGTGGAGTGTGACCAGATCAAACCATCCGTGTGTGGGTGTGGGTGGAGTGTGACCGATCAAACCATCTGTGTGTAGGTGTGGGTAGATTGTGACCGGATCAAACCATCTGTGTGTGGGTGTGGGTGGATTGTGACCGGATCAAACCATCTGTGTGTGTGTGCGGGTGGAGTGTGACCAGATCAAACCATCTGTGTGTGGGTGTGGGTAGATTGTGACCAGATCAAACCATCTGTGTGTGGTGCGGTGGATTGTGACCGGATCAAACCATCTGTGTGTGTGTGAGTGGGAGGGTGGAGGGTGCGGCGGTACTCAATTCCAAGTCTTTGCGTAAGATCATCAATCAACCGAGCTGAATAACTATTTATTCTATGGGTCTCTTCGGCAAAGCCACGTAGATAGAAAACATAATAAAAATCTTCTTGGTTCTTTCGGTAAAGTCACGTAGAAGGGAAATAATAAAAAATAAAACAGAATAAAATACAATTCTCATTATTATTGTATTATCTCCCTTCTACGTGACTTTACCGAAAGAACAAGAAGATGAATCCTGCAGTCACGAAAGCTTTAAATCGAAATAATACAAATATCACGACGTTTCGTTCGCAACACAAGCAATCATCTGATATTTGTATTATTTTTCTACCTACGTGGCTTTACCGAAAGACCCATGGAATATGCATCCCGCGGTCACGAAAGCCTTAAGTCAAGAGCTGAGTAGCATTCGAGTCTCTCAAGGCAAAGTTGGGAGAGGGAATTTTCGATTCAAACTTTCGTGCTGCAGGATTCATCTTCTTGGTTTTCGGTAAAGTCACGTAGAAGGGAAATAATAAAATAATACAAATAAAACAATAAAATAATTCTCACGACGTTTCGGCCACAACGCAAGAGCCGTCCTCAGGTGGAGAACAGGTCTGTCGTGAGATTATTTTATTATGTTTTATTTGTATTATTTTATTATTTCCCTTCTACGTGACTTTACCGAAAGCACCAAGAAGATGGGTTGGCTGGCAACTCCACTCGGACTGCGTCCAACTTTTGTTCTCTATTCATTCACGTCAGGTGGGCAGCAGAAAGTCCGTCGCAGCGCAGCGGAAAAGGAGGGAAGGAGTTGACACGCAGGGGGGGGGGGTTNGTGAACAAAAAATAAGTAAACCCGTAAAAATAAAGTTTTTCACTATAAATCCTTTGTATGCGTGGCGGCTAGAGTCCTCTCGTCCTCTGGCTTGAGATGGCTGCCACCTATGGGTCAGATGATTGTCTGCAGTATTAAACAATTGGTAATTAAATATTNAATTTGTTTTCCCTAAACAGTGTAAAATTTTGGAATTTTTTTTCACGAACATTAATTGTCTCGCACAACGAGTTTGTGTGGAAAATGTCAGCTCGATTGGATCACGGGAAGTGGGTTAAAATACGACCGAAAGATTTGCACGGTCGTAAGCAAGCAAGCAAGCACGCAAGCAAGCAAGCAAGCAAACTTAATATAAAGGATTAAAAAAGTATTGAACTCGCCACTTTCAGCCAGACGAGGAAAACCGTGGCCGCTTTCGGAGCAGCGGCGAGCTCGGAAAGCATCCACCGCGTAATCGCCGCTATTAAATGCGATCAGATTTTTTTTTNCAAACGCGTGGATATTTGACAACCTTTAAGTGAGGCCAAAGCGTTGAACCTCTCGTCTGTCCGTCGGGGTTTTGAACGACCTCGAGTTTTGTCGCCACCCGCTTGAGGTTGGCAGCAGCGGCGCCGGTTTTCGTCGAAGATGTCATGACGGTGAGGACGACGACGCAAAGGAGATCGGTAAGCCAGCAAGATGCGGCGTGCCACGCGTTGAGCACATTGGCGCAAGGGGCAGAGAGAGGAAATATATTCTTAGGTTTTTTTCGGTAAGTCACGTAGGTGAAAACATTAAAATTAATAAAGTACTTTTATTAATTTTTGATTTAAAGCTTTCGTGACTGCAGGGATTCATCTTTTTGGCTCTTTCGGTAAAGTCACGTAGAAGGGAAGTAATAAAATAAGTAATAATAATTATTTTATTACTTCCCTTCTACGTGACTTTACCGAAAAACCAAGAAGATACTTTTATTAATTTATTAATTTTAATGTTTTTACCTACCTGGTGACTTTACCGAAAAAACCTAGAATATGAATCCTTGCAGTCACGAAAGCTTCAAATCTAGAGAGAGGAAAGTCGGTGACAAGGGGTGGGGGTGGGGGGTGAGAAAATGTGCGGCGGACACCTACGGGGCTGTCTGCACCCCATGGATCGTGATGATGACGATGATGGATGGATGGACTTCGGGATGCGTTCCTGGAAGGTTGCGACGGCGAATATCGAAACGGCGTAAATCGAAGCGATGTCACAGGTGGTAGTGGTGGTGGTGGTGGTGGTAAAGGAGGCGAAGGCTGAGATGCAAACGGATACGAGACAGGACGACGGCGATGATGATGATGATGCTTCTTCTTGTTTTTTNCGGTAAAGTCACGTAGAAGGGAAGTAATAAAATAATAAAAATGAAACATAACAAATAATTCTCACGACGTTTCGGCCACAACGCAAGCAGCCGTCTTCACCTGCTTGCGTTGTCGCCGAAACGTCGTGAGAATTATTTTATTATGTTTTATTTTATTATTTCCCTTCTACGTGACTTACCGAAAAACCAGAAGATGAATCCTGCAGTCACGAAAGCTTTACATCGAGATGATGATGTGTGGCGACGTGAGTGTTGGGGGGGGGGGGGNTTAGCTACGCAAGATCAGGGAGGTGTTCAAAAGTCACGAGTATGTGCGAAACGACGTGGACAGGGGGGGAGAGACACGCACATCGGGCTATTACTTTATACTTCGAAAGCAGTAAGGTGAAGAGCCCGCGGTGTGGAGGTCACCAAGTCTCCTCTGTGCTGGCCAATTGCCCCTACCACGTGATGCCTTACTCGACACGAGAGGTCGTGGGTTCGATCCCGACCTTGACGCCTGCTGTATATTCGGAGTTGGTGTGTTTGTGTCTCTCTCTATCTCTCTCTCCCGTCGTGGATTATTCTTCGTGTTTTTTCCCCCACCCCCTCCACATTTAGAACACCAGCCATCACACGTTCAGCGTATTTTTAAATCCTTTATATTAAGTTCGCTTGCTTGCGTGCTTGCGTGCTTGCTTGCTTGCTTACGACCGTGCAAATCTTTCGGTCGTTTTTTTACCCACTTCCCGTGATCCAATCGAGCTGACATTTTCCACACAGACTCGTTGTGTGTGACAATTAATATTCGTGAAAAGTTTTTCCAAAATTTGACACTGTTTATGGAAAAAAAATAATATTTAATTACCAATTGCTTAATGCTGGCAGACAATCATCTGACCCATAGGTGGCAGCCATCTCAAGCCAGAGGACGAGAGGACTCTAGCCGCCACGCATATAAAGGATTTAGAGTGAAAACTTTGTTTTTACGGGTTAATTTTTTTCGGCTGCTGTACATTTCCAGCCGATGAGCCACTTCGTTGAGCCATCATTGGTGCTCGTCAGGGTCGACCTGAAAATATCCACACAGCTCAGTGGGGGCCTTACCTGTTGAAATAAATCTTTGAAAAAAACTATTTTAGTTGATTTTAGACCGCACGCTGTCACAGCCCGGGCCAGGATGTGAACCGTCTGAAAGTATGAATCCTTGCAGTCACGAAAGCTTCAAATCTAGAACTAATACCCTCTACGGGGAGGAATTCCACCTATCTGTTAGAATTTTTAACAGACAACGAGACAAGAAGTCACAGCTTCTCGAGACGCTGGCCTTCCTCAAGAGATGCCGCGATAACAAGGTAATACCCATCGCTTTCTGATACGCTCCCCCCCTCTCCTCCCCTAAACTTGTATTTAAGGGCTTGCATCTTGAATCCCTGCCTCACTTGATGCAGCAAATCTGGCTGTGACGGTCCCACCTGATGACGGAGACTTGTGTTGCCTCCTAAACGTCGTGATTTTATTGTTTTATTTTATTAATTTTAATTTCATTTTTTATTTACGTGACTTTACCGAAAAACTAAGAGTACGTCTAAAATTTGCCTCCAAAGCAATCTTCTGCGCCAGTAGTCGATCGCAATTAAAATCAATGCCCTTGTGCACAGCAAATTCTCTCTTTTTGCGGGAACGGGGCGGGGTGGGGAGAGGGGAGGGGGAGGGGAGGGGAGGGNAGGGGCGAAGGGGGACAGGGGTGTGAACCCCCCCCACCCACCCCNAAAAAAAAAAAACCTCTTAACAATTTAAAGATGACATTTATTAGAAGGAATTTCTAATACTCGGCTTTAAGATACGTTGATTAGAAAAAAATGGTTTCTGCTGACACACGCCGTGAGTGATTGTGGATGTAAGTCACGGTGAGCCACTTTTTTATCAGAGGGCTGGGCTGCCTGCCGCTGCTCCGACGGCTGCTAACGACGGCCACGTCGATGGAGCGTTGCAGGGCCCCGGCCCTGCGGAGATGTGGGCCACGACGCTCGGTGCCGTAGCGGGGCAACTTTGCCATACACCATTGGAACCTCATTTGCCAGTAAAAAATATGATAATTGTTTTTTACCCTTCTATCTGGAAACAAAACTGACACCTTGTAAAAAAAAGGTGTCAGTTTTGTCAGTAAAAAATATGATAATTGTTTTTTACCCTTCTATCTGGCAACAAAACTGACACCTTGTAAAAAAAAGGTGTCAGTTTTGTTGCCAGATAGAAGGGTAAAAAACAATTATCATATTTTTATTGGCAAATGAAGTTCCAATGGTGTAAATGCTTACCCCGAGATCTCATACTCTGACGGTCCATTGTCTTTGAGTTGTGCGCCTTTTGGCGTCATCTGGTCCAACCCATGTGAGACTAGGCTCTAAGGAAAGCTGTCTCGGGTGTGGACCAATCAACTTCAAGGACAGTGCATACATTATCAGAGTTATGTTTTTTGTTTGCATTATGACTGCAGGTATTGTGGTGTATGCAAACATGACTCCTTGTAAAAAAGGTGTCAGTTTTGTTGCCAGATAGAAGAATAAAAACAACTTTGCCATAGTTCGTGGGTGTCACGGTGGGGAGAGAAGGGGCAATGCAGGCGAGTGGGTTATCTCAATGCTGGCGCTAAAGCTAGGACGCACGCGGTTTAATGAAAGGACAACAACTTTCAGTCGTAGCCACGTTGAAGACCGACAGAAGGGGCGTGAGATGTTAACTACCTCGCCGGTATACAGGAGGTCGTGGGTTCGATTCAGACCTTGACGCCTGCTGCTGTATATTTGGAGTTTGCGTCTCTCTCTCTCATCATCACGGTGGCTAGGATATGTTAACTACCTCGCCCGGTATCTGCTATATATTTGGAGTTTGCGTGTCTCTCTCTCTCATCATCACGGTGGCTATGAGATGTTAACTACCTCGTCCGGTATGCAGGAGGTCGTGGGTTAGATCCTGACCCTGACGCCTGCTGTATATTTGGAATTTGCGTCTCTCTCTGATCATCATCACGGTGGCTAGAAGATGATAACTACCTTGCCTGGTATGCGGGACCTCCGGTTTTCCCCTCCACATGAAAGAATCAACGTCACGCGCTTAGAGCGTTTGGCTGCAATAAATTTCCACACGACGATAAGCCGTTTCGTTGAGCTATCATTTGTGGGCCAGGTCGCTTCTGAAAAAAGAGCCACTCTATACATTTTAACACGTAGGCTTTCGCGACCAATATTATTCATAATCAACGTTTTGGGTTTAGATCGCGTTATTTATAAATGTGTCGTAACCCTCCACCACCCGACACGGCCAATCAGCAAAAAAGTGTCACGTTGACAAAAGACAAATAGTGGGCTAAAGCAGTGAACTATTTGTCTTTTTCAACGTGACACTTTTTACTGATTGGCCGTGTCGGTGGTGGAGGGTTACGACACATTTATAAATAACGCGATCTAACCCAAAAACGTTGATTATCACGCTATACATCTCAGTGGGCCTTACGTGGTAAAATACAGATCGCAGACTGAATCCTGGCCTGGTACAAGCGCAGTGGGGACCTTGTGGTGCCACAACGACGGGGCCGCTCTGCCGAACCAGGGAGCCGCCCGGCTTCCCCCACCGCACTGCCCCCATCACCCGCCCCACATGAGCACACACCCGCACGCATTCCCCCCCCCCNATAGAGCTGGAAGGGAAGGTCACCTGATCGACCGGTTTTTATCCGAGAGACCCTTATCGGGATTAATTCTCACGGTTTCCGGCGATCAGGGAATTGGATGACCTCCCCGTGCTACGTGGCACGCGGCGCCGCGGCCGGCCTTAATATGGTGTGGTCGCGGCGTGGGCATTCGGCCACCGCGGTTGAGGCGCATTTCCCCCCCACACACCCCACGGGTCGACGGGGCAAGCAGGGGAGGCACGGGACAGCATGAATAGCGGGGTCACAGGGGCTGTTGCGCATAGTCATGGAGGGTTGGGATAATTGCGCTGGAGCGCGCAGGCCCCATTGTTAGGAAGGGTAAGGGAGTAATTAGGATGTACGCCGCCAACGTCGCTCACTGATTAGCATATCAACAGCGCCCGGGGAACCGCCGTGCACGGGCTTGGGGTGCACGAGCCCATTGTTCAGCGCAGCATCCCCTTTGAGGTAGGAGGATAAATAGAGGAGCGGAGAGGGGAAATCGCCCTTCTCTCCAGGCCAGCGGACCAGCAGGAGTTCCAGCCAGCGACCCGGACGTCCGTGCGACGCATCGAGGTACGCTGTTAGCGCAGAGAGCAGCGAACCTCCGCGGGCACCAAACAGTGAGTGGGGAGGTGAAGTAGGGTATCGTAAGCCGATAAATAGGGAATAGGTACAGGTTTAGTGGAATAGGCCAGCCTCGTCGACTCACTGATTCAACATCAATTCGCAGGTGGCCTATAATAAATCATTAATAGCGAAGCGTGGTCTCGTGTGATCTTGTCGTGCAGTGTGAGCGTGTGGGTGCGCTGTGTGCACAGTGGTTCGCCACGTGAGTGAGCGCTGCGCGGAGCTGAGCGCGCGGTTGCGCGTGGTACGCAGTGATTCTGTGGTGCTGCGGCTCGCCTCGGGGGAGCGCTGCGCAGAGCGGTGCGAGAGTGGGTGTCGCGTGTGTTCACTCCGTGTGTGATACAGGTGCGCGAGTATAACGTGAGTTGAGTTGGAGTGCGCGGAGCGGCGTGTGTGTGGGCGTGCGTGCGTTCGCTCCGCGTGGGTTGCAGGCGCGCGATTAGGAAAGGGAAGTATCGTAGTAGAGAGGGCAGAATACTAATCGGTAATTAACCATGCCCATTACGCGGACCCGCGGTGGAGGGGAATCCGCGGGCGACGGCTCCCCCGCCATAGGTGAGGAACTTAGCAGCGGTTCGCTTAGCAGCGGGGGGCGATTGATGATGCTAGCCCGGCCGTTAGCATTATCGAGGGAGGGATCTCGGGGCTAGCGACCCCACATATTGGTGTCAGAAGCGGGACGATCCCCNGCACCCCAAGGGAAAGAGGCCCCCAACCCAGGTTAAAATCAAATGCACATTTACGGGCAAAGGAATTCCATCATGGAAATCGTTTGCCCGCAGCATCAGGGGGCTAAAAAGGTTAATGGGTGGTCGGATGAGAGGCGTTGCAGCAGTTAGAGATACATTTAGATGGACGGGCAGCTGACTTTGTGGAAGCTTTGCCCGCAAGCACACAAACTCAGTGGGAAAAATTAATGTGCGAACTCGAACGGCGCTTCGGCGCCTATGACGAGGAGGAGGCGCAGGCGGCCTTAGAGGCACGCCGCCGCCAGCCCGGCGAGGATCTGCGAGATTACGCCGAGGACGTACGCATGTTGACCCAGCTTGCGTACCCGGAGCACGAGGCGAAAGTAATTGAGAGCCTCGCGCCGGGAAGGTCCAGCGATATTTGGCACGCACCCCGTGGTGGCAGCCAAATATAGACGGTGCACGCCTCTCCTTTAACACACTTGTCGAGCGCGCGCGTAAATGCGAGAAGCTCTCTGGTGAGCGCGCGCAGCCTCGAGGGAGGGACGAGAGTGCGCCGTAGCGAGCCTACTCTCGGACGAGGAGGAGGAGCTCGCCATCGCAGTAAGGGACGGGCAAGGGAGCCCCAGAGACCCAGCGAAACAACTCCGGGTGGGTAGCTGGGTTACAGACCGGCATCGGAGATATGGATGGTAAGATAACCCACGTAGGTGAGAAAATGACCAAACTGCAATCCTCCGTTGAGACCATCCGATCCGAAATGGGGGACCTACGCGCCACGGTGGGAGGGTTATCTGGAAGGGTAGCCCGACTCGAGGCGGAGGGTGGACAGCGGCGTAATGGGAGGGGAGGGATTGGGCAGGGGACCCACTACGGAGCCGCCCCCTCCTCGGGCATGTTATATGTGCGATCGCCGAGGGCATTTAGTGAGAGACTGTCCTGAAATCACCCGAGCTAGGCAGAGCGGGGGTTAAACTCCAACGCCCCCTAGAAAGCGGACCAACTAGGGGTGCAATCGACGCGGTCCCGATACAAATAGACGATAATGAGAATAATGGCGAGCGAGTGATCTCCACACAGGTTCCAGCAACAACGCCCACGAAACATGATCCTGGCGACTGGCTACGGGAGCTGGTGGCGGGGATCACGGGGCCACGTCGCTGGTGGAAGGGGAGGTAAACGGAGTGCGTACCCGAATCCTGCTGGACACGGGGGCGGTGGCCTCGCTCGTGAGCGCAGCGCACTGCAGCGCGATCGGGGTCGACGTGCGTCACCTGCAGGCCCCGGACCGCGCGCTGCACACTGCGAGCGGAGCCGGAATGGGGCTGCTGGGGAAAGCCACCCTAGAGGTCCGCATAGGCAGCCAGGTGTGCACGCAGGAGTTCTACGTGTCGAGTGCGTTGTGTCACGAGTGTATCGCAGGCACCGACCTCTAGAACGGTTGGGACTCAACGTGCAACCCCGCCAGCGATGCGCCACCATGGAGAGCAACGGCGAGCGGATACCGTTCCTGGGACGAGAACCAACGCGCCGCCGCTTTGCACCTGTGGCCGCTATCCTGGCGACGGCAGTCACCATCGGCCCGCTCACCGAGATGCTGGTGCCGGTGGCAACATCCCCCACCGACCCCGCGCTCCGACCATCAGGGGAGGTAATGCTAACTCCTCACCCGGAGTTGGCAAAACGGTATGGGGTTGTGGATCCGCCACGTTGGTAAACGCAGATGGGGACCGATTGTTTATGCGGATGTTTAACCCCCACAATACCCCCGCGATACTGCGACGGCGCACCCCGATAGCCACAGTACACCCCCTGCACGCACGCCACTCTAACGACTCGGTGTTCGCACTCTGGGCTGAGGACCCCGGTCGTCCTGAGGGTGAGCAGGACCTGGCCTGGCGAGTCGGCCCGACTCCCCGAGCCGAGGTCGTTCCCCTGCTCGACGCGTTACATGTACCATGGGCGGACTTACCTAAGGGAGAGGCCGATCGGCTGCGCGAGTTACTGCGGGAGTATGCCGACGTGTTCAGCGAACACGACTCGGACGTGGGTCGGACCGACCTTGTTAAGCATCAAATTGACACCGGTGCAGCCCGACCCATCAAACTCCCTGCGTACCGAGTGGGCGCACCCGAACGCGCCCAAATCAAAGAGGCAGTTGGGGACATGCTTCACGATAACATAATTCAGCCCTCGCGAGCCCCTGGTCAGCCCGGTGGTACTAGTAACGAAAAAGGATGGGTCAACCCGGTTCTGCGTCGATTACCGTAAACTAAACGCAGTCACGCTCGCGATGCCTCCCATACCGCATCGACGACACCTTCGACAGTCTCGCAGGAGCGCGGTATTTTTCCACCCTCGATCTGGCGTCCGGTTACTGGCAGGTGGAGATGACGGAGGAGGATCGGCCAAAAACAGCATTCACCACCCCGATGGGCCTGTTTGAGTTTCGGTGTTGCCGTTCGGACTCACTAACGCGCCCGCGACGTTCCAGCGGTTGATGGAGTTGGTGATGCGGGGCTTGCAGTGGGAACAGTGCCTGATTTACTTGGACGATGTGATAGTGTTCAGTAGATCTTTGTCTGAGCATTGGTCCAGGCTTCGAGAGGTGTTCCAGCGACTGCGAGCGGCTCATCTCAAGCTCAAGCCACGTAAGTGTTACATCGCACAATGCGAGGTGGGGTACCTCGGGCATCGCGTCAGCGAGGCAGGCGTGCGCACCGATCTGGAGAAGGTACGCGCCGTAGTGGAGTGGCCACGGCCAAGGAATCTGACGGAGATCAGATCATTTTTGGGGCTCGCCACCTATTATCGTCGATTTGTAAAGGGATTCAGCGAGATTGCACGCCCCCTCACCCAACTCACCTCCCTAAGCACCCCTACCAGTGGACGGGGGCCTGCCAGACGGCCTTAACCACTCTCAAAGACCACCTCACCCACGCCCCCACCCTCGCTTTCCCGATTTTACCACCGATTTTATTTTGGACACCGACGCCTGCAGCAGCGGGCTGGGCGCGGTGTTGTCACAGGTACAGGATGGGACGGAACGAGTCATCGCGTACGCCAGCCGGACCTTGAGTGGGGCCGAGCTGAACTATTGCGTGACCCGCCAAGAGTTGTACGCCGTGATTTTCGCATGCAAACAGTTCCGGCCGTATTTGTACGGCAGGAGATGTCGCGTACGCACTGACCATTATGCTCTGCAGTTTCTTCTTACATTCAAGGAGCCGCGGGGCAGATGGCCCGGTGGTTGGCGCAGTTGCAGGAGTACAACCTGCAAATCGAGTATCGGGCTGGCCGGACGCATGCAAACGCGGACGCCTTGTCGAGGCGACCCACGGTGTACGCCGAGACGAGGGCGGAGGAGGCCTGCCCGTGTTTCACGGGGGACGCTGCCGGCAGGCAACGGACCCCCGAGAGGCCGCGGCCACTGACCCCCCCCAGCGAGAGAGAGTGCAGTGTGCGCCACAGAAACCCTCACAGGTGGCACTGAGGATCCCGTCGACCGCCCGGCAAGCGCGGGACCCGCGGCTCGGGACCCGATCGGACGGATCCAGGAGGACGTCGGCTGCGCCTTCCCGGGCCTAAACGACGAGCAGCTGAGACAGACCCAGCAGCGAGATCCGGATCTGGCGGCAGTGGAGGCGGCACTGCGGGAGGAAAAGAGCGCCCTACCAGGACCCTGGGCGGTTTGTATGCCCGGTTGTGTGTGCGGAACGGAGTGGTACGGGAGTTAACCGAGGCCGGCCAGCCGGGGTGCATCTGTGTTCCTGCCCAGGTGCGACCCCAGCTGCTACGGCTGGTGCATGACCACCCACTCGGGGNCCACGATGGGGAACGACGCACTCGAGAGACCCTGCGTCGCCAGTATCTCTGGCCCAAATTGGCACAAGATGTGGCCGCCTGGGTGCAGGGCTGCCGGGCCTGTCAGCAGTGTGGGCAAAAGCCGGCGAGGTACCAGGTACCCCTGAGGCCGTTCCGAGTCAGTCGGACGAATCAGTTGGTCGGAATCGACCTGCAGGGGCCCTTTCCACGATCCCACCGGGGCAACCGATATATTCTCGTAGCGGTGGAATACTTCACCCGCTACCCCGTGGCGGTGGCTATCCCGGATAAAACAGCCCTCGTAGTGGCCCGGGCCTTCGTGGAAAACTACGTACTTAAGTGCGGGATCCCCGAACGAGTCATTACCGACCAGGGTAGTGAATTCGAGGCCGAACTATTTCAGGCGCTGTGCCGAGAGTTCGGGATCCAGAAGGACCGAACCACGGCGTATCACCCCCAGGCGAACGGGATGGTAGAGAGGATGAACCAGACTCTGGCCGGGAAGCTTAAACGCATGGCGGCCGCGAATCAACAGGACTGGGACGAACACCTTCCCTATGCCCTGTTCGCCTACACCACCGCCGTTCACACCTCTACAGGACAGACCCCGTTCCTAATGATGTTTGGTCGCGAGTCTCGCCTGCCCGCAGATCTGCTGTTCGGTGTTCCTCCGCCGCAACGGGAGGAAGGGAGCCACCCCGTGGAGCACTTGCTGGAGACCCTGCGAGGGGCCAGGGGCCGAGCCTACCCGCACGGAGAGGCGCGCACCAGCGGCAAGAGCAGGGCGCCCGACCCCGTATGGAGCCCCCCTTCTACACTGCGGGCTCCGAGGTGTGGCTGTACACTCCCCGCGTCGGTGCCGGACAGGTGGGGAAGCTGACCACCTACTGGCGAGGACCCTGGATTGTGAGACGGCAGATCTCACCATGGACGGTGCTGATTCAGGGAGGAGAGAGGGGCCGGGAGATGGTGGTCAACATCCGCCGACTGAAGCCGTGGCGAGCAGCCCCCGAGGGGGGAGCCCCGCCGTCCAAGTACCCCGAAACCCCGGGGTCCCCCACCCCCCGTGCCCGGGGCCTCGCGCAGTACATGGGCCCCACGGAGCCCCGGGCTCCGAGGGGCCCCGGGCGGGCCGGGGCGACGAGGACGGCGACCCTTAAACCCCACCGCCTCTGAGTTTGTTCCCCAGCCCGCAGGTGCCAGAGGCCGAGGGGAGCCGTTGGAATGGAGGAGGAGACCACCGCCGGAGCCCCAGGAGACGGAGCCGCCACCCCCGAGGCCAGCCACAAGGGCCGGGCGAATCCCGCGGACCCCGCGGCGATACCTCGTGGGGGCAACCCAGGCGAGGTGCTCAAGTCAACCCGGGACGGGGACTGGCACCCCGGGGGCTATGTGGTGCCACAGCGACGGGGCCGCTCTGCCGAGCCAGGGAGCCGCCCGGCTTCCCCACCGCACTGCCCCCATCACCCGCCCCACATAAGCACACACCCGCACGCATCCCCCCCCCCCCCCNATAGAGCTGGAAGGGAAGGTTACCTGATCGACCGGTTTTTATCCGAGAGACCCTTATCGGATTAATTCTCACGGTTTCCGGCGATCAGGGAATTGGATGACCTCCCCGTGCTACGTGGTACCGCGGCGCTGCTGCCGGCCTTAATATGGTGTGGTCGCGGCGTGGGGCATTCGGCCACCGCGGTTGAGGCGCATTTCCCCCACACACACCCCCACGAGTCGACGGGGCAAGCAGGGGAGGCACGGGACAGCATGAATAGCGGGGTCACAGGGGCTGTTGCGCATAGTCATGGGGGTTGGGATAATTGCGCTTGAGCGCGCAGGCCCCATTGTTAGGAAGGGTAAGGGAGTAATTAGGATGTACGCCGCCAACGTCGCTCACTGATTAGCATATCAACAGCGCCTGGGACTGCCGTGCGCGGGCTTGGGTGCACGAGCCCATTGTTCAGCGCAGCATCCCCTTTGAGGTAGGGAGGATAAATAGAGGAGCGCAGAGGGGAAATCGCTCTCTTACTCCAGGCCAGGCGACCAGACGCAGCTCCAGCCAGCGACCCGGACGTCCGTGCGACGCACCGAGGCGCCGGTGAGCACCGGGATCAGCGGACCGCCGTGGACACTTAACAGTGAGTAAGAAGGGGAATTAGAATCATAGCCGATAAATAGGGAATAGGTACAGGTTTAGTGGAATAGCCAGCCTCGTCGACTCACTGATTCAACATCAATTCGCAGGTGGCATATAATAAATCATTAATAGCGAAGCGTGGTCTCGCGTGATCTTGTCGTGCAGTGTGAGCGTGTGGGTGCGCTGTGTGCACAGTGGTTCACCACGTGAGTGAGCGCTGCGCGGAGCTGAGCGCGCGGGTTGCGTGTGAACGCGTGTGGTACTGTGTGTGCGTAAGCTCGCGGCGTGCGTAATCGGCGTACCCCAGGTGCGCGATTGTAACGTGAGCGGCCAGCGCGGCGCAGAGAAGCGCAAGAGTGAGTGCCGTACAGAGCTGTGTGTGTGTGTGCATACGTTCGTTACATGTCGGATACGGATGCGCATTGGTAACGTGCCGCACAGGGCTATACTGCGAGCACGGCGTTTGATTGACGATGATGTGCGCACGTATGCTCGCAGCGTGGGAGCGCGGCGCGAGGCTGTAACAGTAGGGGCGTCGCATTCGAATGCCGGCGAAACCGTAGCGAGTAATAGGGAGGTGGAGTAACGTAAACGGAATAGGGGATGCAGGCGGGAGGGACCCCGGGGCCGACGGCCCCCACATGCACCACCATCACCATCATCACCATCACCACCACCATCACCACCACCACCATCATCACCACCACCACCATCACCATCATCATCACCACCATCACCACCACCATCACCATCATCACCACCACCATCATCACCACCACATCACCATCACCACCACCATCATCACCATCACCATCACCACCACCATCACCACCACCATCACCACCACCATCACCACCATCACCATCACCACCATCACCATCATCACCACCACCATCATCACCATCACCACCACCACCACCAACATCACCATCACCACCATCACCACCACCATCACCATCATCACCACCATCATCATCACCACCACCATCATCACCACCACCATCACCACCACCACCATCACCACCATCACCACCACCATCACCATCACCACCATCACCACCATCATCACCACCACCATCACCACCACCATCACCACCATCACCACCACCACCATCACCAACATCACCACCACCACCATCACCACCACCATCACCCCATCACCACATCATCACCACCACCATCACCACCATCACCACCACCACCACCACCATCACCACCACCACCACCACCATCNCCACCACCACCATCACCANCACCATCACCACCATCACCATCAGCACCATCACCATCATCACCACCACCATCATCACCACCACCACCACCAACATCACCATCACCACCATCACCACCACCATCACCATCATCATCACCACCACCATCATCACCACCACCATCACCACCACCACCNTCACCACCATCACCACCACCATCACCATCATCACCNTCACCACCACCATCACCACNATCACCACCATCACCATCATCACCATCACCACCACCATCACCACCATCATCACCATCACCACCATCACCACCATCACCACCATCACCATCACCACCATCACCAACATCATCACCACCACCATCACCACCATCACCACCACCATCACCACCACCACCACCACCATCACCACCACCACCATCACTACCACCACCATCACCACCACCACCATCACCACCACCATCACCATCATCACCACCACCATCATCACCATCACCACCACCACCACCATCACCACCATCACCATCATCATCACCACCACCATCATCACCATCACCATCACCACCACCACCATCACCACCATCACCACCACCATCACCACCATCATCACCATCACCACCACCACCACCATCACCACCACCATACCATCATCATCACCACCACCATCATCACCACCACCATCACCACCACCACCATCACTACCATCACCACCACCATCATCATCACCATCACCATCACCACCACCATCACCACCATCACCACCACCATCATCACCATCACCACCACCATCACCACCATCATCACCATCACCACCATCATCACCACCATCACCACCATCACCACCATCACCATCACCACCACCACCATCATCACCACCATCATCACCACCATCACCATCACCACCACCACCATCACCACCATCACCACCACCATCACCATCATCACCATCATCACCACCACCCACCACCATCACCACCATCACCATCATCACCATCACCACCACCATCCCACCATCATCACCATCACCACCATCACCATCACCACCATCACCACCATCACCACCACCATCACCATCATCACCACCATCACCATCACCACCACCATCACCATCACCACCACCATCACCATCACACCATCACCACCACCATCACCACCATCACCACCATCACCATCACCACCATCATCACCATCATCATCACCACCACCACCATCACCACCACCATCATCACCACCATCATCACCACCATCACCACCACCATCACCACCACCATCACCACCACCATCACCACCACCACCACCATCACCACCACCATCATCACCACCACCATCATCACCACCACCATCACCACCACCATCATCACCACCATCACCACCATCATCATGGCCTCACCACCATCATCACCACCATCACCACCATCATCATCCTCACCACCATCATCACCACCATCACCACCATCATCATGGCCTCACCACCACCACCACCACCACCATCACCAACATCACCACCATCACCAACATCACCACCACCACCATCATCATGGCCTCACCACGGGGCTCTTGAACACACGAAGCTGTCTCCTCGTGCGGCGGTGGACGAGGAGGTCGCTTGACCGACGTTTCGCGTCAAGGCCACGGGCAGGTGAAGGCACGTGCCTTAAGCTGGACGCTTTCAGAAAACGTAGCGCTGATGGGCGATCACGTGGGTGCGAGCGAGGCTCGGATTCCGTAGTACTGATAAGCATTGCCCGTATACTCCCCATGAAGTTACATTAAAAACCCAATCAACTGAAATAGAAATCAAAGAAACGGGAGGAAGCTGTTGAATGCACGCCTGTGTGTGCTGCTTTGCATTGCAGTAGCTACGTATGCAAGTTGTGTTTTTATGTAGGCAAATATTGTCTGACATGGAAATATTTCATTGAAAATGTGCCCTAGACAATATATTTGTGTGTGTGAGTTTATACAAGTGGAATTGAAACATTAGCACGATGTAGATTTGTATATTGTAGGGTAAGAAATGTATCTATAATAGCTGTGATAAAATATTGCTTGAATACAATTGATATTTTTCCTTAGAATACTTTAGCAATGCAATAGGCAATATATATAATTCTAGATTTGAAGCTTTCGTGACTGCAATGATTCATATTCTTAGGTTTTTTCGGTAAAGTCACGTAGGTAAAACATTAAAATTAATAAAAGTAAAATAAAATAAAAAATAAAAATCACGATGTTTCCTGGCAGGATTCGAACCCACAACCTTCTCATCCGCAGGCAGCCGCGCTATCCATTACGCCACAGACCCCACGTGACCCTCTCATCCTCCGAGGGACCTTGCGAGAGGCGGCGAGTTCGATCCCCGCATCCTCCACAGGCGAATATTATTTTAAATCAAATTTTAAATGTAACGCGCCAGCGTTATTGTTGGTGACAATTTCACATTGGTGAACCAGCTTGACCTCGATTTTGCTGTGTGAAATGTCTTGCTAACAACACAGAGCTCGCTAACACACACAGCTTGCACGCTACCAACGACACTGGGACCCTCCGATGCTACGGAGACATCAGCGCACCTGGTAGCGTGAGCTCGCCACGAAGTAGCTGGTCTCTCCGATGTTTTGGTCGCCGGATCGATGCCAGCATCCTCCACGGGGAATTGTTTTTTAATAAAATTTTGAATGTAACATCCATCATTATTGTTGGTGACATGTTCACATTGGTGAACCAGCTTGACGTCTCGTCGCCCTCGATTTTGCTGTTTTAAAGCCCATTTAAGACGTTAGAGATGTGACGAGAAATAAAAATATTTATAAAAAAATATTATAGCGCCTGGCAGGAGTCGAACCCACAACCTTCTAGTCCGCAGGCAGCAGCGCTATCCATTGCACCACAGAGGCCGCTTGACAATGAGAGGATGAGTAAAACATCTATAATGTTCATTGTTTTATTTGACGATTAAGGAGAGAGGGAGGTACGGGTTGTATTGATGATTCAAAGGGGGCAACCCGATTAATAAAAAGGCTCCGATGGGGATGGGACATTGTGCTACACATATTCTTAGGTGTTTTTCGGTAAAGTCACCGTGTAGGTAAAACATTAAAATTAATAAAAGTAAAATAAAATAAAAATCACGACGTTTCGGAAGAAACACAAGCTTCCGTCTTCAGGTGGAACCGTCACATCTCCAATGCACGTCCAGTACAAGGATTCGGTGTGAAATGTCTTGCGAACAACACAGAGCTCGCTAACACACACAACTGGCACGCTAGTAGCTACACTAGGACCCGCTCCATGTTAATGAGAGTTTGGTGTAGTTGGTAGCGTGAGCACGCCACTAATTGCACTGGTCTCTCCGATGTTTTAGGTCGCCGGATCGATTCCCGCTTCCTTTTTATAATTGTATTATTTTTTTTTATAAAAGAATTATTTTATCATTTTAGATTTTTATTGTTTTATTATTTTTATTTTATTATGCATAATATGAAATAAATATTGTATTATGTTTAATTTTTATTACTTTATTATTTCCATTCTACGTGACTTTACCGAAAGAACCAAGAAGATGACACACGCAGCTTGCACGATACCAACGACACTGGGACCCTCGCGATGCTACGGAGACATCAGCGCACCTGGTAGCGTGAGCTCGCCACTAAGTACGTTGCGCTCTCCGATGTTTAGGTCGCCGGATCGATCCCCGCTTCCTCCACGGGGAATATTTTTTAAATCAAATTATAAATGTAACGCGCCAGCGTTATTGTTGGTGACATGTTCACATTGGTGAACCAGCTTGACGTCTTGTCGCCCTCGATTTTGCTGTTTTGAAGCCCCAGTTAAGGCGAAAGAGATGTGACGAGAAATAAAAAAAATTTCCAAAAATATACATACTAAAATGATTATTTTAGTATGTTTTATTTTTATTACGTAGAATGGAAATAATAAAATAATCAAAATTAAATATAATACAATAATTATTTTATTATACATACTAAAATAATTATTTTATTATGTTTTATTTTTATTACGTAGAATGGAAATAATACAAAAATCAAAATAAAACATAATAAAATAATACTTTTAGTATACATACTAACATAATTATTTTATTATGTTTTATTTTTATTACGTAGAATGGAAATAATACAAAAATCTAAATAAAACATAATAAAATAATACTTTTAGTATACATACTAACATAATTATTTTATCATGTTTTATTTTTATTACGTAGAATGGAAATAATATAAAAATCAAAATAAAGCATAATAAAGTTTTTTTTTATTATACATACTAAAATAATTATTTTATTGTTTTATTTTTATTACGTAGAATGGAAATAATATAAAAATCAAAATAAAGCATAATAAAGTATTTTTTTATTATACATACTAAAATAATTATTTTATTATGTTTTATTTTTATTACGTAGGATGGAAATAATAAAATAATCAAAATAAAACATAACAAAATAATTCTTTTAATTTTTATTATAATAAAAAATTATAATAAAACATTTATTTTATTATAATAATTATTTTATTATACGTAATAAATGAATTATTTTATTACGTTTTATAATAAAATTAAAACATAATAAAATAATTATTTTATTATACGTAATAAAATAATTATTTTATTATGTTTTATAATAAAAATAAAACATAATAAAATGAAGTGAACACATCTCGAATGCACGTCCAGTACAAGGACAGACGGTGTGAAATGTCTTGCTAACAGCACAGAGCTCGCTAACACACACAACTGGCACGCTAGTAACTACACTAGGACCCTCGCGATGCTACCAAGAGTTTAGTGTCGTTGGTAGCGTGAGCACGCCACTGAACGCACTAAACTCTTCGTTGTTAAGTTCGATTCCCGCATCCTCCACGGGGAATATTTTTAAAAAATTAAATTTTAAATGTAACGCCCCAGCGTTATTGTTCGTGACATGTTCCCATTGGTGAACCAGCTTGACGTCTTGTCTCCCTCGATTTTGCTGTTCTGAAGCCCCAGTTAAGATGATAGAGATGTGACGAGAAATAAAAAATACTTATAAAAATATAGATACTAAAATAATTATTTTATTATGTTTTATTTTTATTACGTAGAATGAAATAATAAAAAATCTAAATAAAAATAATAAAATAATTATTTTATTATACATAAGTTATTATGTTTTCTAATAAAAATAAAACATAATAAAATTATTACTTTATTATACATACTAAAGTAATTTTTATTAAGGTTTATTTTTATTATTTTATTCTTTTTCTTTTATTATACATAATAAAATAAATATTTAAAATATATTTTTTATATTCTATTATACATAACAAAGTAATTAGTTTATTAGGTAGTATTTTTTTATTCTTAATTTTTTTATTATACATACTAAAATATTTATTTTTTTATGTTTTATTTTATTTATTTTATTATTTCCATTCTACGTGACTTTACCGAAAGAACCAAGAAGATGACACACACAGCTTGCACGATACCAACGACACTAGGACCCTCGCGATGCTACGGAGACATCAGCGCACCTGGTAGCGTGAGCACGCCACTAAGTACGTTGAGTTCTCCGATATTTTGGTAGCCGGATCGATGCCAGCCTCCTCCACGGGGATTTTGCTGTGTGAAATGTCTTGCTAACAACACAGAGCTCGCTAACACACACAACTGTCACGCTAGTAACTACACTAGGACACTCGCGATGCTACCAAGAGTTTAGTGTCGTTAGTAGCGTGAGCACGCCACTAAACGCACTGAACTCTTCCATGTTTAGGTCGCCGGATCGATCCCCGCATCCTCCAAGGGGAATATTCTTTTTTTTATCAAATTTTAACTGTAACGTCCATCGTTATTGTTGGTGACATGTTCACATTCTTTCATTATGTTTTATAAAAAATATATAATAAAGTAATTAATTTATTATACGTAAAATTTTATTATTTAATTATGTTTTATAATAAAAATAAAACATAATAAAATAATTATTTTATAATGCTTTATAATAAAAATTAAATATAATAAAATATTTCTTTTTTTATACGTAATAAAATAATTATTTTGTTCTGTTTATAATAAAAATAAAACATAATCAAATAATTATTTATTATACATAATAACATAATTATGTTATAATAATTAAAGTAATTATTTTATAATAAATAAAATTATTATTGTATTATGTTTTATTTTTATTATTGTCTCAGATGGTAGCGCGCTCGAGAAAAATGAAGTGAACACATCTCAAATGCACGTCCAGTACAAGGACAGACGGTGTGAAATGTCTTACTAGCAACACAGAGCTCGCTAACACACACAACTCTCCATGTTAAGGAGGGTTCAGTGCACCTGGTAGCGTGAGCACGCTACCAGGTGCACTGATCTATTCGTTGTTTTGGTCGCCGGATCGATTCCCGCATCATCCACGAGGAATATTTTTTTTAAATCAAATTTTAAATGTAACGCGCCAGCGTTATTGTTGGTGACATGTTCACATTCTTTTTTTATGTTTTGTAAAAATATGTATAATAAAGTAATTAATTTATTATACGTAATAAAATTATTATTTTATTATGTTTTATAATAAAAATAAAATATAATAAAATAAAATTTATACATAATAAAATAATTCTTTTATTATGCTTTATAATAAAAATAAAACATAATAAAATGATTATTTTATTATACATAATAACATAATTATTTTATAATAATTTAAGTAATTATTTTATAATAAATAAAAGAAATATTTTATTATTGGCTCAGATGGTAGCGCGCTCGAGAAAAATGAAGTGAACACATCTCAAATGCACGTCCAGTACAAGTGTAGACGGTGTGAAGTGTCTTGCTAACAACACAGAGCTCGCTAACACACACAACTGCACGCTACTAAGAACTCTTGAGCCCTCTCGATGCCAAGGAGAGAGCAGTGCAGCTGGTAGCGTGTGCACACCACTAAGCGCACTGCGCTGCATGGTGTTTAGTTGGCGGGTTCGATGCCCGCATCCTCCACGAGGAATATTTTTTTTTTATCAAATTTTTTAATGTAACGGCCAGCGTTATTGTTGGTGACATGTTCACATTGGTGAAGCAGCTTGACCTTTCGTCGCCCTCGATTTTGATGAGAGGGTGACGCAGATAAGGGACTCGAGAAGACTTTCCCCACGTTCAATATTTATTAAAAAATATTTATAAAAATATACATATCGAGCCTGGCAGGAATCGAACCTACAACCTTCTGATCCGCAGGCAGCCGCGCTAACCATTACACCACAGACCCCACGTGACTCTCACATCCTCCGGGGACCTTGAGAGAGGTGGCGAGTTCGATTCCCGCATCCTCCACAGGCGAATATTTTATTTGACATTTATTCAACACAGAGCTCGCTAACACACACAACTTGCACGCTAGTCACTACACTAGGACCCGCTCCAGGTTAAGGAGGGTTCAGTGTACTTGGTAGCGTGAGCACGCTGACAGGTACACTGAACTATTCGATGTTTAGGTCGCCGGATCGATTCCCGCATCCTCCACGAGGAATATTTTTAAAATAAAATTATAAATGTAACATCCAGCGTTATTGTTGGTGACATGTTCACATTGGTGAACCAGCTTGACGTCTCGTCGCCCTCAATTTTGCTGTTTTGAAGCCCCTGTTCAGGCGAATGAGATGTGACGAGAAATAAAAATATACATACTAAGATAATTATTTTATTATGTTTTATTTTTATTACGAAGAATGAAATAATAAAAAAATCTAAATAAAAATAATAAAATAATTATTTTATTATACACAATAAGTTATGTTTTCTAATAAAAATAAAACATAAATAAATTTATTATTTTATTATACATACTAAAGTAATTTTTATTAAGATTTATTTTTATTATTTTATTCTTATTCTTTTATTATACATAACAAAATAAATATTTAAAAGAGTTTTATTTATTTATATTTTATTATACATAACAAAGTAATTAGTTTATTAGGTAGTATTTTTTTATTTTTGTTATTATACATACTAAAATATTTATTTTTTAATGTTTTATTTTTATTATTTTATTATTTCCATTCTACGTGACTTTACCGAAAGAACCAAGAAGATGACACACACAGCTTGCACGCTACCAACGACACTAGGACCCTCTCGATGCTACGGAGAGATCAGTGTACCTGGTAGCGTGAGCACGCTACTAAGTACACTGATCTCCGTTTAGGTCGCTGGATCGATTCCCGCATCCTCCACGGGGAATATTTTTTTTTAATCAAATTTTAAATGTAACGCCCCAGCGTTATTGTTGGTGACATGTTCACATTGGTGAACCAGCTTGACCTCGATTTTGCTGTTTTGAAGCCCCTGTTAAGGCGTTAGAGATGTGACGATAAATAAAAAATATTTATAAAATATTATCGAGCCTGGCAGGAGTCGAACCCACAACCTTGTAGTCCGCAGGCAGCCGCGTTATCCATTACACCACAGACCCCAATAATAAAATACATACAACTTAGTAAAATAATTATTTTTATGTTTTATTTTTATTACGTAGAATGGAAATAATAAAATAATCAATACAAAACAAAATAAAATTTTTTTTATTATACATACTAAAATAATAGACCCAGAGACTCACACAGAGACCCATAGACTCACACAGAGACCCATAGACTCACACAGAGACCCATAGACTCACACAGAGACTCACAGGCTCACACAGAGACCCACAGACTCACACAGAGACCCACAGACTCGCACAGAGACTCACAGGCTCACACAGAGACCCACAGACTCACACAGAGACCCACAGACTCGCACAGAGACTCACAGGCTCACACAGAGACCCACAGACTAACACAAAGACCCATAGACTCACACAGAGACTCACAGGCTCACAGAGAGACCCATAGACTCACACAGAGACCCACAGACTCACACAGAGACCCATAGACTCACACAGAGACCCACAGACTCACACAGAGACCCAGAGACTCACACAGAGACCCACAGACTCACACAGAGACCCACAGACTCACACAGAGACCCACAGACTCACACAGAGACCCACAGACTCACGCAGAGACCCACAGACTCACACAGAGACCCACAGACTCACGCAGAGACCCACAGACTCACACAGAGACCACAGACTCACAGAGACTCACACAGAGACCCACAGACTCACACAGAGACCCACAGACTCACACAGAGACCCACAGACTCACACAGAGACCCACAGACTCACGCAGAGACCCACAGACTCACACAGAGACCCACAGACTCACACAGAGACCCACAGACTCACACAGAGACTCACAGACTCACACAGAGACCCACAGACTCACACAGAGACCCACAGACTCACACAGAGACCCACAGACTCACACAGAGACCCACAGACTCACGCAGAGACCCACAGACTCACACAGAGACCCACAGACTCACAGAGACTCACAGACTCGCACAGAGACCCACAGACTCACACAGAGACCCACAGACTCACACAGAGACCCACAGACTCACACAGAGACCCACAGACTCACGCAGAGACCCACAGACTCACACAGAGACCCACAGACTCACAGAGACTCACAGAGACCCACAGACTCACACAGAGACCCACAGACTCACACAGAGACCCACAGACTCACACAGAGACCCACAGACTCACGCAGAGACCCACAGACTCACACAGAGACCCACAGACTCACACAGAGACCCACAGACTCACACAGAGACCCACAGACTCACACAGAGACCCACAGACTCACACAGAGACCCACAGACTCACACAGAGACCACAGACTCACGCAGAGACCCACAGACTCACACAGAGACCCACAGACTCACAGAGACCCACAGACTCACACAGAGACGCACAGACTCACATAAAGAATCAGAGACTCACACAGAGAACCAGAGACTCACGCAGAGACTCACAGACTCACACAGAGAGTTGAAACAATGCCACAGTTGAACCAACACAAACTATAATCATCACAGCCTTCTGGGAGTGCATCGCTGATTCAGCGCAAGCCACCTGGTGACCCTTATTGGTGCGCAGCGTCTCAACAGCAGCCGGACTTGCTTCAACTGATCGCTACTAACCTCCAGACGTGAATCAGCAAGGGGCATTTCTCGCCGAGTTTGACAAAATGTGTCAACACGTAATACAAAATTATAATTCGTGTTGTAGAGAATGTATCTCCTCTACGTGTAACTTTTAAGCGTTACGCCTTGTAACTGACGGATGATCCGAGCATGCTCCCAGTTGCATGCTCCCTACTCCAGAGGCAGATACTTCCTTGAAACACAAAAGTACCCTTTGAGCTGTATCACAAGAATAACGGGTCTAGCCTGAGTGATCTCTACAGGCTACTTACAAACACAAACACACTTTGCCCCGACATTGCTGACTCGATGTTTGACCCTCAGACAAAATGTTCCATGTCCGTGCACAGTCAGACAAGTATTCATTCTAAACTACTGACAGGCAAATCGACAACGTTGAACTACTGCAGTGAAACTTACCGCGTCGGTAAAGTCACGGAGAAAGACATTAAATAACAACAGAACACGACGCTTCGATTGGAACACAAGCAACCATCATCAGGTGCAACAAGTGAATGAGCAAACAAACATTTAACTTAGAAATATAATGCAACACAACACACAGTCAGCCAACACAACAGTCAACACCCTACCTGGTTGATTACGTTCTTCCAATAATTGAACAATCTAGTCTAGATAACATCTTATTAACAAGGAGCTATTTAAAGAATGCACCCTCTACTGAACAGTGGATGTGAAACACACAATTGTGCAATTCAAAACGAGTAGGCCTTTGCAAGTTGGCGACACAGCTGAGATTACACATCAATCATCGCCCCCTACTGACAGGCTCTTGATAACACGCAGGCCGGTGCAAGGCCACCACCTTGTGCCACACAGGGGCAGCTGCCACTTGGGGTGCTCTTCGAGCGTTTGAGACGAGGTACGATACAAAACTCCGAGTTGCTGAGCGGATTAAGTCAGCACCATGTAAAAGCAATTATAACATCGTGAATGCTTGGGAGCTTATTGGCTCTCTGCTGGTCAGAGATCTACCCAACACACAGGTCCACAAAGACTGGCCACCCTTACCCTGCAGATTGAACCTAGGAACTGAGTGTTCAACTTCACGTTATTGTCATTCAAGGCCAGTGACAAAGGTGCATCTATTGGAGCGACATCGTCTCTGGCTTACACATCTCCCGGGTCTCCATTAGACTTTGCCTCGCTCGGCCTCACAGTCAGAATTATCCTCCTGCTTCACGTTGTCTCCATCGATGTGCAGGTCCCATTCTGGACTTGAATCTTCATCTTCACATTTTACCTTCACTTCTTCGCTCTTCACCATCACTTCTTCACATTTCACCTTCACCTCTTCATATTTCACCTCGTTACCTTTAAAAGTGTCCAAGCTGGGATTTTCTTCCAGTTCTTGTTTGATGACAGATGGGCTCATTGCAGCACTTTGACTTGCACAAGCTGATTTCAGACTCCACTCCTGGTGGACCTTCTGATGTTTGCGTGATCTCTGGTGTACATGAAGATTTGGTGAACATGCAAATGCCTTCCCAAATGGAGTGCACCTGAAGGGTTTCTCTCCCGTGTGTGTTCTCTGGTGTTTTACAAGAGAAGATGACTCTGCAAACGCCTTCCCACACACACTGCACTTGAAGGGTTTCTCTCCCGTGTGTGTTCTCTTGTGTGTTACAAGAGCAGATGACTGTGCAAACGCCTTCCCACACACACTGCACTTGAAGAGTTTCTCTCCCGTGTGTGTTCTCTTGTGTGTTACAAGAGCAGATGACTGTGCAAATGCCTTCCCACACACACTGCACTTGAAGGGTTTCTCTCCCGTGTGTGTTCTCTGGTGTTTTACAAGAGAAGATGACTCTGCAAACGCCTTCCCACAGACACTGCACTTGAAGGGTTTCTCTCCTGTGTGTGTTCTCTGGTGTGTTACAAGAGTAGATGACTGTGCAAATGCCTTCCCACACACACTGCACTTGAAGGGTTTCTCTCCTGTGTGTGTTCTCTGGTGTGTTACAAGAGTAGATGACTGTGCAAATGCCTTCCCACACACACTGCACTTGAAGGGTTTCTCTCCCGTGTGTGTTCTCTGGTGTATTACGAGATGATGTAAAACAGAAAACACCTTCCCACACAGAGTACACTTGAAGGGTTTCTCTCCCGTGTGTGTTCTCTGGTGTCTTTTAAGAACAGATGAATGTGCAAACGCCTTCCCACACACAGTGCACTTGAAAGCTTTCTCTCCCGTGTGTGTTATCTGGTGTGTCTTAAGATTATATGACTGTGCAAATACCTCGTCACACACACTGCACTTGAAGGGTTTCTCTCCCGTGTGTGTTCTCTGGTGTCTTTTAAGAGCAGATTGCCATGCAAATGCCTTCCCACACACAGTGCACTTGAAGGGTTTCTCTCCTGTGTGTGTTCTCTGGTGCTGTGTCAAATTTCCAGTCCGCTCCGTGCTGTATCCACGCTGGTCGCATTGTTGCCTTGCCGTACCGAGCTGTGCTGAGTGCCTTTGCTCCATCAGACCAAGCGACAGCTGCAGACAGAAAAAAATTATATCCACACCACCTACACGTCAGACACAGAGGAATGCATATACACAGTCACACGTGACTTACACGTCTATACTTATTCATATATGCATGATGTAGTGAAAAAGTTCACCAAATTCATCACACAGGCTGTTATGGCACACAATGAGAGGGTGAATGGTCACAAATATGCCTGGAAGCCCTCGTATCTTCAAAATGAATGTTAACCCAAAACTCCGAGCACACAATATCGGCTGTCTGGCTACAAAAGGAATATTTTGAAAGCTAAATTCAGCTGACATAGCAAAGGGTGTTGAAAATAATACTATTTGTGTTATGCAGAAATGCATAAATTAATGTTCAATCGCAACTTAGAGGTGTGAAGCCAGCCAGGCTCACGATGTCCTGAATGCTGAGATGAGCAGATCTGACTTCAGCTGCTGCACGTGTGTGCTGTGTCAACTTCTTGACTTTTCCATTCTTATAAAGAGTTCCAGAGGAAACCAAAAACAAACTATTGTTGTGATATAACCTCCGTGTTCAATAGAGTTAATAGATTTTCTTGGTTCTGTCGGTAAAGTCACGTAGAAGGGAAATAATAAAATTATATAAATAAAACATAATAAAATAATTCTCACGACGTTTCGGCCACAACGCAAGCAGCCGTCCTCAGGTGAAAACCAGGTCTGTCCTGTGTACCTAGGCTGTAACAGAGTATCAGGACTGTTGGAGTGTTGGATTGTAATAAAGAAGTTACCTCTACAAGTGTCTCCGGAACCCATTACACCTTCATAGAAATGTTCGAGGATTTCTGGGAAGAGTGGAGAAAAACCAAAACGCAGTTCGATCTCTGGCCCAGTGGTGGGATGTGGGCAAAGTACAAACACAGGCTGCTGTGCCAACAATATACCTGGGGGAGCACCAGACAGAAGAACGCGGACATCACCGACATGGAAGCTCTTCTCCGAGAATACGAGAAGAGGGAGCGTTTCAAAGGGCTACAGGAGGAGCAGACGAGGGGGGCGTTCGTGCGATCACGGGTGAAGCTCATCACCGACTTCGACACGGGATCCCCGCTTTTTAAATCCTTTCTATTAAGTTCGCTTGCTTGCTTAGGACCGTGCAAATCTTTCGGTCGTTTTTTAACCCACTTCCCGTGATCCAATCGAGCTGACATTTTCCACACAGACTCGTTGTGCGTGACAATTAATGTTCGTGAATATTTTTTCCAAAATTTTTACACTTTTTAGGACAAAAATATTATATTTAATTACCAATTGCTTAATGGTGCAATGCAATCATCTGACCCATAGGTGGCAGCCATCTCAAGCCAGAGGACGAGAGGACTCTAGCCGCCACGCATATAAAGGATTTATAGTGAAAAACTTTGTTTTTACGGGTTATACTTGTCTACTCCCTCGGGAGGCAGAACGGGAGGCGCAAATCCATGGCGTGCCTCTGTGATGATGACGGTGTCCTGGCACACGAACTCCAGCAGAAGTCGACCGTCATCAGAGACCTCTACTGCAGCCTGTTCTCCCCTGGCTTTGGCATTCAATGCCCTGTTGATTTGTGCATCATTGTAACCGTTCGTTTGCAGCGCTTCTTTAACATGTTGAATAGCATCCGTTGGGTTGCTCGGTCAATGGCCAGGGTCAACGGCGGCGTGGTGTATTCCGCAAATATGCCCGACTGTGAGGGCGGGCACAAGCCGGCGTGAGTAGGTTAAACGTTGAGTTTTATAAGGGCACCACGGGGTGACCAGCCCCTCCCCACCCAGCCCAGCCCACCCCTCCACCCCCACCCTCCCCACCCAGCCCCTCCCCACCCTACCCTCTCCACCCAGCCCCACCCCTCACATTTTTGAATGCACGACGGACGGACACAATAATCCCCTGTGGGCTGGTGTAACCAGAGTTTCCTACAGTATTAACTCACCCATAATGTGATGGCTGGAACTGCTTCTCTCTGGCGAGGCGTGTGATGTTAGCCGGTATTGATGATGTTGCTACTCGCAACTGCTTTTCCAGGTTTGCTCCTAGATTTATTGCTTGGCAGGGCCGGACCAAATGATTTCGCGGGCCTTATACGGCTCGCGGGCCGGACGTTCCCCACCCTGGCCTACAGAGAGGGATAACAACTGGAACCGGTGCTCAGAAATCTCGCCAACCCCACCCCCATTAGTGTTTGTGGCTGTGTGCTTAGCTGCGATGGAGCTATTACAACATAGGGCCCCTGAGAGAGAGAGAGACGCGTAGGCAGACACTACGATACGTAATTTAATTTGATGATTTATTAAAATGACAAAATCGCATCGCAGTTTTTGCTTCCTCGCTTCGATCTGACGAATATTTAGAATGCAGACGAAGGCCGCCCTGCCTCGGCGTCTGAGTGGGATTAATTCTACATTCTCTAAGTGTGTGTGTGTATGGGTGTGTGTGTTGTTTCTTCATTATTATTATTATTATCTCGTGCGTGTGTGTGCGTGAGCGTGTGTCAGGCTCATTTATTCTCCTGGCGATAAATTAATTACGGGAGCACCATGCGTACGGGTCAATGGATTGAGAGAGAGAGAGAGAGCGAGGAGAGAGATAGGAGGGAGGGATGGAGGGAGAGGTGGTTATTGAGAGAGAGTGAAGAGAGGAGGAAGAGAGAGATAGCGAGGGAGAGAGTGGGATTGAGAGAGAGAGAGAATAGAGATAGGAGGGGGAGAAAGGGAGAGAAGGAGAAATGGGGTTTAAGAGATAAGAGAGATAGGAGGCGAGAGAGGGGGATAGCGAAAGGGAGAGAGGAGGAGAGAGATGGGATTGAGAGAGGAAGAGAGAGTTGCTCTGGTCGGAGCCCCCAGGGTGTGTGGGCTGGAGTTCCGCCATGCGGCGCGGCTGACCCACGCCGTGCCGGCCTTCAAGGAGCAGTGGGCGATGGAGGAGGCCGTGTGCTCGGTGGCAGATGACGGGGGCTCTGCATGCTGATATGAGCTACCCGTCGGAGGCCGTCGGACTGCGAGAAGGGCTGTGCAGAACGAGAGTGAGCGAGAGAGAGAGCGAGAGGTGGGGTTTACATAAAGCAAAGTAAAAAAATGAAAAAAAAACGAAATGATGAACGAAGCAAAGTGCCGACTACACCGAGCATCTTCTTGTTTCCACTGATCGTAAAAAAGAGAGAGGAGAGAGATGATAGTACACGAGGACGAGGCGCGATGGGCTCAGTGGCGCAGTCCGGGCTCGACAGATTTACATCTCAAAGATCTTCGTGAGGTGCGCCATGACGTCTGGCATGGCGCCCTTCACGACCACAACCTCATCGTGTCAGGCTGGAGAGAGCCCGCGAGGGCGCGTGCCACTGGCATTTCAACAACTCGCTGCTGGAGGATGGCGCCTTTGTAGTGACATAAGAGGGGCTGCTGGGGCTCTGGGACCCTAGGCAACCCAGACGCTTAAGCCCCTTGGCGCCAGGCGCTGGGATCCCAGACAACCCAGCCAGTTAAGCCTTGGCGCCACCAACGGGGGGGGGGGGGGGGCTGTGTGTGCTCTGTGGGATATCTGGGGACGAGGCATAAAAGGCAGCTCCCTGGCCGATCAGGCCAGTTGTAGCTCAAGACCCAAGACCCAAGACCAGCCATCTCAGGACCCTGGGACGCTGTGAGGGCCAGTGGTGGGACTCTGGAACTCCCGGCTCTACGTCCTTGTGAGGGCGAGTTCCGAGCTAGCCAGAGTAGTGTATCTAGGCTGTGTACCTAGGCTGTGTACCTAGGCTGTGTACCTAGGCTGTGTATCTAGGATGTGTACCTAGGCTGTGTACTAGGCTGTGTACCTAGGCTGTGTATCTAGGCTGTGTATCTAGGCTGTGTACCTAGGCTGTAACAGGGTATCTAGGCTGTGTACCTAGGCTGTGTACCTAGGCTGTGTAACTAGGCTGTGTACCTAGGCTGTGTAACTAGGCTATGTACCTAGGCTGTGTACCTAGGCTGTGTGCTGTGTATAGGCTGTGTACCTAGGCTGTGTACCTAGGCTGTGTACCTAGGCTGTGTACCTAGGCTGTGTACCTAGGCTGTGTACCTAGGCTGTAACAGAGTATCAGGACTGTTGGAGTGTTGGATTGTAATAAAGAAGTTACCTCTACAAGTGTCTCCGGAACCCATTACACTTNATAGTGTTCGAGGATTTCTGGGGTGGAGAAAAACCAAAACGCAGTTCGATCTCTGGCCCAGTGGTGGGATGTGGGCAAAGTACAAACACAGGCTGCTGTGCCAACAATATACCTGGGGAGCACCAGACAGAAGAACGCGGACATCACCGACATGGAAGCTCTTCTCCGAGAATACGAGAAGAGGGAGCGTTTCAAAGGGCTACAGGAGGAGCAGACGAGGGGGCGTTCGTGCGATCACGGGTGAAGCTCATCACCGACTTCGACACGGGATCCCCGCTTTTTAAATCCTTTCTATTAAGTTCGCTTGCTTGCTTAGGACCGTGCAAATCTTTCGGTCGTTTTTTAACCCACTTCCCGTGATCCAATCGAGCTGACATTTTCCACACAGACTCGTTGTGCGTGACAATTAATGTTCGTGAAATTTTTTTTTACACTTTTTAGGACAAAAATATTATATTTAATTACCAATTGCTTAATGGTGCAATGCAATCATCTGACCCATAGGTGGCAGCCATCTCAAGCCAGAGGACGAGAGGACTCTAGCCGCCACGCATATAAAGGATTTATAGTGAAAAACTTTGTTTTTACGGGTTATACTTGTCTACTCCCTCGGGAGGCAGAACGGGAGGCGCAAATCCATGGCGTGCCTCTGTGATGATGACGGTGTCCTGGCACACGAACTCCAGCAGAAGTCGACCGTCATCAGAGACCTCTACTGCAGCCTGTTCTCCCCTGGCTTTGGCATTCAATGCCCTGTTGATTTGTGCATCATTGTAACCGTTCGTTTGCAGCGCTTCTTTAACATGTTGAATAGCATCTTCTTGCTTCTTTCGGTAAAGTCACGTAGAAGGAAATAATAAAATAATAAAATAAAACATAATAAAATAATTCTCACGACGTTTCGGCCACAACGCAAGCAGCCGTCCTCAGGTGAAGAACAGGTCTGTCGGGGAGACAGCTTCTGTCACCATCTGATGTGCGTTACGTTTGTAGAACTTCTTTCGCACCGTACGTAGCCAACCGTGCCAATCGGATGTGCCGGGGGGGGGGGGGGGGGGAACAACAAAACTAAACACTAGAAATCGCTTCTTGCCAGGTAAGGCCCACCGAGCTATTCGGCTCTTTAACAGGTAGGAACAATGTTCCACAGTGCCCACCAGGGATTATTTGTCTGTCTGACTATCTGTCGTGCATAAATATATATATAATATAAACAGCTCTGATTGGTGGAGACCTACTGCCGGGTACGGAGAGGGAGGGGCCTAAGGGAGGGGGGTCAAGGAGGGGCCTAAGGGAGGGGGGGGNTAAAGGGGAGGGGCCTAAGCAAGGGGCAGGGGCCGATAGTTAAGGGGCTGGCTACCTGGCTGGCTGCCTGGCGACCTCAAGTCAAGTTATCTTTTATACAGGTAGGAACAACAGGTTCCACACTGCCCACAGGGATTATTTGTCTGTCGTGCATATTTGTCTGTCGTGCACGAATGAGCTGTCCAACCAAGTTTCTACCTGCCCACTCCGAAGGAACGTGTTTTTAGAAGCAACCTGGCCACAAATGATATCTCAGCCACGTGGCTCATGCCGTGGAAATGTACAGCAGCCAAATATGACTCTAAACGCGTGGCCTTGACTCTAAACGTGGAGGGGGAAAAACCGGAGGACTCGGAGCAAAAATCGACGCGACCACGGTGAGAAAGACACCGCAAACTCCAAATTGCACAGCAGCAGGCGTCAGGGTCAGGGATCGAACCCCCTAAAACCTCCTGCATATATCAGTCGAGGAAGGGTAACATCACAGCCACCGTGGCGCCCCTGAATAAATAAACAAGCTTAAATTGCATCGTAAACATTGCGTTTTTATTCATGGATGCCCACGCTAGCCACTCGTATATGAACAACATCCTGGAACATGGGGGGGGGGGGGGNAGGCTACAATAAAATGAATGAGAGGCGATCATTTGGACTCTCACGGCACCTGAACGACGATCTGGGAGGTGGCGGCTTGAACCGCTGGCTATCGATTCTGTCCGCGGTGAGCACGGGGCCTCTGCAGGGAGGTACCCTGGAAACTGCCGAATTGACACAAAAACAGCAACAAAATAAGAAAAAATCTGCCACTCAAAAAATGAATACAGTAATCCCTCACCACTTCGCGGTTCAAGTTTCGCGGCCTCAGTGCATCGCGGATTTTTCGAACTGATTTAAAGGCCTCATTATACCTGTGCAGTAACACCATCATCATCATCATTCATCATCACATTCATCGAACTGCACAGGTCTGTCATCGTCGTCATTGTCATCGTCATCGTCGTCATTACTGGAGTCAAGTCTCAAGATACTACTGTCATTGGTGAGTGTAGAACACCATAATACGTATCGTATGAGAGAGAGAGTGAATGTATAATATTAAGGCTTTGTAATTAAATAGATTTAAGTAAAATATATATAAAGTATAATATACATATTTTAAACATTCTGGTACCCACACACACATATACGGAAATTCCTAGGGAGCCAATCCTACTTCGCGGATTTTCACCTATCGCGAGGGGTTCCGGTCCCCATTAACCGCGATAAACGAGGGATCACTGTATATTTATCTGTCATCGTCGTAGTCGTCACCAATGAAGATCTGGTGACCAGCAGAGTGGACGTCTCACACGTGACATTGGCGGCGGGGGGAGGGAGGGGAGGGGGGTAATGAGGGGGAGGGGGTGCGGGGGTGACGTCAGAATCAGAATCAGTATTTAGAGTGCAGAGAATCCGATTAGCTATTAACCTGTTTTTCACAGATGTCCAGTAGGGGGCGGGTAAGAACGTTACGGCAACAAATAGTACAACAACATGAATGTCCATCATTAGACCTCCTTGGCCAGTACTAAAATATTATAATAGGGGTTTTTCCCCTTTTTTCTGGCAACAAAACTGAAACCTTTTTACGAGGAATCATGTAACTGCATTAACCACAATACTTGTGGTCAAAATGCAAACAAAAAACACACTCATCTTCTTGGTTCTTTCGGTAAAGTCACGTAGAAGAGAAATAATAAAATTAAATAAAAATAAAAAATAATAAAATACAATTCTCACGACGTTTCGGCCACAACGCAAGCAGCCGTCCTCATGTGAAGAACAGCGTATGTCGGAAATACAGCGTCTGAATGGAAGCTTTAAATCGAAAAAACACACTGATAATACATGCATTGCCCTTGAAACTGATTGTTCCACACCAGAGACAGCTTTCTTTTGAGCCTCGTCTCAATTGGTGCTGACCAGAGGACGCCAAAAGGCGTACAGCTCAAAGACAATGCACTATCAAAGTAATGAGGGCTCGGGTAAGCATCAACAATGGGGGGGGGGGGGGGNTTACATACAACAAAGCATTCAAAAAACTAAACAAAAGACGAAATGATGAACGAAGCAAAGTGCCGACTACACCGAGCATCCTCTTGTTATGAGCTACCCGTCGGAGGCCGTCGGACTGCGAGGGGGCTACGTACAGAACGAGAGAGTGAGCGAGAGAATGAGCGACAGAACGAGCGAGAGAGCGAGCGAGAGAGTTAGCGAGAGAGAGAGCGAGGGTTACATAAAGCCCCGTTAAAAAAAAAAAANCATTTACGAAATGATGAACGAAACAAAGTGCCGAATACACCGAGCATCTTCTTGTTTCCACTGATCGAAAAAAAGAGAGGGGAGATAATGAGGTGGGATGAGAGAGAGAGAGATAGGAGGGAAGAGTTAGGGACATTCTACTGTAACTCTCAACTCCGCGGTCTATCCAGCCGATGCATTCATTCCACCACACAACAGATCCAAAATGCGTCTGCACGTTTCATTTGCAACCTACCACCGCCACACACACTGCTCCCCCCCACTCCGCCCTATAGAAGCCCGAGGCCCCCCATCGATACCTGTCGACGGCTCCTCAGCTGCTATTTACATCTCTTCATGGCCTGACCCTCGCTGCCCTCGTCTTGTCAGTCCTCCTCCCGCCACGCTCTCAATCTCTGCTCCTACTCCTCACTTCCTCCCCCCCCCTTGTGCACAGTCCCCCCCCCCCCCGTATCCGCTCCTTTCCCCGACTGAAGCTTTCCCCTCCACCTTCTTGGTTCTTTCGGTAAAGTCACCTAGAAGGAAAAAATAAAAGAATAAAAATAAAACATAATAAAATAATTCTCACGACGTTTCGGCCACAACGCAAGCAGCCGCCCTCAGGTGAAGAACAGGTCTGTCGGAAAGACGCGTGTGAAAGAGCACCCACAAGCTTGGCAGCGTATATTTAAGCTGGGTTAGGGGGAGGGCGCCTTGAAAGGAATTTGCATATCAGCAGAGGAATTTTAGCTTAAATATACGCTGCCAAGCTTGGTGGTGTTCATTCAGACGCTGTCTTTCCGATAGCACTGTTCTTCACCTGAGGACGGCTGCTTGCGTAGTGGCCGAAACTTCATGAAATTTTACTTAATAGTTTTGTTTTCGGAAACGTCGTGATTAATTTATTATTAAAAAAANTCTACGTGACTTTACCGAAAAAAACAAAGAGATGAATCCTTGCAGTCACGAAAACTTCAAATCTAGAAGCCCATTGATTATATATATTTTTAAGCAAATCACAATTTTTTTAAATATATATTTTTCAAGCAATCAGAACAAAAATAAAAATAAAAAANTCTAGTTTTATTTTACCAGATAAAGGCCCTTTGAGTTTTCGAGCTTCTTTTTCAGAATCGACCTAGCCATCACTAAGGGCGGCTCAACGAAGCGGTGCCAGTCACGGGATGTTCGCTGGCGACAAACTGCGATGCCTCGTCCATTCCCACTCACCCCGTAACACTCCGGTCGCGAAAAGTTGGAAGTGAAAAAAAATTAACCCGTAAAAACAAAGTTTTTCACTATAAATCCTTTATATGCGTGGCGGCTAGAGTCCTCTCGTCCTCTGGCTTGAGATGGCTGCCACCTATGGGTCAGATGATTGTCTGCCAGCATTAAGCAATTGGTAATTAAATATAAAAAAAAATCCCTAAACTGTAACATTTGGAAAAAAAATTTCATGAAAATTAATTGTCACGCACAACGAGTCTGTGTGCAAAATATCAGCTCGATTGGATCACGGGAAGTGGGTTAAAAAACGACGAAAAGATTTGCACGGTCGTAAGCACGCAAGCAAGCAAGTGAACTTAATATAAAGGATTTAAAAAGGGGTACGCAGAGAGTTGCCACCTGCCCGGGTTTGATCGGGACAGGTGGTTGTTTCTCGGACAGCCTGACAAATTTGGCAAACTTGTGTTCGGGTGGCGTGAACTTTATTGTAGTTTACCACTGCACAGATTTTGAACACGGACCTCGTGCTGACCGAGAACCAAGTTCGGACTCGGTCTCGAGGTGGAGAAGGTGTCAATCAGCAGGCAGAGACCAGGGTTCTGGCGTGTCCTCTCAAGGCAGGCAGCTGAGGCCGACCACACGTTCCGAACAGCACGTTCCGAACAGCACGCTCCGAACAGCACGTTCCGAACAGCACGTTCCGAACAGCACGCTCCGAACAGCACGCTCCGAACAGCACGTTCCGAACAGCACGTTCCAAACAGCACGCTCCGAACAGCACGCTCCGAACAGCACGCTCCGAACAGCACGTTCCGAACAGCACGTTCCGAACAGCACGTTCCGAACAGCACGTTCCGAACAGCACGCTCCGAACAGCACGTTCCGAACAGCACGCCCCGAACAGCAGGCTCCGAACAGCACGCCCCGAACAGCACGTTCCGAACAGCACGTTCCGAACAGCACGTTCCGAACAGCACGCTCCGAACAGCACGTTCCGAACAGCACGCTCCGAACAGCACGTTCCGAACAGCACGCCCCGAACAGCAGGCTCCGAACAGCACGCTCCGAACAGCACGCTCCGAACAGGAGGACGTGGGTTCGATCCCGACCCTGACACCTGCTGTATATTTGGAGGCTGTATGTCTCTCTCTACCATCATCATAACGGTGGCTAGGAGATGTTGATTACCTCGCCTGGTATACAGGAGGTCGTGAGTTCGATACCGACCCTGACGCCTACTGCTGTATATTTGGAATTTGCGGCGTCTCTCTCTCTCTATCATCATCACGGTGGCTAGGAAATGTTAACTACCTCGCCTGGTATACAGGAGGTCGCGTCTCTCTCTCTCTATCATCATCACGGTGGCTAGGAGATGTTGACTACCTCGCCTGGTGTACAGGAGGTCGCGTCTCTCTCCGCGTCGTCTCCGGGCACCCTCTGTTTTTTTCCCTGCACACTTAGAATCAACATTTTAGAGTATAAATAAAAACATATATACCGCATAGTTTCGAGTATATTTTGGCTGCAATAAATGTCCACGTGGTGGTGATGATGATGATGATAAGCGGTCACTTCGTTGAGCTACCATCTGTGGCAGCCAGGTCGCTTCTGAAAAAAGGGCTTCGTCGCAGCTCAGCGGGGACTTGACTGGTCACATCATTTGTATTCGTACTTTGAGTTCCCATCGATGCTCGCATGCCACGTCGCCTGATCACCGCATCGCCACGCACGGATCTCTTTCCCTGTCTCTCCCCTCGGCCACCAACACCAGCAGAGACGATTATCTGAACCGGTTCTGGGCCCCTCCCTAGGTCGACTCAGCCTAAAACGAGTACCCGGTACCATGTGTCAACGTCGCCACCGGGAAGGCAAAGGCGGCCGCCGGGCGCGGTGTTGGTCACCCACCCCTTCGTATAGGTGCTCGCTAGCAGCACTTGCCCCAACAGTCCGTTGAGGCTTTACGGGGGATCTTTGTCTTTGGAGGGAGTTGTGCACGTGGCGAGGGAGTGTAATGGGGAGTGGCGAGTGTGTGATGGTGAGGGTTTTGACAAGGGAGTGGTGGATGTGGTGAGGGTGAGGGAGTGTGAGGAGGAAGAGGAGGTGGTGTGGTGAGGGTGAGGAGGGAGAGGTGGTGGTGGTGGTGAGGGTGAGGAGGGAGAGGGTGGTGGTGGTGGTGAGGGTGAGGAGGGTGGAGGTGGTGGTGAGGGTGAGGAGGGAGAGGGTGGAGTGGTGGTGGTGGTGTGGTGAGGGTGAGGAGGGAGAGGTGTGGTGGTGGTGAGGGTGAGGAGGGAGAGGGTGGAGGTGGTGGTGGAGGTGGTGGTGAGGGTGAGGAGGGAGAGGGTGGAGGTGGTGGTGGTGGTGAGGGAGAGTGAGGAGGGGCAGGTCAGAGGGCAGGGCCGCATGATAGGAAGATGCATCACGGCCCTCGCCACGCGCGCTCCGCGAGTCCAATTAATCAATAGCAATTCCAACCGCCAGGCATGGCCAATCGATCTACCTCAATGCCCCCCCCCCACGTCCCCCACCGCCGCCTCCCAATCCCCCACCCATCACCCCTCTACCTCTTCTCCAAAATCACGCTGCGTCTCTTCCCCTCCCCCNACGCCCCCTCATCACCTCCACCCTCCAACCAGCAAAGCCACGGACCACCGCCTCACTCAAATTCCATCTCAAGATTTGCCCCGTTGCGTGCGGGCTCCGTGACTCTCTGCTGTGCTGTGACCGCCCTCCCCGTCTCTCCCACTCTCCTTTTTTACGATCAGAAGAAACATAAAGATCCTCGGTTTGGCACTTGGCTTCGTTCATCATGTCGTTTTTTTTTGTTTGCTTTTGTGCGCCTTTTTTAATCAAACATATCACGCGTTTTCCCGTGTAACATGAATCCCATTGTGTGCCACTGTGTTCATAGACACCAACAAGAAAAATTCACCCTCAAAATCCCATTACCAGATGCCCTGCATTCGTCACATTACACAAAGCAACCTCGGTAGTCTAACGTGTCAAGACAGATGCGACACCCCCCCCCNTCCCCCGTCAATTGAGCGTACCGAAATTACAGCCAAATTCTGGCAGAAACCAGGGTCTTGAAGATGCGACAGTGCCTGGATAAGCCACTTCCTTCCATTGCGTATGTTATGGCCCTATAGATAGCAAGCTTGCCATTGTTCATGATAAAGTTCGTCAACCCTCTGTATCTTTGTACCCTCGTTGATTACACTGTGCAACTTTTTTTTTTTAATCCTGGGTAGTAAGTGCTATTTTATAATTGCTTCTGCCTCAAAAGTACAATTATTATTCCCCACAAACTTTGCTTTTGTGACCAGGACATATTTAGAAATGTACCTATTTTCCAGAATATTCCAGATAGATTCAGTGCCGAGTAAACTTGGAGTAACTTCTAGAACATTCTAGAACTTCCAGTAATATAAATAGTAGTAGAAATACAGGGCCTTAAGCCCACCAGTTCAGTTTAGTTCCAGCTGCCTAAGTGGATACAAATCTGCATTTTTTGAGATGGCATTAAGACGCATTTTGCTATGTCTGCGGCCAATTTATCAAGACAAGAGCGAAAAAGAGTACTCTTGGAAGCATTTCAACTCTAAGTAAGATGGACAATTGTTGCTCTGAACTTTATGTTATAAAATTTGTTTTAAAAAATGTAATCGTAAAAGTTTTTAATTTTAAAATGTTTTAAATTTTCAATATTATTGAAAAAATATATCAATAATGAAAAATGTTGCGAGCATCTCTTACACATTAGTCATGGGTGAAATAAATGTATTTTTGTAGGATGGTACAGAGGGGAAAAGAGCCATGAAGTTCGCTATCCCAATAATTTGGCGGGAACCCACTGACCACTCAAGCAACTGCTACTTCTGCATGGTGGACCCTTCCAAACGTCGGACTGGCACGAATGCACTTGCTATCACGTATCCAGACCTTTCTTCATCCATCGCCCCGGTGCCATACTGCCATGAGCACCCCGTACCCACTCCTCCGGAGAGAGATAGCAGCCGTCTTTAGAAGAGAGCAGCAAGTCAGAGAGCGAGGAAGACATTGTAGATCCAGATGACAATTTCAGAGGTGGAGCTGAGGAGAGAAACCCATGCTACTCCAACCAAAAAGACCTCAACGACTTGATCAGAGATCTTGGTCTCGCCAGGTCCAATTCTGAGCTTTTGACATCTAGGCTCAAGCAGTGAAACTTGTTGGATGAAAGTGTGCAAGTCGCAGATCAGAGGAAGCGTCACCAACCTTTTTGCAGCTTCTTCACCCGTCAAGTTGGGCTCCACTTGTAACCAGAATGAGTGGCGCCTCTTCATTGACAGCTCATCCAGGAGCCTCAAAGCCGTGCTGCTCCATAATGGTAACAAGTACCCGTCTCTTCCCCTGGCTCACTCGGTGCACCTCAAAGAGGATTACAGCAGCATCAAGACCTTTCTGGACACATTGAAGTATGATGAGTACGGCTGGGAGGTCATCGGAGACTTCAAAATGGTGGCATTCCTGATGGGTCTCCAAGGCGGTGAGGGGAATTAAGCAGTGCCACAAGGTGAATGCAATCAACTGGTTTACCACCAGGGTTTTCCCTCTGAACGCGAGAGATTTGCACAGGCGCCCCAAGGCTTCAGTCGTTTCCTCGCCATCTCTTCCAAGAAATCCCAATTTTCTGCAGTGGTTTTTCTCCAGGTCCCAGGAGCACGCCGAGATGGTGAAGACCTCTTTGCTCCACGTTATTGTTTTGGCCAACTCAGGGAACCGGGCTTCATCCCACTCCCAACAGCAGCCCACTGCACTTCTCCCAGTTCATCCTGGAGGAGGATGCACGGAAGTAAACCTCTTTGCACGCGTGCAGCCGGTCGATATAGTCAAAGCTTCGTAAAAACTGTAGAATGTTATTGGCACACGCTGTGAGAGTCACTCTCATACTGGGCTCCTTTAGAGTTAATCCGGTGAGTCGGCATCAAAGTAGATGCATTAAAAGCTTCACGACGAGGGTGTAAAGCTGTCCTGACAGCCTTGCCTGATACCTCTTTTGAAGTCTATAGGAGCAATTAGTCCACCATTAACGTTGACTAGACACTGGGCCATGTTGTACAGCAACCTACTAAATCCTATGGAGGAAGTCCCAAAACCAAAAGCTTTTAGAGTGCCAAGAAGATACTGGTGATCAACCATATCAAAGCCTTTCTCTTGATCAAGGAAGAGAAAGGCAAGTGGAAAATCCAAATTCTCCGACATGATCAAATCTCTGACCAGGAAAATCCCATCATGAATGGTCCTCCCTGGTCATTGGAAATCACCCGAGCTAACATTCTCTTAAACTTTGCAGACACATCTTTTGCGAGAATCTTATAGTCTGTGCTCAGCACTGAGACTGGATGCCAATCTTTCAGGTGTTTGAGGTCACCTTTTTTTAATCAGTGTGAGCACGGCTCTCCTCCAGGACTGAGGCATCATGTTGGTCTCCACTGCTTCATCTAGAACAGCTTGTAATCCTTCCGTATGGAGTGCCAAAAATGGCGATAAACTCCCCGTCAGCCCATCAATCCCTGGGACTTGTTCCTGGCCAGGGCACTCATTGCCATGTCTACCCAAAGTAGGCAGGTCCTTCCAGATCTCATTTTGGACCACTCTGGACATATGCTCTGGAGAAGAGAGATTTCCATAGTACTTTGCTACTGTCGAAGGTCTTTGATTATTGTTTGAAACAAAGACCCCCTTGTCATCAAATACATTCTCCAAGCTTTGTGCCTACAATTCGGCTTCCCCAATGAGAAGAACAGTGTTGAGCTAGAGTCCATATCAAGGGTATCTTTAAAACGATAGCGTGTAAATGCCCCTTTTGCCTTTTCTTTCTGCAAACCTTTTAGATATGCTAGGGTTTCCACATATTCCTCTAGTAGGCCTGCATTGTCCCAAATCTTCTGCCTTTGCTCTAATTATGGATCCTGTTCTCTAGCTCACAAATTTCTTGATCAATGTTTTTTGTGTTTCCCCAGGTATGTAAATGACACAGTTTTTTATGTGTACTTTCCCTATGTCCCACCATTGTGCTAGGTTATTAAAACGATCTTTTTCCGTGCCACTCCACCCAGAAGACCCCAAAAAGATTCGTGAAGGTGGCGTCTTGCAAAAGGGCAATAATGAAATGCCAGCATGCCAATCCCTTGGGACTGCTAGTATTTTTATTTGAAGTACTATAAGTGATTATTGGCCAATGGCGCAGCCTGAATACTGGACGGCTGCTTGCGTTGTGGCCGAAACGTCGTGAGAATTATTTTATTATGTTTAATTTTTATTATTTAATACTTCCCTTCTTCGTGACTTTACCGAAAGAACCAAGAAGATGTTTTCAAGGTCTTTCGAGATGTAAAAACGGTCAAGCCTTGACTGCGACAGTGTCCTGTCAGCTCGGGTTCTTGTTAAGGTGAAACCTTGCTGCTTTGGATGTTGCATCTGCCACACATCTACGAGACTGTACGTGTGGAGTACATACCACAAGGTGTTCAAGACACCGCTTTAATACTGCTCGGTGCCAGTGTCGTTGAGGACATCCATCGTCCAGTTGAAATCTCCTCCCAAAATCAGGCACTCGTCATTTGGGATGTTTTTGAGATAGTTCTGTAACTCATTGAAAAAAGATAGTTTTTCCGCATCATTAACGGGTGTATAAATGTTAATGAGGTGGACAGAAATGTCATCAAGTTTGATTATTGCTACGTTGAGGGCTCTTCCCGGTAATACCTCAACTTGGTTAACTTTGGTGGGTGTAAACCCGGTGCAAATAACGTGCCACCCCTGAAGAATAATGATGAAAGTAACTGAAAAACAAATCACCTTTCGATTTGAAGCTTTCGTGACTGCAGGGATTCATCTTCTTGGTTCTTTCGGTAAAGTCACGTAGAATGGAAATAATAAAATAATAAAAATAAAACATAATAAAATAATTCTCACGACGTTTCGGCCACAACGCAAGCAGCCGTCCTCAGGAACCAAGAAGATAAATACCTTTCCATTCCGTTTCCCATTCATTTCCTTGCTGGTTGTAAGATGCGTCTCCTGCACAAAGAGCACAGAGGCTTTGTGTTTGTTTGTGAGAGACAACACAACGTTTCTCTTGAGTGCACCTCTGCACGCATTTAGTTTAGTGCGGCTATCCACAGCATTATGTGTCAGTGGCGTTGTTGTCAGGTGTCTTTTCTTTCCACGTAGTTATTTGGCCAGGAAGTACCCGATCATTTTCCTTTCCTTTCCAGATGAATATTTCCCTGTCTCTTGAAGCCCTGTAAATATGGAGTAGGGAGGCTATAATTGCCTCCACATTTTGCCACCTTGACAGAGCTGCAGTCACTCTTTCTTCCGAACCATGCACTTCATCTAAAAATTCCATAGCTCCGACTGTGAGAATATTGCTGCACCTCAGTCAGCTCAGTAGATGTCGGGCTCACCCCACTTTCTGTGCTAAGGGTTTCTTCCACCTCCTCTACGTGGCTTCCCTCATCAGCCCTAAAGCTTTGAGGATTCTAAGTCGTCTTGGTATCCTCTGTCGGTGCTTTATCGGGTGATGCGCTTGCCCCTCCATCGACGGCTTTCCATTGTTCTCATCTTGGTCACCCACCGCAGTTTGGTCAGTTGTGTCCTGTTTGGGCTCCTCTGTGCTCTCGGCTGCTCATGCTTCCTGGGAGCCCTCGCCGGCTCACTGGGTGGATCGTCGAGGTCTGAAGTGCGACCTCTTCACTTGTTTCCTTTGCCACTTCATAGATTGCGTTTTCCTCCGCTTCTATTTCAAGCTCCAGATTTTCTGCAGGTGTCCTGCGCTTGGTCTTGGTTCCTGCACGGGGCTTCATCCCTGTGCGTGTCCCACCTCTAGGGAATCTGGGATGGCGAAGACCCCTCTTTGCCATCAGTGCTCTCCGTATCTCCCCCAGGTGTGGGTGCGATGTCCGACTCCAACTCTGGGAGATATTTTAAAAGACCGACCTCATCCACACTTGACTCTGGAGATAATGAAGCTGGATCCTCCATAAATTTCCTCTTCAGAGGTCCGGCTGTCAATGATGGCTGGGTGGCCGGCTGAGCCTCAGTCTCCATGGCAGTAGCTGGAGTTGGAGCATTTGCTGTCTTCAGGCAGTGTTTTTTCACATGCCCTCTGCTTTGCATAAGTTGCATTTTAGTACGTCCCTGCAGTTAAACAGCCTATGGGCCCTTCCTCCGTTTATGGCTGTAAAGGAGCCCTCCTCAAGCTGCCCATTGGGCACCAGCATGGAGACCTGCCTTCTGAAAGACAAGACATGCCTGAAGGCAGGATTTTTGCAGCCCAAAGGCACACGCTGTAGGTTGGAGGCCAGTGTGCCCAAGTTATCTAGGTTGTTTTGTATTTCTTTATCAGGAATGTAGGGGTACGTTGGATACAATTACACGTACCGATGGCTATGACAGTGGCTCCAAGGTGAGGTACCAAATCGTTAACAGTCAGCCCCTTCTCCATGGCGGCGTTTGCCATCTTTTCAGACTCCATGAAGAAAATCACCTTTCCACTCATCTTGGAGGCGTAATTTATTGAGCCTGCAGGCACAATGGCGGCCAGTGCTTCCAAATAGACGTTGATCGGGACATCGGTGAAGGTGCCAGCTGCTGTTGCTGCAGGCGCTTTGCAGGCCCCAGAGACTGGGCTTGCGTAGGCGCAGTACAATTTACATACATTGCCTTGATTCTTTCGGTAAAGTCACGGAGAAGGGAAATAATAAAATAATAAAATAAAACATAATAAAATACAATTCTCACGACGTTTCGGCCACAACGCAAGCAGCCGTCCTCTTTCAAACGCTGTCTTTCCGACAGCCCCGTTCTTCACCTGAGGACGGCTGCTTGCGTTGTGGCCGAATAATTGTATTTTATGATGTTTTTTTTATTATATATTATTTCCCTTCTACGTGACTTTACCGATAGAACCAAGAAGATGAATCCCTGCAGTCACGAAGCTTTAAATCGAAATTTGCATACGTTGTTACGGATCGGGTGGACATTTTCACGTGTGTGGGATATGTCACACGACTACTAAAACAAGCCTCTATTTTTCAAGAGCCAGATAAAGAAAAATAATGATATAAAGATGGTCTATCCTGTGTTATTGACCACCTCTTAATACTATTACTGCTATTCACGCAAAGCTCCCTGGAGATAAGGTAAAACATGTTATAGTCGTCAGTATTTTACAAAGAGGAAAACAGAAAATGTCGAAAAAAATCACACCAACAAAATGAAAATAACGTGAACACACTCACAGCACTAAATATAACAAAGGCTCACCCTCTTAAGCCTCACCTTACCATATGAATAAAAAGTGTGCTTTACTTGCCCCCCCTCCAACCATTATATAACGGAGTGGTAGCTCTGAAATCTCTCATTTACTTGATACAGCTGTCGTGGCTGTGACGGTTCCACCTGAAGACGGAAGCTTGTGTTGCCTCCGAAACGTCGTGATTTTTATTTTATTTTACTTTTATTAATTTTAATGTTTTACCTACGTGATTTTTACCGATGAAAATCTATGAGTATGATTCCTTGTAGTCACGAAAGCTTCAAATCTAGAATCTAAAGGGGATGCACTGTATTCACACCAAGGCGTGTGGTACAGTGTGTTCACGTGGAACCACACCAGACAATAGGACGAAACAAATATCACACAAAAATCACTAAACTCAAAAATAGTTTGAGCAACAAAATAACTCAAAATCGAAATTAAAATAAAGCATAATTATGAAATCAACTATCAAATTCAAGTGGGGAATTTCGCGGAGAATAAAGACACCAATTCACTGCAGAGAACGCAGCCACGCCCTGTGCAGTGAAAAAATAGAAAAGAACAAAGAAAGAAACAAAATAAAAGTCTAAATAAACGAACAACTGATCACAATGTGTATAAAGCAAGGCACTAACCGTTGGTGAAAATAAAATCCCGAGAAAAATGGTGAAGAAAATAAAGTTGTAGAGGTAAGTTTAACGCGTAGGCTTTCGCGACCAATGTTATTCATAATCAACGTTTTTGGGATAGATCGCGTTATTTATAAATGTGTCGTAACCCTCTACCACCCGACACGGCCAATCAGTAAAAAAAGTGTCACGTTGACAAAAGACAAATAGTTCACTGCTTTAGCCCGCCGGTGTGTTGAAGCCACAACATTTACAATTTTGTTGTGGCTTCAACACACCGGTGGGCTAAAGCAGTGAACTATTTGTCTTTTGTCAACGTGACACTTTTTTACTGATTGGCCGTGTCGGGTGGTGGAGGGTTACGACACATTTATAATTAACGCGATCTAAACCCAAAACGTTGATTATGAATTGTAGAGGTAAGGCCAGGAGCTCTGCGTGAAACACGTCTCTCTCATTCTCCCTCCCTCCTTTTCCTGAACCATTGGTTGAAAATGTGCTATTGTCGCCTCCAAACCCTCCCTCCCTCCCCTCCACCTCCTGAGCTTGGCCATTGCCACTTCTGTTCGTGGCAGGTGAAGGGAGGTCAGGTCAGGGGCGCCACGGTGGCGAGATGTTAACTCGCTCGTGTAGATGCGATCTCGACCCTGGTGACGCCGCTGCTGGATATTTGGAGTTGGCGTCTCTGTCTCTCGCCCCCCCCACCCCCACCGTGGTCGCGTGAATTATTATCCGGGCCCGCCGGTTTTTTAAATCCTTTATATTAAGTTCGCGTGCATGCTTGCTTGCTTACGACGGTGCAAACCTTTCGGTCGTTTTTAACCCACTTCCCGTGATCCAATCGAGCTGACATTTTGCACACAGACTCGTTGTGCGAGACAATTAATGTTAGTGAAAAAAAATTCCAAATTTTACATTGTTTAGGGAAAAAATTAAATATTTAATTACCAATTTTAATGCTGCAGACAATCATCTGACCCATAGGTGGCAGCCATCTCAAGCCAGAGGACGAGAGACTCTAGCCGCCACGCATATAAAGGATTTACAGTTAAAAACTTTTTTTTACGGGTTATACTTATTAGCCTCCACATTTAGCATCAACGTCACGCGTTAGAGTATTGGGCTGCTATAAAATGTCCACATGATGATGAAAAAGCCACTTCGTTGAGCTATCATTTGTGGCCAGTCGCTTCTGAAAATGAGCTATATAGATCAGAGGGCCTTGCCTGGTAAAATATCAAAAATATAGTTTAATAGTTTAAATCGTTCTTGCAGTCACGAAAGCTTCAAATCTAGAATTCACGTTCATGTATGTACCTGTAATGTATTCACGTTAATGTGTGCACCGGTAATGTATTTACGTGCATTTCGGCTCTTGAGATATTGACTGTTGTGCTGAATTCGCAACAAAATTGTATCTTCTTGTTGTTTGTCGGTTGCCAACCCATGCACGAGTTCTTTCAGAGGCCGTGCCAACGTCACGCCCCATTATTTTACAATGTCACAATCGGTTGTATATTTTTTACAGGGTGCTTCAAAACATGTTTAACACTTCTGAGGTCTAATGATGTAGATGCTTACCCGAGCCCTCATTACTTTGATAGTGCATTGTATTTGAGCTGTGTACGCCTTTTGGCGTCCTCTGGTCTAGCACCAATTGAGACGAGGCTCAAAAGAAAGCCGTCTCTGGTGTGGACCAATCAGTTTCAAGGACAATGCATATATTATCAGAGTGTGTTTTTGTTTGCATTTTAACAAGTATTGTGGTCAATGCAGACATGATTCCTTGTATAAACTTTCAGTTTTGTTGGCATAAAAAAGGGGAAAAACCTGATTCTCATATTTTGGTACTGGCAAAGGAGGTCTAATGATGTCAAGTGAAGTTAAGTACAGCTGAGGTGGTCTTGCCCGTGAAGGAAACAGGGTCTCAGACAGAGATCGGGCCAGTTTGTAGTGGGTGAGTTAATGGTGTAGACGATAGGACAAAGCAGGGTACCTTCTTTATGGCTTTTGGAAGGCCATAAAATTTGGTGGTCTAGCAGCCGAAGGTTTTAGAGAGAGCTGCTTGGTCGGTTCGATTAGAGAAGTCGAATTAGTGATATTGTTGGTTTTCATGGCTAGGTGGTTGGTGGGATCTCTTGATTTTGGTATAGCTGCCATCATTAAGAAGGTCCTGAATTTTGCTGTTGTAAGTTGTTTATCCATAATGACGGTGGCATTGCCCTTGTCGGCTGAGAGGATGACAATGTGATCTCTCTTTTTCAATTGAGCGAGTTCAAAACGCTCGTCCTTGCTAATGTTGCTCATGGGTTTCTTAGTTTTTGAGGACAGCAGCGATTTCAGATCTTGCAACGTCTGCCGGGATGTGTCCCAAACCTTTGAGGGCTACGTCGACCTGGGCAATGATATCATCCACTGGGATGTGTTTAGGGGTGACTGCGAAATTCAACCATTTGGCTGGTACCGATTTTAGGCTGTCGGAAATTGGGCTATTACTGTGATTGATAACAATGTTGTCAACATCTAACTTTTTAAAGTGTCCCTCTGCCGTCTTTTTTGACAGGAGGTTGAATTTAGCAATCAGGTTAACTTTACAGTTGGCTGACACTGGAGTAGCTGAAGAAGCTGTCATGTTATCGACATGGTCCCCATCAGATGTGGACATCTTTTCTGTCAATGGTAAGTGTGATTGTCAGAGTCTTGTCTAAATTATCAAGATCAAATCGGAGCAGTCTCATTCTCTCCGAGATTAAAGCTAGGCTAGCCTTAAACAAGATTCACTTAGCGTTAGGAGAAGTGACAGCAGCAGATGTGAGTGAAAAGGCGATCGGTATTACTTGGTGTCACGGCATCTCTTCAGAAAGGTGAGTGTCTCTGTGTGTGTCTCTGTGTGTGTGTCTCTCTCTCTTTGTGTGTGTCTCTCTGTGTGTGTCTCTCTCTCTCNGTGTGTCTCTCTAGTGTGTGTGCTCTCTCTCTCTCTCTGTGTGTCTCTCTCTCTCAGTGTGNCTGTGTGNCTCTGTGTGTCTCTCTCTCTCTTCATAGGTGTCTCTCTATCTCTCTCTGTGTCTCTGTGTGTGTGTCTCTCTCTGTGTCTTCTGGTGCATGCTCTATCCCCCTAGTGGCTGATACAGCGTCACTACACATTGACACGCTAATCTCTCGCAATACATTGGCCACTTCCTCAGCACAAGCTCCAGCCCCACCCTCTTGCCCGATGCGGCACCCCCTCCCCCCCTCTGGGCTCTATATATCAGGACCTTCTTCTTGGTTCTTTCGGTAAAGTCACGTGACTTTACCGAAAGAACCAAGAAGATGAATCCCTGCAGTCACGAAAGCTTTAAATCGAATAATATCAGGACCTGTCTCAGCAGCCTGTTTCTCACTCCCACCTGAAGACGGTGTGGCGATCGAAACGTCGTGATCTATTATGATTTTTCTTCTACCTACGTGACTTTACCGAAAGAACCAAAGAGTATGCTAATTATTATTCGTGCGTATACGAGGTGCTGCTGACAACATCCCCGGCACCGAGAGCTCGCCGGTATGGAGGCGTCGTCATCATCCCTGCCCCCCCCCTTGTTTTCCCCGAGTTCAGGATATCAGTCGTGCAAGCGCCTCGACAACACCTGAACGACACTCATCCCAGCCGCAAGCGGAGCTACTTAACCCCACGGGATAATTGCAGAAGGAATTCCGCTTGTCGCAGCAGCGTTGCCTTTTCGCTCTCTCACAGAGGAAGAGAAGGAGAGAGAGAGAGCTGTGACGAGTCGGAAGCAGAGGTCGCAACCGGGTACCCGATACCCGTACCCTACCTGATACCCGGCCAGGTACGGGTACCCGTTTGCGACCCTGGTGCGGCCGGGTACGGGTAGGCCGTGAGTGACTGGTGAGTCACGTTTGTCACTCATTTCCCAACGTCTTGTCTCTTCTCACAATTCAAGTTCCTAGAATCAACCCACCCGCGCCTGCAACGTGGCTTCATCCCAGAGGTCGCGATCAGGTACCCGATACCCGTACCCTACCCGTACCCGGCCGGGTACGGGTAGGGTACGGGTACGGCCGGGTACGGGTACCGTTTGCGACCCTGGTGCGGCCGGGTACGGGTACGGGTAAGGAATCAAACCCGTTTGCGACCTCTGGTCGGAACCACAAACTAAACTACGAACTATGGAGGTTTTTTTTTACTTACACCAGGTAAGGCCCCACTGAGTTGCTATACAGCCGTCTAACGGAAGCGACCTGGTAGCTCGACGAATATGCTTATCATCACGTGGTCATATATAGCGGCCGAATAGTCCTAGCGCATATTGATTCTAAATGTCCACGCGACCACGGGGGAGAGAGAGACGCAAACTCCAAGTATACAGCGGGTGTTAGGGTCGAGATCGAACCCACGACCTCTTTATACACCGGGCGAGGGAGCTAACATCTCGCCACCGCGGCTAAGGCTGCACCTGGATGAATGAAACGAGGCTGGTGGAACTATGGTGGTGGTGGTTGTGAGAATTGGGTAATTCGACCCTGCTGCCCCACCCGCAACTACCAGAGGCCCGAAGAAAAATCTACGTGACCACGGGGAGAGAGAGAGTGAGACAAGGAGAGACACGCAAACTCAAATTTTACAACAGGTGTCTGGGTCGAGTTCAAACCCAGGACCCCTGTATACCAGGCGAGGCAGTTAACATTTCGCCATCGTGGTAAGCCGGCGCCAAACTCCGCCAGCTTTCTCCAAGCCCTGCGGTCCTCTACGTATAACGATGGAATCAAATAACACTGGTCAACAAAAAAANCTTTTTTTCTGGCCTGGACATTTTCAGCTGTGTTAGACTAATTTCAGGGTGCTGATTCCAAATCTGATCTCAGATTTGCTCTATCACATCTATTTTTATACTATCGGCATACCCCCATTTTCATTGATTTTACCCACTTATGATTGCAAGTTGTTGCCAGTCAGTGACTGCTTTAGTGTTAAAATATGGTGCTGTATTTTTAGGATAGTGTGTTTATAATATCATTTGTAGATATCCACATTTATTTCATATTTTTCTTCTGCAGTTTTTATTGAAAATACAATATTTGATATCTCAAAAACCTGATGTGATAGACACAAACTGATGCCAGATTTGGAATCAGCACCCCAAAATTGCCTTAAAACCGTTGGAATACCTTATTCCAGAAAAAGTGTATTGACCAGTGTAATTAATGGAGTGTTTTGCACGTGGGAGAAAACCCACGCGTGCGAGGGGCAGCACTCTATCCCAACTCCCCGTGTCAAGCCAGCCGACGGTGCCTCCTCGACTCACACGGAACGGGGAGTTTCACATTTGTGTCGGATGATCCAACAACCTTGCTGCTTGCTGCCTGCTGCTTGCTGCTTGCTGCTGTTCGCTGCCTGCTGCTGCTTTCTTCCTGCTGCTTGCTACTGCTGCCTGCTGCTTGCTACTGCTGCCAGCTGCTTGCTTGCTGCTGCCTGCTGCTGTTTGCTGCCTGCTGCCTGCTGCTGCTTGCTACTGCTGCTACCTGCTGCTTGCTGATGCTTCCTACTGCTGCTACCTGCTGCTGCTTGCTACTGCTGCCTGCTGCTTGCTTGCTGCTGCCTGCTGCTGTTTGCTGCTTGCTGCCTGCTGCTGCTGCTTGCTACTGCTGCCTGCTGCTTGCTGGTGATTCCTACTGCTGCTACCTGCTGCTTGCTACTGCTGCCTGCTGCTTGCTTGCTGCTGCCTGCTATGTTTGCTGCTTGCTGCCTGCTGCTGCTTGCTACTGCTGCCTGCTGCTTGCTGATGCTTCCTACTGCTGCTACATGCTGCTGCTTGCTACTGCTGCCTGCTGCTTGCTTGCTGCTGCCTGCTGCTGTTTGCTGCTTGCTGCCTGCTGCTGCTTGCTACTGCTGCCTGCTGCTTACTGATGCTTCCTACTGCTGCTACCTGCTGCTGCTTGCTACTGCTGCCTGCTGCTTGCTTGCTGCTGCCTGCTGCTGTTTGCTGCTTGCTGCCTGCTGCTGCTGCTTGCTACTGCTGCCTGCTGCTTGCTGGTGATTCCTACTGCTGCTACCTGCTGCTTGCTACTGCTGCCTGCTGCTTGCTTGCTGCTGCCTGCTGATGTTTGCTGCTTGCTGCCTGCTGCTGCTTGCTACTGCTGCCTGCTGCTTGCTGATGCTTCCTACTGCTGCTACATGCTGCTGCTTGCTACTGCTGCCTGCTGCTTGCTTGCTGCTGCCTGCTGCTGTTTGCTGCTTGCTGCCTGCTGCTGCTTGCTACTGCTGCCTGCTGCTTACTGATGCTTCCTACTGCTGCTACCTGCTGCTGCTTGCTACTGCTGCCTGCTGCTTGCTTGCTGCTGCCTGCTGCTGTTTGCTGCTTGCTGCCTGCTGCTGCTTGCTACTGCTGCCTGCTGCTTGCTGATGCTTCTTACTGCTGCTACCTGCTGCTTGCTACTGCTGCTACCTGCTGTTTGCTGCCTGCTGCTGCTTGCTACTGCTGCCTGCTGCTTGCTGATGCTTCCTACTGCTGCTACCTGCTGCTTGCTACTGCTACCTGCTGCTTGCTTGCTGCTGCCTGCTGCTGTTTGCTGCCTGCTGCTGCTTGCTACTGCTGCCTGCTGCTTGCTGATGCTTCCTACTGCTGCTACCTGCTGCTGCTTGCTACTGCTGCCTGCTGCTTGCTTGCTGCTGCCTGCTGCTGTTTTCTGCTTGCTGCCTGCTGCTGCTTGCTACTGCTGCTACCTGCTGCTTGCTGATGCTTCCTACTGCTGCTACCTGCTGCTGCTTGCTACTGCTGCCTGCTGCTTGCTTGCTGCTGCCTGCTGCTGTTTGCTGCTTGCTCTGCCTGCTGCTGCTGCTTGCTACTGCTGCCTGCTGCTTGCTGATGCTTCCTACTGCTGCTACCTGCTGCTACCTGCTGCTGCTTGCTACTGCTGCCTGCTGCTTGCTGATGCTTCCTACTGCTGCTACATGCTGCTGCTTGCTTGCTACTGCTGCTACCTACTGCTGCTGCTTGCTGCCTACGCAGGCAATGCGGGAGGATTCGAGGCAGGCAGCTGCAGCGGCGTAGTCACCGCCAACGCCCACCTGGACAATTCACAATCCTCGGGAGTCAACATAAACGTCTAACTGCCCGCGATTTGAATCAGGGAATTGCTCGCGAGGCCCGATGAAAGCAGCCCGCGGAGAATTCGAACAGCTGCCCGCGTGCAACTCGCAACATTCGCTCAACGACTCGCGTCGACCCACGGGCGCCACACTTCATCCGCCTGTCAGGTCGGATCCAGCCCGACAGACCCTGCGGTCGGCACCGTTTGTCTACACCTCGTTACTGGGTGGCGTGGGCGGAGTGGGCGGGGTGGGCGAGGGTGGGTAGGATGGGTGGGTGGATGGGGTGGGTAGGGTGGGTAGGGTGGGCGGGTGGGTAGGTTGGGTGGATATGTTGGGTGGGGTGGATAGGNTGGGTGGGTGGGTGGGTGGGGTGGGTGGGGTGGGTGGNTGGTGGGTGGGTGGGTGGGTAGGGTGGGTGGGTGGATAGGGTGGGTGGGGTGGATAGGGTGGGTGGGGTGGGTGGTGGGGTGGGTGGGGTGGGCGGGTGGGTAGGTGGGCGAGGGTGGTAGGGTGGGTGGGGTGGATAGGGTGGGTGGGNTGGATAGGGTGGGTGGGNTGGATAGGGTGGGAGGGTGGGCGGGNTGGGTGGGNTGGTGGAGTTGCCGGGNTGGGCAGGGTGGATAGGGTGGGAGGGGGAGGGTGGGCGAGGGTGGGTAGGGTGGGTAGGGTGGGTGGGNTGGGCGAGGTGGATAGGGTGGGCAGGGTGGATAGGGTGGGCAGGGTGGGCGGGTGGGTAGGGTGGGCGGGTGGGTAGGGTGGGCGAGGTGGAGGGTGAGTAGGGTGGGCGGGGTGGGTGGGGTGGGTGGGGTAGCACAGTGGCAAGACTCGTGCCTCACCGCAAGAAGGACCTGGGTTCAATTCCCGACCCGGTCGCCTTTGTTGCTGTGTGGAGTTGTTTCATGTTTTACCGTCGACCCTTGCGGGTTCTCCCGTTTCATCCCATAGCTTAAAAAAGAGGGACAAGCAATTCAACTGCAATTGGCTTAAACGCATTCAAATACTGAAACAATCACACTGCACATTTACTAAATCGGAATCACACGTTAGAGTAATGCGAATATGCACAAATTATAACCCGTACATATGTCGCGAATCGGACGCAATTTTCCATCAGAGGCACGGAGCCAGAGCTCAAAGTCTGAACGGGTGAGAGCCTGGACAGGTGAGGCCTGAACAGGCGAGTGCCTGAATAGGTGAGAGCCTGCACAGGTGAGAGCCTGCACAGGTGATAGCCTGGATAGTGAGAGCCTGAACAGGCGAGTGCCTGGACAGGTGAGGGCCTGAACAGGTGAGGGCCTGAACAGGTGAGGGCCTGGACAGGTGAGGGCCTGGACAGGTGATAGCCTGGACAGTTGAGAGCCTGAACAGGCGAGTGCCTGAACAGGCGAGGGCCTGGACAGGTGAGAGCCTAAACACGTGAGTACATGAGAAAGTGAGTGGATAAACAGGTGAGAGCCTTGATCTGCTCCTTGATGGTGGATGATGAAGCTTGCATGTGCTGCTGCTGCTGCTTCGTGTCTGCAGTGGGAGGGAGACAGAGCTTTCCCGACGACCCTCCTGAACAACAGAGCTTTCCCGACGACCCTCCTGAACAAGAGTCTTGAGACTCGGAGAGGCTCTCCTGGGTAAACAAACGTAGTAGCAGTAGCGGTAATAATAGCAAGCAGTAATGATACGCTGGCAGTTCAATGGCTTGCTCAAAACTCACGGGAAATCAATCCGTCAAAAAGCGAATCTCACCTCCCCAGCAGTGCGTACCTGAAAAGCAGCGGATATATTAATATTAGTAATATATTTATTTCTATACTATGTTTTATTCAATGAAAAAATCCAATGGCGATCAAATAAAAGAGCTTAGCAGGCGGCGCTCAGGGCTCTCCGAGGGCTCAAGTCGTGGGTGCGAGCGAACAAGAATTCCACGAAATGACAGAAAAGGATTGTAAATGTTGTGGCTTGGCTCTCCAACAGCCCGTTGTTGCTGTACTAGTGACGAATTGGCCACGTTCTGTTTACGTGACAACCCTTACGAGTTGGTTGTGTCGGGTGGTGGCGGGTTTTAACGACGCATATTTACGCGATTTAACACCAAAACCTCTATTATGGATGATATTGGTCGCAAAGCCTACGTGTTAAAAAGATTGAGTATGCCCATTACGCTCCCTCCTCCTTCTTTAGCGACGCTGACCTCTTCGCTGGACCGGCTCGTTGCGCGTAGCCACGCTGCCCCAGCCCGTCTCAAGCGATGGAACGCACGCTCAGGAGCACAACAAACAACAACGAAAACACAATAAAGTTTTCAAATTAACACTGCAAATCTCGCAACCCCGACAGACGCTTCTACGCCGCTGTTATCGAGAGGCAAAACCCTGGAAGTTAATTCTATGAACGCCTCGTTTGATTGTTAGTTTTGTTCTTGCAATTCTCTAACAAATACAAATCTAGTGTGATAGCGCCGGCTGGTGGACAGTAGCGGCAACTGTGGTGTACAGGCAGCACACACGCCGGTGAGGTGTGGCACGGTGCGTGTTGGCAGAGCAGAGGAACTAGGGCAAGGGTCACGGAGGACCCCATCTGGAGGCCCCTGGAACCTTCCAGTGGGTTCGAGAAGGGAGGCGCGGTCAGGGCGGAGCCATTCGTAATCAACGTTTTTGGGTTTAGATCGCGTTATTTATAAATGTGTCGTAACCCTCCACCACCCGACACGGCCAATCAGTAAAAAAGTGTCACGTTGACAAAAGACAAATAGTTCACTGCTTTAGCCCACCGGTGTGTTGAAGCGTGAAACCACAACATTTACAATTTGAGTAGCACTGTGACGTTTCGCTGGTAATTGCATCCAGCATCATCGGGCAGTTCGCCAGGGCGGAGCCAGGCCGCGCTGAGAGCATAAAAGGAGCCGAGAGCGGGGGCTCAGGGCTGCCGGTTCTGGGAGTGGACTCGTCTCGTCGTCGCTGTCGTCTCGTCGCCGTCGTCGCTGCTGTCACCGCAAGATATCACCCTACAAGATAGTAGTTGCTATCTCAGTCAGCGCCGTCAGTGTTAGACGGCTAGTGTTGTGTACAGGCTCGGCTAAGCTACTGTGGAGAGTGTGCGGACGAGACCGTGAAAGTTGTTAATGAAGAAAGTGCCTCCTAGAAACTCTGTCTCTGAATCGTTGACACTACACAAATATGACACCCACCCTTTTTTTTATATTAAGTTTGTGCTCTTGCTTCTGTGCTCTTGCTTGCGTTTCTTGCTTGCTTGACCTGGTGCAAATCTTTCGGTCGTTTTTTAACCACTTCCCGTCCAGAGCTGACTTTACACAGCGTTGTGCTGCAATTATAATTTTTTTTCCAAAATTACACTGTAGAAAAAAATGCAATACCGTGCTATGCTGCAGACAATCATCTGACCATACACCACTCAAGCCAGAGGACGAGAGGACTCTACGCCACGCTATAAAGGTTAGAGTGAAAAACTTTGTTTTACTTAATTTTTTAATCCTGAAATTTGCTCGCTACTGTGCTCATTCGTCCGTTTCCATCCGCTTCTTGAGGGTCGTGGCGGCAGCATTTGAAATGGCGGTCCAAGTCTTTACTTGGCGATGGACTCCAATACTATACACTATACACACTACACTATACACTACTATGCACTACTCTGTATACACTATACACTACTATATATTACTATACACTACTACAATATACACTACTTTACACGACTATACACTACATTACTATAACTATACACTACACTATACACTACTACACTATACACTACTACACTATTCACTACTACACTATACACTACTATGCACTACCATACACTACTATATATTACTATACACTACACTACTATACACGACATATACTACTATTTACACAACTATACACTATATTATAAGTTACTATACACTACACTATGCACTATTATACACGATACAATATACACTACTTTACACTACCATACACTCCTTTACACTACTATACACTACACTATACATGACTATACAATTATATACAACTATACACTACACTATACACTACACTATGCACTACTTCACTACTATACACTACACGACTACACTACACTACTACACACTATAATACACTACAATACACTAGACACGACCCTATACACAACACACTGTACACTACACTATACACTACTACACTATACTCCTATACACATTATACATTGCAATACACACTACACTATACACTACTATACACTACAACACTATACACTCTTATACACTGCTCTATACACTACTACACTACACACTACACTACTATACACTACACTGCTATACACTACACTAGAAACACTATACACTACACTATACACTACACTATACACTACTACACTACACTATACACTACACTACTATACACTATACTACACTACACTACACTACACACTACACTACTATACACTACTACTATACACTACACTATACACTACTATACAATACACTATACACTACTACACTATACACTACTACACTACACTATACACTACTATAAACTAATAGACTATACACTACTACACTACACTATACACTACTATACACTACTATACACACACACACTATACACTANACACTACACTATACACAACTACTACACACACTATACACTATACACTACTACACTACACTATACACTACTACACTATACACTACTATACACAGACTCCAGATCTTCCTGGGGAATTGCCAAGCGTTCCCAGGCCAGTGGAGCGACGTCATCCCACCACCAGCAGCGTGTCCTGTGCCGGCCCCGGGGTCTTTGCCCCAACGGGACGTGCTGGGGAGTCTACCGGGGGGGGGGGGATCTGTACTGGGTTCGCGTTGAGCTATAATAACAACAACAACATACACAAATGTGTGGCAGCGCCCCAGTCGAGTTTGCACTGAATATGTTGCAGAGGTCGCAAACGGGTTTTGATTCCTTACCCGTACCCGGCCGCACCAGGATCGCAAATGAGTACCCGTACCCGGCCGGGTACGAGTACCCGTTCCCTACCCGTACCCTTCCCGAAATGAGCGACAAACGGTTACTCACCAATGACTCACGGCCTACCCGTACCCGGCCGCACCAGGGTCGCAAACGGCTACCCGTACCCGGCCGGGTACGGGTAGCCGGGTATCGGGTAGGGTACGGGTATCGGGTACCCGGTTGCGACCTCTGATATGTTGCGCCGATAGCAGATTTGTCCTCCACGCGGCCGCAATGGGAGTAGGGGGCGCGGGTGTGAGCGGTGCTGGCACTTTAAAGCGATGCCTTATAGTATTGTACATGTTAAAGTCGGTGTGTTGGAGAGCAAACCCATGCTAGGTCCCATTCGCAATTGTAAATGGGATTATAGATGTTGCGCGTTTACTCTCAAACACACACGCACACCGGTGTGCTCTCCGAGTAACGAATTGATACGTTGTGTTTACGTGACGAACCATACTAATTGGCTGTTTCGGGTGGTGGCAGGTTTAACGACACCTTTATAGTTACACGATCGAGCCAAAAAAAACCCTCTACTGTGGGCAAAGTAGGCTGTTGTCGTGCCCAAATAAGGTTGTCATGGGCGTGTGCTTTGTTCATATTAGGAGTTATGGAACAGGAAATCGATAAAAACAAAAGCGATTTCGATTTCCACGCTAGATCCCACGCCCAAACACACAACACCACGAACCCACGCTAGACCACATGTTAGACCCCATGTTGTATCCCATGTTAGACCCCGTGTTAGACGCCATGTTAGATCCCATGTTAGACGCCATCTTGGATCCCATGTTAGATCCCATGTTAGACGCCATCTTGGATCCCATGTTGGATCCCATGTTAGACGCCATCTTGGATCCCATGTTAGATCCCATATTAGACGCCATCTTGGATCCCATGTTAGACCCCATGTTGGATCCCATGTTGGATCCCATGTTAGATCCCATGTTAGACGCCATCTTGGATCCCATGTTAGACCCCATGTTAGACCCCATGTTGGATCCCATGTAAGATCCATGTTAGACCCATGTTGGATCCCATGTTAGATCCCATGTTAGACCCCATGTTGGATCCCATGTAAGATCCCATGTTAGACCCCATCTTGGATCCATGTTAGACCCCATGTTAGACCCCATGTTGGATCCCATGTAAGATCCCATGTAAGACCCCATGTTGGATCCCATGTTAGACCCATGTTAGATCCCATGTTAGACGCCATTTGGATTCCATGTTAGATCCCATGTTAGATCCCATGTTAGATCCCATGTTAGACCCATCTTGGATCCCATGTTAGATCCCATGTTAGACCCCATGTTGGATCCCATGTTAGATCCCATGTTAGACGCCATCTTGGATTCCATGTTAGATCCCATGTTAGACGCCATGTTGGATCCCATGTTAGATCCCATGTTAGACGCCATCTTGGATCCCATGTTAGACCCCATGTTAGACGCCATCTTGGATCCCATGTTAGACGCCATGTTAGACGACATCTTGGATCCCATTTTAGACCCCATGTTAGACCCCATGTTGGATCCCATGTTAGATCCCATGTTAGATCCCATGTTAGACGCCATCTGGGATCCATGTTAGACCCACGCTATACCCCATGCTAGACCCCACGCTAGACCCAATGTTAGATCCCATGCTAGACCCAATGCTAAACCCGCTATGAGACCCCAAAAACCTCTATTATGGATAATATTGGTCGTGAAAACTTGCTACTGTTAGAACGTGATTTTGTTTTCTTGCGCATGAAACATTTATACGCACTGCCAGGATGCTTATATTTCAGTATAAGAAAAGTTGATCTCTCTCTCTCTCCTCTCTCTCGCTCCTCTAGTTTTTTTTATGATCAGAGAAAACAAGAAGATGCTCGGTGTAGTCGGCACTTTGCTTCGTTCATCATTTTTGTTTTTTTTGTCAATGCTTTGCTTTATGTGCCCCCCCCCCCCTTTTTAAATGAAAGATTTCACGGAAGATTTCACGCTCTGCTCTCCTCCTTCTTACCCCTTCCTCTCCCCTCTCGTTCCTCTCTTTCTCCTCCCAATTGCGTCGCTTAAACTCACAATGCCACGACGTCGAGGTGGGGGACAAAAGAACGTTTTATTATCTATTCCCGGGGAAAGCTAATGACTCCGGAAGACTGCACAGCCACGGCCGTGGGGTCTTCCGTTGCGCACTCTTGCATGGCACGGGCGCAAAATGTGTTGGCGAATTCAATGAAAGGAGTCGCATTACACTATCAGAGGAATCAAACTTCGCACATCCTGCTGGCTACGACATTCCTCCTCCTCGTCGTCAAAGACACTGGTGGTGTAACCATCAGCCGCATCGTCAGAACATCAACAGGCCCGATGCGCCCGTCTCACCCGTAAATGTAAAATGTAAGAAACGAGCCACAGCGGTGCGGTTGTGGCCATGCAACCCAAGACTGTGGACCCGTGTGGCAACCCCACCGTGGTCTGCGCTCCTCCAACAGAGGAGCAGGCGGAGGAAGAATATCGAAACCACACGAACTCTAAATTTCGATTTAAAGCTTTCGTGACTGCAGGGATTCATCTTCTTGGTTCTTTCGGTAAAGTCACGTAGAAGGGAAATAATAATATAATTTAAAAAACATTTATTCTGTTTTATTTTTATTATTTTATTATTTCCCTTCTACGTGACTTTACCGAAAGAACCAAAAAGACACACGAACTCTCTCTCTCTCCTGAAGCCCTTCGTCGTGGCTAGCAGACCTCAACATTGGCATTCACATCCTGGACCACGTTGCTGCTGCCATCGTGCGCAGGCGTAGAATAGAAGTGGAGAGAAATGACTCGACAACAGAGAGTGGATTTGTATTCCTAGGGAAAAGAACGGATGGCAAAAAAAAACGTGGCTTCAAATGATGGATTTTAGAAGCCAAGACGAATGGAATGACGGAGTTTTCAACCGCTGGTGCATGCATTTGAGCTGCTACGGCTTCTTAAGTAACTCCATTTTATTCATGATAAAGTTGGTGTTGTGTATATGTTTTGTGTTCGGTGAATTAAATCGCGTAAATGTGTCGTAAACTCACCTCCACCCGACACAACCAACCGGGCAAGAGTTTGTCGCGTGGAACAAAACGTGCCAACTAAATCCTGCTTCGGCCCCACCGGTTTGCATGTTGGAGGGTAAAACCCGAAACGTCATTTTACAATTTCAGTGACCGACGCAACAACCCGGCTGGACACCTGCGGTCGGTCGAAAAGCTCCCCAAGCTTCGATTTAAAGCTTCTTCCGTGACTTCAGGAATTCTTCTTCTTGGTTCTTTCGGTAAGTCACGTAGAAGGGAAGTAATAAAATAATAAAATAAAACATAATAAAATAATTCTCACGACGTTTCGGCCACAACCCAAGCAGCCGTCCTCAGGTGAAGAACATGTCTGTCGATAAGACAGAGTCTAAATGACACGTCTTAGGCTTGGAGTGTCTATTTTTATGTTTTATTTTTATTATTTTATTACTTCCCTTCTACGTGACTTTACGAAAGAACCAAGAAGATGAGCTCCCCTAAGCTTCATCGGATTCCTCCTCGTCCACGATCAAATAAATTATTCCGGTGACGGTTCCACGGACGAAAGAGGCATGCGAGGGCAAGGCTCAGGACGGAACCGCCGCCGGATCGGTCAGATAGAGTGGATTGATGATGCCCAGTGATTGAAATAAATAAATAATGATTACACTGGTCAACACACGTTTTCTGGCATAAGGTATTCCAACGGTTTTAATGTAATTTTGGGGTGCTGATTCCAAATCTGGCATCAGTTTTTGTCTATCACATCAGGTTTTTGCATCAAATATTGCATTTTCAATAAAAACTGCAGAAGAAAAATATTAAATAAATGTGGATATCTACATAAAATGGTATTAAAAACACACTGTCCTAAAATACAGCACCATATTTTAACACTAAAGCAGTCACTGACTCGCAACAACTTGCAATCATAAGTGACAGAGTTAATTTCGGGTAAAATCAATGAAAATGGGGTATGCCGATAGCATAAAAATGATGTGATAGAGCAAATCTGAGATCAGATTTGGAATCAGCACCCTGAAATTAGTCTAAAACAGCTGCAAAAGTCCAGGCCAGAAAATGAAAAAAAAAATTGTTGACCAGTGTAATAATTGCATCATTAGACCTCCATTTCCAGTACCAAAATATAATAATAGGGGTTTTCCCCTTTTTGCTGGCAACAAAACTGAAACCTTTTTACAAGGATTCATGTCTGCAATAACCAAAATACTTGCAGTCAGTTTTGTTGCCAGAAAAAAGGGGGAAACCCCTATTATCACTGGTCAAAAAAAAATAAAAAAAAATTCTGGCCTGGACTTTTGCAGCTGTTTTAGACTAATATCAGGGTGCTGATTCCAATTCTGACATCAGATTTGCTCTATCACATCTCATTTAATTCTATCGGCATACCCCATTTTCATTGATTTTACCCGAAATTAACTCTGTCAATTATGATTGCAAGTTGTTGCGAGTCAGTGACTGCTTTAGTGTTAAAATATGATGCTGTATTTTTAGGATAGTGTGTTTATAATATCATTTTATGTAGATATCTACATTTATTTAATCTTTTTCTTCTGCAGTTTTTATTGAAAATGCAATATTTGATTTCTCAAAAGCCTGATGTGATAGAAAAAAAACTGATGCCAGATTTGGAATCAGCACCCTCAAAACCTTATGCCAGAAAAGGTGTGTTGACCAGTGTTATTATACCATTGGAACCTCATTTGCCAGTAAAAATATGATAATAGTTTTTTTACCCTTCTATCTGGCAACAAACTGACACCTTTTTACAAGGAGTCATGTTTGCATAGACCACAATACCTGCAGTCATAATGCAAACAAAAGCCACAACTCTGATAATGTGCACTATCCTTGAAGTTGATTGGTCCACACACGAGACAGCTTTCCTTAGAGCCTAGTCTCGGGTGTGGACCAATCAACTTCAAGGACAGTGCACATTATCAGAGTTGTGGCTTTTGTTTGCATTATGACTGCAGGTATTGTGGTCTATGCAAACATGACTCCTTGTAAAAAGGTGTCAGTTTTGTTGCCAGATAGAAGGGTAAAACCCAATTATCATTGTTATTATAGTTCAAAGTTGGTAATGTCGCGCGTGCGTTGGAGTGGAGGACTCGGTCAAGCTCACTAGGTGGCGCCAGTGAGCGCGTCTTGTCGCGATTGTTGGTAAAAAAAAGCGAATTAATAAAAAAAGATTAAGAGAAAAACACCCCACGATAGCTGTAAAGGAACACGTGTATTACATGCGCATGATGAAACAAAACATGTTTTATCGCTGCTGTGTTACAGTGAGTAATTTCTTCATGTATATTTGCACTCTAAAGCTCATCAAATGAGACAGAACAGCACAGAACATGTATATATGGGAGTTTCTATGCTAATTTTATACGCGAGACGCGTGTGTGTGTATATATATGCGTGCGTTGCGTGTACCCGGGTAACAGATTTCTGAAATGTTAAATTGATGCAAAAGCTACTCCACTCAGATAGCGACCCGCATGCGTGTGCACGTGTGTGGGCAGACACCCCAGTCGCACAGCTGAAGAGGCACGACCGTGACCCTCGTCTCTCGACCGAGGCTTTTTCAACAAAATTTTACTCAAAACCTCGATATGCTATAAGGAGCATGCCTATGTGTGTGTATATACATACAATGCACGGCAAGTCCTTGTTCACACTGTAACGCGTCTTCCCTATGACGCGTTCTTCCATTCGGGGATACTTTCGCACAACGAGCGCCGTTATGATTCGGATTGTGCCCGTTATAACGCGAATCATCGAATCATGCCCGTTATAACACGGATTACGCCCGTTATAACGCGAATCATGCCCCGTTATAACGCGAATCATGCCCGTTATAACGCGAATCATGCCCGTTATAACGCGAATCATGCCCGTTATAACGCGAATCATGCCCGTTATAACGCGAATCATGCCCCGTTATAACGCGAATCATGCCCCGTTATAACGCGAATCATGCCCCGTTATAATCATGCCCGTTATAACGCGAATCATGCCCCGTTATAACGCGAATCATGCCCCGTTATAACGAGAATCATGCCCGTTATAACGCGGATTAAGTTCGTTATAACGCGAATCATGCTCCTTATAACGCGGATTAAGTTCGTTATAACGCGAATCATGCCCGTTATAACGCGGATTACGTCCGCTATAACGGGGATCCCGCACCATTTCACGCGGATCACCTCCGTTATGATTCGGATTGCGCTCGTTATAATGCAAATCATGCCCGTTATAGCGCGGTTTCTGAGAGGTCAATGACGGACTGATTTTTTGGGTTGCGCGGCTGACGTGGAATGATACAGTACGTGATATTGTACGCAGCGTTACCCTCATCTCGGTTCACCGTCACGCCACGGAATGACCGCAGGCTGATTTTCGAGTGCAAATGTGATGCAGTAGCAGTGAATCTCATTAAATTAAAAAGTAATTAAAAGCACAGCACTGTAATGGCGGGGGCGGGACGGGTGGAGGGGTCTAAGTAAACAAGGAAGAAAAACCATGCATTTTCATGGATTCTATAACGACCTACTACACACAGACACATACTGGCGGACTGAGTGTAGTAAGCAACAAACTCGAGACCCGCCACTAAAATCCCCGTGGACTCGAGATGCAGAAGCCAGGTAATTGTAGCCATAAAACGCATTAGCTACTCATATTTTCAGGTTTTTTTTTCTACCGTTAACGTGTAATTTATTGTATATTAAAATTGTGATGTACTATAGATTTTTTGTTTTCCAAAATACAAATGTTTTAAACAGTGGTGCGGGGAGGGAGGGAGGGAGGGAGGGGAGGGGAGGGAGGGACGTTCATTATTTTTGCAATCTAAAATGAGGATTCCAATCTGAGATCCTTAAAGTTGTCCCAATCCCCACTGGCTCCCGCGCCTCCGCGCTTCGAGGCATCTGCCGCTTTCCTTCGCTGCTTCGTGAGCCCAGCGCTCCGACCGCCGCTGTCGAACTTGGCCACCGCCGCCGCCACCGCCTGGGGTGCAAAAAAGTCAAGGGCACGCAAGAGGGTGTTCGCCTCCCGTTCACAGCCCTGGGTCGCGGTGGAAATTCCACGTTCCTGCGGCGGTGGCGCGGGAACGTGGGTGAGGGCAGATTATTCGGTTACGTTGGCCGCGCTTTTGCAGTGGTGCAACAAAGCACACGTCTCAGCACATTGCTCCAATAACAACGGCACGGAGGACCCGGAGAAAAATCCACGCGACCACGACGGAGAGAGAGAGATAGACACGCGAACTCCAAATATACAGCAGGCGTCAGGGTCGGCATCGGGATTGAACCCACGACCCAGGCGAGGTAGTTAACATCTCGCTAAAGTGTCACCCCACGACGTTGGGCCTCTTAAACGCCGTGTGGAAGACGCATGGTGGATTTCCACCGCAGCAAGATGCTCTCGCTCGTGTAGACTGGCACAATCCTATACCCCCCTCACCCTCCAATAACCCCCCCACCGCCTCCAACCCTATCCACCCACGCGGCCCCCACTCCGGCACCCCCGCAATGGACGTTGTGCAGGGCGAGAAATGATAATATGAGTTTCCATTTTTTCTGGCAACAATATATACGCTCCAAGCGTGGTGTGTTTCATTCAGACGCTGTCTCCCTGACAGACCTGGTCTTCACCTGAGGACGGCTGCTTGCGTTGTGGCCGAACGTCGTGAGAATTTTATTATGTTTTATTATTTAATTTTTCCCTTCTACGTGACTTTACCGAAAGAACCAAGAAGAGAAAAAANCTAAACAGGTGTTGAGATGTTAAGATGTCCCATGATGTAGATGCTCCCCGAGCTCTCATTACTCTGATAGTGCATTGTCTTTACGCCTTTTTGCGTCCTCTGATCTAACACCGTTTGGGACGAGGCTCAAAAGAAAGCTGTCTCTGGTGTGGACCAATCAGTTTCAAGGACAATGCAATACTATCAGTGTCTTTTTTTGTTTGCATTCTGACCACAAGCATTGTGGTTAATGCACACATGATTCCTCAGCTGTTTTGTTGCCAGAAAAAAGGGGAAAAAACCGATTATCATATTTGGTACTGGCAAAGGAGGTCCCGTCATGCAGGGCTATAAATGTTCGAGGCGAGAAACGGATTCGCGGCCGTGCATGCTGCGGGTGATGAAAACCCAAACATCATCATAAACACTCCCTGCAAATTGAAACGCGAATAGTTATTATAATTATTATGATTCTTATTACACACCGGTGCCCTGTGATACATCTAAGAGTTTGCGCGGCTCCTATCCAAGCTGCTTGTGCTTTATTTTTTGTTCACTGAGTTTTTTTTATTGTCCCGAGTGTGTGATATTTGATAAACTTTTGATTATTTTTTTGGGCGTAATTTGTTGCTTATTTGGTAGAAAAAACTGTGGTTCTGGGGGGGGGGGAGGGGGGTTATCTACGCATAGACCCAAGAGAGAGAGAAACCTCAACCGCTTGAGAGAAAACTCACGCAAATGTACGTAGCCGGCCGTGCTAATCGGAGGTGCGGGGGAAGGACAACAAACTAAACACAAAAAGAGTTCTAAAGAAATTGGTTTCAGTGACATCCTAATATCGGAAGGAAGAGCGTTCCAGACGGCCGCAGAAGCTCATTGAAAGCGCGCGATGATGCAGTGAAGGCGGTGGTTGTTTTTACACTTTTTTGCATCGATGATTCTGTCTACATAGGGTGGATCGAGTGCCTTGCAAATGGATACGTTGAATGCCTGCTGGCGACTCGGATGTTCACCATCGTGTTGACCCAGGTCACGAAACTAAACTTTTTAATCAATTTTACCAGGTCAGGCCCACTGAGCTACATAGCTCTTTTTCAGAAGCCACCTGGATACAAATGCTATCTTAATGAAGTGGCTCATCATCATGTGGACATTTATAGCAGCCAAATACTCGAATGTCTGTCAACAATCCTGGAATTGAATTTATAGACACTGATGTGTTTTTTTTCTGCTTCCAAAATCCCGTCTACTGTGTTGCATCAATACCTCGTGAGCACGTTTCCTTTCTTTCTCTTGGAAAAAAAATTACAAAACAACAGTTTGCTTGGACAAAACTTTGGATCGAATTCGACGGGACTAAAAAAAACAAAACTTTGCATCGAATTCGACGGGACTAACCTTCAAACCGCGCACAAAGTCCTCTATCTCACCCCCCCCCCCCACCAAATACTCCGTCGGTGCTCCTTGAGATGCAGTCACAATTAGAGAGATTGATAAATACAGACCTCGTGGTACATCGCTGGAATATCAAACGCGTGGTGGCCACCCCGGGGCTACCCAGGGAAAGCCACGCAGATTGGCACCCACGCGCGCACTCCCAGAATGCATCTTCGGCGCCGCGGGCAGCTCGCTCAGTGCCAGTACCGCCCATACCCAACACCACCACCCCCTCCCCCTCCCCACAGTCATCGTGAGCCATGATCTATCCACTGCTCGACGAAGGCTTTCAAATACGGCCGCCATTCGTCACACGCCTGTTGAATCTCAATTGTTGCCTTCAAATCAGAATTGTTGGCTCCTTATCCCGGATTGTTTTTATCCTTCTCCCTGTATCTCAGAAGCGTCGTAGCATTTATTTGATACCGGAGGAATCCGATGAGCTGCAAAGCTCTTCATCACACGCGCCACGAGTGCGTTCTCGAGATGCAAAGCGGTGCCAGGAACATCGGTCTCACACCGCGTGGCTGAGCAGGGTGGGCAGAGTGGCACTGTGCTAACACGCGTACCGTGCCTCGCATCAAAACGGGGCCTGGGTTCAATTACAGACTTGAACGTTTCCCCCCCCGACCCCATCTACGACCCAACTCAGAAGATCCCTGGATTTTATCTTCCACGAGGCTCATGGTCCACCCTTAACCGCATCCGTACAAACCATGGCACTAGATGCGGATGCCTGATGCACGAATGGAAAATGAACAACTCTCCAGTCGTGGCGGTGGTGCGACTGTGGTCATCCAGAACAGGCCGTGGTAGTACAGGGCGGAACGTCGCAAACAAAGCAGCGACGCGCACATTACGAAGGAGACGTCACGGCGATGACGGTGCACTGCTCCGCGACTCCTGACGCGGCTACCTGGGCTTGACCACCTGCACCGTGAAATTGTAGTTTGTTGCTCTGCCGTCTATGTCAGAAGCCTCTCCGAAGAAGAAGGAGGAGAAGATAGATTCAGCACTGGATGGGTGGCGTCTGTCGGGGTCTGTTGACTGTGCGCGTACAATCACTCAGAATAAACACATTCCTCCTGCGGAGGGAGCTGGTAGGAATGTTGGGTTGCTCGGTCAATGGCCAGGGTCAACGGCGGCGTGGTGTATTCCGCAAATATGCCCGACTTTGAGGGCGGGCACAAGCCGGTGTGAGTAGGTTAAACGTTGAGTTTTATAAGGGCACCACGGGGTAACCAGCCCCTCCCCACCAGCACCACCCCTCCCACCCCCACCCAGCCCCATCCTCCACACCCAGCCCCTCCCCACCCTCCCCACCCAGCCCCTCCCCACCTTCCCCTCCCACCCAGCCCCTCCCACCCTCCCTCTCCACCCTCCCACCCAGCCCTCCCTCCCACCCAGCCCTCCCACCCTCCCTCTCCACCCTCCCACCCAGCCCCTCTCCACCCAGCCCCTCTCCACCCAGCCCACCCTTCCCATTTTTGGATGCACGACGGACGGACACAATAATCCCTGTGGGCTGGTGGAACCAGTGGGTTCCTATCAGTATAATGCGTTGAGAAATGGCACAGCCTGTGGCAAATGGAGCAGCGGGGAGTTGAGTCGTTCCGTTGCGTCCCATGAGCACGAGGGTAGGGCACGTAACATGATAGGGTTACTGGCGGATACGATTTGAGCGAATTCTTGGAAATAATTATGTGCTTGATAATGCTTTAAATTATTCTATTCGATTCCTGGCAATGTCGGGATCTGCTGCTGCTGCTGCTGTGACTTAGGGCGACGACGACGAGGCCTTCAGGAGAGAGAGAAGAATCCGTGTCGCTTGGTGTTCCTTACCTCGTTAATTAGGGAGACAGAGTGGGTTTACTATCTGGTCCATAGTTTCGATTTCATAGCCACAATCGCTCTGCCCTAGCTTATCGTTAATGCTCTGTACGGGTCTCTTGTATCTCTCTGTGTCTCTGGCTNTGTGTATCTATAAGCGTGCTCCTGTGTAGTATTTCTNCTGTAATGCACGTGTGTGAGCCACTTCGTTGCTACATGTGTCGCCGTGNCTTCTGAAAAAGACAAAATAGTAGCTCAGTGGGCCACCTAGTAAAGTACAAATACATAATAATGTTTAATGTATCATTTCGTAGTTTGGAGTGCATGGCAACAATCGTCTGCTACAGCTCATCGTTAATTTCGATGAGTTGATTACACCCATGTTCTGGCTTGCGTGGCACAATCACACTCCTGTGCGTGTCTCTTCAATGCATCTCTGTGGGCTGGTTTCTCACGCGTCTCCGTGCGTCCGGAAATGCCAAAGTCGACTGCGCTGGGCCACGAAGGAGGGCTTCAGCAGAGGAGAGAGAGAAAGAGAGAGTGACGGCTTTTCTGCCCTCCTCAAACGCCAGGGGGCTGCCCAGGTACTGCTCCAGCGGCTCAAACCATGTTCCGCCTTCTGGGGGACATCTTCAGGAAACTGGGGTCCCTTCTACAACAGCAGCTTCGTATATGGCTGGTGCCTTACCTGGCTAACAAGCGCCATGACCTCGCCAACTTCGCCTGTGCTCAGGCGAAGATGGCGGTGTACAGACGGGAAAAAGATGCTGCAAGGTGACACTGACGGCTCTCTGTCTCTTTCAGTGTTCAGGGGCCTGCTCAAGGCGCGGCTCCGGCTGGAGCACGCCACGTGACACACACATGTCGGTGATGTGCAGCGCGTCTTCTTCGAACGCTGGGGAGCCGGACAAGCCCCTCTCTGTACCAGCGTGGACGGCACCCTCGTGGTGTTCACCTTCTGAAGCGCTCGCTCGTCACCGTGGCGTGCGCGATGACCACCATCACCACCACGTGGCTTTTCTTTTGTGTTGTGCGCAGCGCATTTAGCGCCACAGCGCGTGGATTTACAGCGTTTGCTTATTTGTGAGAGATTGTGGTGGAACCCCACGTGTCTCTTTCTCTCCGCGGGACCACGCGCAGACTTGCGGGGAAGGGCCGAACCCAATCGGAATCTTCATCTAGACTGCAGCTGCTGGAGGAGGAATCCGATGAGCTACAAAGCTCTTTTATTCCCCAATGATGTCTAGTAAGTTGCTGTGACAGTTTCACCTGAAGACGGAAGCTTGTGTTGCCTCCGAAACGTCGTGATTTATTTTTTTATTTTTATTATTAATTTAAATTTCATTTTTTACCTACATGGTGACTTTACCGAAAGAACTGAGAGTAGGCATGGGTGGGTTCGGGAGTGGGGGGTGTCAGAGCGATGCAACAAACAAACAAAAAAGGAAAACGTGACAGGAGTGTGCACAGTTACAGGAACGGAGGTGGTGGTGGTGGTGGTTGTGGTTGTGGTGGTGGTGTGGTGGTGGTTGTGGTGGTTGTGGTGGTGGTTGTGGTTGTGGTGGTGGTGGTGGTGGGGGGCTTCAAGGACGTGAGTGACATCAGTGGGAGTGACACAGCACTTGGGAAAACACTTTGGCGTGAGATGTCGCAGCAATGCAGGGCTGGTGGTGGCAGGAGGGGGGCATGGGTGGGAGGGGGCATGGGTGGGAGGGGGGGCATGGGGTGGGAGGAGGGGGGCATGGGTGGAGGGGGGGCATGGGTGGAGGGGGGGCATGGGGTGGGAGGAGGGGGGGGGGGCTCAGTTGACGGGCTGTTTAGGTGACCAGTGGAGTGGAGACGAAGCGTCGGGAGCTGCCAATCACACGCCCGGTCCACTGCCTGCCGCTGTTGTAATTAGTGTAGATAATGTAATAAGGGGCGTCCATAAATGACGTCACGCACCTAGCGGGGGGGTGGGGGTCAGACATTTGTGACGATGTGTGACGATGGGGGCGGGGGGGTGTTGAGAAATAGACAACACGTTCTACTTAATTAAATAGACTTTTCATAAATGTTTTCTCCTACGACATCAGAGTGCAGCGCCACATTAATACGCACTACAATGACAATAGTTTAAAGCGATTTGAAGCATGTTTTATTTTGGGGGGAGGGCAAAGCTTTGTGACGTCATATTGAGGGTGGTCTGACTTTTTGTGACGAAGGGGGGGGTCAAACATTGTCCAAAATTGCGTGACGTCATTTATGGACGGCCCTTTAGTACTAATAATGTAATAAGTTGTATAACAGATCAATAATAATAATAGGTGATCCATGGTGGCCAGGAACACGTGACACGGCGAGTGCCAAAGTGGGTCCCTGTGACGTTGTGGGGGGGGGCCGGCTCGCTAACTGCACTTGCCCCAACAGTCTGTTCAAAGGCTATACTGTGGGTGCGGGAATCTTTGTCTTTGTTTGCTTCGGGTGTCCGCGTCTGTCGCTTCCTTTCCCCTATTACCCCCCCACCCGTCTACCCCCCGCCCCCTCGCCCCCTCCCCCCCCCGTCTACCCCCCCCCCCCCCCAATCTTACCGCTTCCGCACCCCCGATGAATGGAGGCGGCTCTTGAAGACGAAAAGCAAGCGCAAAAAAGAAATCCGATTCATCAAAAAAACAAAATCCCCGCAAAACAAAAGCAGAGTTTGCTGGCCACTTGGGAAGGGGGTGAGAGGGGAGGGGGAAGGGGGAGAGGGGGAGGGGGAAGGGGGAAGGGGGAGAGAGGGGGAAGGGGGAGAGGGGAGGGATAAGGGGGTTGTTGGGGGGGGCATCCCCCTGTCCACTCCAGTCCATGCGCGTTCCTGCGCGCGCGCGCCCCGTTGCCACGGCCACAAGCACCCAACCCCCAAACCCCTCTACACCGACTAACCCCCCACCCTCCCNTCCATTACACCTGACCCCCCCCCATCCCCTCCCTCTACACCGACTAACCCCCCCCCNACCCTCCCCCCTATATGACCCCTATGCCCTCTGTCATCCGCAGCACGTGACCCTCAAACGAGAGGGTCGATGACAATTTGACTCGTGCCTGTGACATCGAGATGTTAACTACATCGCCCGGTACGCAGGTGGTCGTGCCTTCGATCCCGACCCTGACGCCTGCTGCTGTGTATTTTAGAGTTTGCGTCTCTCTCTCTCTCATTCATCACGGTGGCTTGAGATGTTAACTACCTCGCCCGGTATACAGGTGGTCTGCCTTCGATCCCGACCCTGCCTGCTGTATATTGAGTTTGCGTGCTCTCTCTCATCATCGGTGGCTATTTAACTACATCGCCTGATACAATCGTGGTTGGATCTCGACCCTGACGCCTGCCGTATATTTGGAGTTCGTGTCTCTCTCCTCATCTCGGTGGCTAGGAGATGTTAACTACCTCGCCCGGTTACAGGATCGTGGCTTCGATTCCGACCCTGACGCCCGCTATATATTTCTATTGGAGATTGGTGTCTCTCCCTCTCTCTTACCGTGGTTGCGTGGGGTTTTCTCCGGTTCTCTTTTTAAATCCTTTATATTAAGTTCGCTTGCGTGCTTGCTTGCTTGCTTACGACCGTGCAAATATTTCGGTCGTTTTTTAACCCACTTCCCGTGATACAATCGAGCTGACATTTTGCACACAGACTCGTTGTGCGAGACAATTAATGTTCGTGAAAATTTTTTCCAAAATTTTACACTGTTTATGGAAAACAAATTAAATATTTAATTACCAATTGCTTAATACTGGCAGACAATCATCTGACCCATAGGTGGCAGCCATCTCAAGCCAGAGGACGAGAGGACTCTAGCCGCCACGCATATAAATGATTTATAGTAAAAACTTTGTTTTTACGGGTTATATTTTTAAATCCTTTATATTAAGTTCGCTTGCGTGCTTGCTTGCTTGCTTACGACCGTGCAAATCTTTCGGTCGTTTTTTAACCCACTTCCCGTGATCCAATCGAGCTGACATTTTGCACACAGACTCGTTGTGCGAGACAATTAATGTTCGTGAAAAAATGTTTCCAAAATTTTACACTGTTTAGGGAAAACAAATTAAATATTTAATTACAAATTGCTTAATACTGGCACACAATCATCTGACCCATAGGTGGCAGCTATCTCAAGCCAGAGGACGAGAGGACTCTAGCCGCCACGCATATAAAGAATTTATAGTGAAAAACTTTGTTTTTACGGGTTAATTTTTTTCTCTCCACATTTAGAAGACACACATCACGCGTTTAGAGCGACGTTTCTTAACCTTCACGGGGGGCAGCCTCGCACGCCTTTGACTCTCAATCGCTAAACTCTTTTTACGTTCATAAATATGCAGAGGTTGTGAAACAAAGTAAGCTGTTCTTAATTTGTCTTTCGATGATTTACCTTCTAAAACAAAAATCTGGCCCGTGTCTCGCACCCCCCCCCATCTTCTCAGGTCAAAAAGAGAAACACCACCGGTTTAGAGCGTTTGGCTGCTATAAATGTCCACGTGATAAGCCACTTCGATCGAGCCATCATTTGTGATGGCCAGGCCGCTCCTAAAACAAGAGCCGCGAAGCTCAGTTGAGGCTTACCTGGTAACGTAAAACATTGTTTATAGCTTAGTTTAAATCGTTTCTTTTTGATGCTCTCTCTCTCTGTCTCTCTCTGTCTCTCTCGCTCTCCATCTCGCCAATGCCGCTCCCTCTCGCTCTGCAATTTGCCTCGTTAGATTTGGGCTGGTGGGTAACGTATGTAAGCTTTTGGCGTCTGAATAATGAGGATTATTTTTAATAAGACGGGAGTGGCTTTCGCGTGGAACTCAACTTAATCTGATTGCCGCGCCATTCATTAAGCTGGGAAGAGCGGAACCTCAGCCTCGCTTCGCCGCTCTCTCTCTCCACACACACACAAAACAAAGACAAAGACACACCCCCGGATAGCCTCAACACACGTTCGGGCAAGTGCTGTTCGCGATTTGAACCTAAATGAAGGCGGGCAGGGCACTCAAGAAGAGGCGGGCGGTCATACACGCAACTAAGACAAAGATCCCCGGATATCCAGAATAGACTGGTGGGGCGAGTGCTGTCAGCGAGCACCTATGAAGACCACACACAGACACACATCACATGCACGGAAGCACAAAGGCAAAGATCCCCGTATAGCCTTAACAGACTGGTGGGGCAAGTGCTGTTAGCGAGCAGCACCTATAAAGGCCGGCGCGGCACACGATGGGGTGTGGGTAGCCAGCACCACGCCCGACCGCCTTTGTCTCTCGAGTGGCGCTATGTGCTGAGTCGACCTAGGGGAGGCCCATGACCGATTCAGATAACCGTCAGCGGTGTTGTCAGTGAGCCGGAATCGAACTGGGGTCGCCGGGTTCGTAGCCGCAGCGTAGCGCTAACCACTACACCCACCGCTCGCCCTCCCCTGTTCACCACCTCCCCACTCTCACCCCATAGACGTTTCATCCCCTCCCCCTTCCTCCTCTTCATCTCCTCGTCGCTTCCCCGTCCACCTCCTCGCTCCACCGCCTCCATTCGTCACAGCCACGCGCGCCAACGGGGCCCAAATTAAATCGGGGGAGGTGGTGGTGGTGGTGGGGACATTAATGAGGGCTGGGTATTAATGGAGTTATGATAATGGCTGTTGCCTAAACCAGGGAGTCGATATCACGCGCTGGAGAACATCACCCCCCACCCCCCCACCACCCCCACCCATCGCGAAGTGGCGGGCCGTGAACATATCGGCAGTCACGGATCTCTCCTGGACCCGTCGCCATCACACACAGCAACACACACAGCAACACACACAACAATACACACACACATCAACACACACAACAACAACACACACATCAACACGCACGCAGCAACACACACACACATAACAACACACACACATAACAACACACATAACAACACACACACAGCAACACACACATAACAACACACACACACATCACATAACAATAACAACACACACANCAACACACACAGCAACAACACACACAAAAACAACACACACAGCAATAACAACAATACACACANACAGCAACACACACACAAATAACAACACACACAGCAATAACACACACACATACACACACACAGCAATACACAAACACATAACAACATACACAGCAACACACACACACACACAACAACACACACACAACAACACAAACACAACACACACATAACAACACACACACACNTCAATAACACACAACAACAACAACACACACAACAACAGTAACACACACACACAACAACACACACACACAAATAACAACAACACACAACAACAATAACACACACACAATAACAACACACACATAACAACAACAACATAAACAACACACACACATCACACACACATAACAACACACACACATCAACAACACACATAACAACACACACACAGCATACACACACATCAACACACACATAGCACACACAACAACACAAACCAACATACACACACACAGCAACTCACAACACACACACTACACACACACCACACACACATAACACACACACAGCAAAACACATACATTACACACGCACAACACACATAACGGACACACACAGCAACACACACAACAACACACACACCACACATTACATTACATAGCCCCAGACAGCACTTTCACAATCACAATATTAACAACAGCAGCAGCTATATTGCTACACGCTTTTTATACATCAGCACGCGCCCTTGACTGAAACGAACGCACATTGACAACCCGTGGTTTGAAAGTTGGAATGACCCCCACCCCACCGTCCCCTCCCCTACCCTCCCCCCCATCGACAGAAGAAGGTTAAAGGACAATCGAATCATCTAGAAGGATGTGACCTTTCACGAACCGCACGCTGACGGCCCGTGCTGTACTTGAAAGGTCACGTGCACCGCATTCCCGTGCCGTCCAAATGTGCTCCTGTGGAGCGGACCAGGGGACATACTCTTAGGTTTTTTCGGTAAAGTTACGTAGGTAAAAAATAAAATTAAAAGTTAATACAAAGTAATAATGGAAATAAAATAAAATAATAAATCACGACGTTTCGGAGGCAACACAAGTCTCCGTCATCAGGTGACTATACCGAAAATACCTAAGAGTATTAATCCTTGCAGTCACGAAAGCTTCAAATCTAGAACCGACCAGGGTGCCTTACAGTTTCCCATCCGTCTCTTCAACTTCATTTTGCCTGCCCATCGCATTCCGCCCGGTACGAATACGCATTCTGACGGCGATATTTTACGAGGTGCATTAATTTTTGTTTAATGTGGTTTGGATGTTCTCTTTGAAAGCGCGCGATGCCCGGGACGCAGAGGTCGCAAACGGGTTTTGATTCCTTACCCGTACCCGTACCCGGCCGCACCAGGGTCGCAAAGGGTACCCGTACCCGGCCGTACCCGTACCCTACCCGTACCCGGCCGGGTTGCGGGTAGGGTACGGGTATCGGGTACCTGATTGCGACTCTGGGATGAAGCCATGTTGCAGGCGCGGGTGGGTTGATTCTAGGAACTTGAATTGTGAGAAGAGACAAGACGTTGGGAAATGAGTGACAAACGGTNACTCACCAGTGACTCACGGTCTACCCGTACCCGGCCGCACCAGGGTCACAACGGGTACCCGTACCCGGCCGGGTACGGGTAGCCGGGTATCGGGTAGGGTACAGGTATCGGGTACCCGGTTGCGACCTCTGCCGGGACGTCGTCTCCAGCGACGCGTCCGTACCCATTTGACGCGGTGTTAAGAGTCGGTCTCCAAAATCGGAATATTTCAGAATATTTCTTTACTCTCGAGGAATTCGAAGAGCTATGCAGCTCCTCATTTTAGTAGATCATCGACAACGCGGGCCGCTGGTGCTGCGAACGCGTGCAGTAATCCTACGTGGCCACGTTTGATGACACATGACACCTGCACTAAAACTAAACTTGTTTTATTTTTAAATCCTTTATATTAAGTTCACTTGCTTGCTTGCTGCGCGCTTCCGACCGTGCAAATCTTCGGTCGTTTTTTAACCCACTTCCCGTGATCCAATCGAGCTGACATTTTGCACACAGACTCGTTGTGCGTGACAATTTTTTTCGTGAAAAATTTTTCCAAAATGTTCCACTTTTTAGGAACATTTTTTTTTTCATATTTAATTTTAAATACCAACGTGATAAAAATGAAACTCTTACTCAAGAAAAACAGAAATTAATAATAAAATAAAACCGATGCCACGCATATAAAGGATTTATAGTGAAAAACGTTGTTTTTACGGGTTATTTTTTTTCTATTTACCAAGTAAGCGCTCACTCAGCTGTACAGCTCCATTTGGCTGTATCGGTGGCGGAGGGCCGCGAAACATTTCTTTACAAGACGACCTCACCCAAGCACCCAAACATGGATTGGTAAAAGCATGCGTTACATTTTGTTCCGTAAATAAATGAAGATTCTGACTAATTACTCATGATAATAAACACGGGATATTTCGCGAATCGGAGGTGCGTAGCCAAAAGCTCAAAGTCCCTCGGATGCCGCCTGAGACAGGTGAGAGCCTGGTCAGGTGAATCCTGGAAAGGTGAGTTCCTAAGAAAGTGAGGGCCTGAAGAGATGACAGCCTGAACAGGCGACAGCATGAAGAGGTGAGGGCTTCATATTCTTGGTTCTTTCGGTAAAGTGGTTTTCACGCCTGATGATGATTTGCTTGTGTTGCAATCGAAACGTCGTGAGAATTGTATTGTTTTATTTTCATTACTTTATTATTTCCCTTCTACGTGACTTTACCGAAAGAACCAAGAATGTGAATCCCTGCAGTCACGAAAGCTTTAAATCGAAATTTAAGGTGAGCGCTTGTAGACTTGATAACCTGGACAGCTCACGGCCTGAACAGGCGAGAGCCTTCCTTGAGCTGCTACATCAAGGTGAATGATGGTGACGGTGTTTGGATTCTGCTGTTGCTGTGTGTGTGATGCAGCAGTGAGGGAGAGCGGTACAGACGTCTGCTGCTTCTGTGTGTGTGATGCAGCAGTGAGGGAGAGCGGTACAGACGTCTGCTGCTTCTGTGTGTGTGGTGCAGCAGTGGGAGGGAGAGCGGTACAGACGTCTGCTGCTTCTGTGTGTGTTGTGCAGCAGTGGGAGGGAGAGCGGTACAGACGGCTGCTGCTTCTGTGTGTGTGGTGCAGCAGTGGGAGGGAGAGCGTTGCAGACGTCTGCTGCTTCTGCGTGTGTGGTGCAGCAGTGGGAGGGAGAGAGTCCCAGACTGCTGCTGCTTCTGTGTGTGTGATGCAGCAGTGAGAGGGAGAGAGCTCCATGCTGCTGCTGCTGCTGCCCGGAGTGCAGCTCCAGCTGGGGTTCGTCAGCCCTGCGGGTCTTCACGGACTGTTGACGTGGCGTTATTTATTTTTAAAAAAGCCACCGTCGTCTCTCGCATTCACCGCACAGTGAGTGTATTGCGGCTCTTGAAATATTGAGTTGGGTTTTGTTGTTGTTAGCGAATTCGAACAAAAATGTCCCTTATTGTTGTTTTGGTTGCACCTTCCCACCCCACCCCCATCCTTCACCCCACACCCGTGCCGGCCTTCGCAGCAGAGGTCGCAATCGGGTACCCGATACCCGTACCCTACCCGTTTGCGACCCTGGTGCGGCCGGGTACGGGTACGGGTAGGCCGTGAGTCACTGGTGAGTAACCGTTTGTCACTCATTTCGGGTAGGGTACGGGTAGGGAACGGGTACTCGTACCCGGCCGGGTACGGGTACGGGTCGCCGTTTGCGACCCTGGTGCGGCCGGGTACGGGTAAGGAATCAAAACCCGTTTGCGCCCTCTGCTTCGCAGGTGTTCCTCGCTAACAGTGGCTATCCCAACAGGCTGTGGAGGCTACACCACCACGGGCGAGGGGGTGGCTTTGTCTTTTGTTGCGTGACCTCCTCCTCCTCCTGGTGAGCCTTGGACACTTCACGTGGCCTCAAAGTGAGCGCACCTAGCCTGGCACAAGCGGCGTGGTCACGTCACCGCCGCTTAGTGACCAACGGCGATTATTTGCTGCTGCTGCTGTTGTTGTTGTTAACCCCGCACGCCCGTGCGTGTGTACATACCTATAGATGCATGAGAGTGCACGCGTTCACGTGGCTACGTTCGGTTGCATGGCCGGTCATTGTCACGCACGGGTGGAATGATTTCGATGATAAATGCCCTCCGCGTCTCAAATCGCCTAACTTCAAAGCTCATCTCGACCTGCCCTGCGGCACTTTGGCTTGGGGGGGGATCACACCCCCAGGGGTAACTATCCCCGACACTCCACACATCTTTGACATGACGCCTCCAGCGAGCACGATTGGCTACGTACGGAGCGAAAGAAGTTCAACGTACATGCGTGCGTACAATGACGAACGGAGTGCAAGGGGACTCATAACCCCGGCGGTGCATTGGCAACTTACACGCTGTACATCTTCACTGGCTGTTGTCAAGCAGCCGGTAGGAGCTGCACACAATCCTTCATCGTGAAATCGCATGGACATAGTAGCCGGACATGTGGAGTTTTAGATGTGAGACATCAGTTTTATTTGCGGTATCAGATGAAACATACATATATAAATACAGGGTGTCCCATATGTCTGGAATCATAGGGGAAAAACACATTCCTGCGGAGGGAGCTGGTAGGAACGTTGGGTTGCTCGGTCAATGGCCTGCAGGGTCAACGGCGGCGTGGTGTATTCCGCAAATATGCCCGACTGTGAGGGCGGGCACAAGCCGGCGTGAGGAGGTTAAACGTTGAGTTTTATAAGGGCACCACGGGGTGACCAGCCCTCCCCTCCCACCCACAACCCAGCCCCACCCTCCCACCCAGCCCTCCTCACCCTCCCACCCAGCCCTCCCCTCCCTGCACGACGGACGGACGGACACAATAATCCCTGTGGGCTGGTGTAACCAGGAGATTCCTACCAGTATGACTCATTCATATTTCCATGCTCATTGGATAAGACACCGAGGGCCTGTGGAATGGCCAGCGAGAAGCCGCGTTCTCACACCGCGGGATTCTTTATTAAATCCTTTATATTAAGTTCGCGTGCTTGCGTGCTTGCTTGCTTGCTTAGGACCGTGCAAACTTTTCGGTCGTTTTTNAACCCCTTCCCGTGATCCAATCGAGCTGACATTTTGCACACAGACTCGTTGTGCGAGACAATTAATGTTCGTGAAAATTTCTTTCCAAAATTTTACACTGTTTAGGGAAAACAAATTAATATTTAATTACCAATTGTTTAATGGTGGCAGACAATCATCTGACGCATAGGTGGCAGCCATCTCAAGCCAGAGGACGAGAGGACTCTAGCCGCCACGCATATAAAGGATTTAGAGTGAAAACTTTGTTTTTACTGGTTATACTTATTTTTAAATCCTTTATATTAAGTTCACTTGCGCGCTTGCTTGCTTGCTTAGGACCGTGCAAATCTTTCGGTCGTTTTTAAACCCACTTCCCGTGATCCAATCGAGCTGACATTTTGCACACAGACTCGTTGTGCGAGACAATTAATGTTCCTGAATTTTTTTCCCAAATTTGACACTTTTAGGACAAAAATATTATATTTGATTACCAATTTCTTAATGGTGCAATGCAATCATCTGACCCGTAGGTGGCAGCCATCTCAAGCCAGAGGACGAGAGGACTCTAGCCGCCACGCATATAAAGGATTTATAGTGAAAACTTTTTTTACTTATTTATCTCTGGGGTCACTCGAAGGCGCTTGGCAAAAACCGACATCGAAACGCGCCATGCAGCAGGGTTCATACGCCCCAGACGTAGCCCCCAATCAAGGATGCAATGAATGGGGGGAAATAAAAATTGAGGAGGATGAGGGGGGAGGAGGGGTGAGGAGGAGGAGGAAGGATGAGGAGCCAGGAGAAATGAGGAGGAGCCAGGAGGAGTGAGGAGAGAGGAGGAGGCAGGGCAGGGAGGAGGGAAGAGGAGGGAGAAGGGAGGAGGAGGGGGTGAGGAGGATGAGGAGGAGGAGGAGGAAGGAGGAGGAGGAGGGGGTGGGGGGAGGAGGAGGAGGAGGAGGAGGAGGAGGGGAAGGAGAGATGAGGAGGGAGGAGGAGCCAGGAGAAATGAGGAGGAGCCAGGAGAAGGGAGGAGGAGGGAGGAGGAGGGAGCAGGAGGGAGCAGGAGGGAGGAGGAGAATGAGGCTACATCGGTGCCTCGGCGCTACTGCACAGAGCAGCGTCTGTTTTCACAGTGGGCGGGCGACAGGGAAAGGGGAGGGCCACGCAGAAGTCACGTGATTTGCGAGAGGCACCTTGAGCTGATTTAGACGGATGGAGAGAGATGCATTAGTGTCAAGAATGAGAACATGTCGCAATGTTGCTACCTGCTTCAAAGACACCTCTCCCTGAGAGCATCGCGGGCCGGGCTCGGTGTCAGTTAATTTAGTGACACTTTGTGATTAATTATTATTAACAGTTTCAAAGACAATGTCATATACGACAGTGATGTGCGGTGAGGTCAATGGTTGGGGAGGCACTGGCTCGTGTCAGAGCTAGATTCACACACTGAGGGGGCGTGTTAGACACGTCCCCTCAGTGAGGCAGATGTGACAGTTGCCTCCCCTGGTGCTTTTTCATTGCAGTTTCATGACGAGACCAGCGAGCCTAAATATTTTTTATACACATACGTGAAATAAGTTACCTGGAGTATGGAAGGCGAGGACATGAAATGAAGGGGTCTACAAACATTAAATTGGTGACACACAGAGAGATAGTAACAGGCACGCGCTTATTGCCCGCGCTCCATCCAGTTACTGAGGAGTTGCGCAATCAGAGGGAGGCTGAGCTCGTCGCTGCCTCACCTCTCGTCTCTTCAGCAGAGCTTCGCAAATTTGCGATTTTGACTATAAAAATGATTGGAGTCGTACAGAAATGACATTAACAACACAGATCGGTGGGGAAATCTTAATATTTATTTAATTTAATTATTATTATTTTTACTTTTCGTAACAACTATTTTCATTGGAGTATGGCAGGTGAGGCTCTGCCTCCCCTGCCTCCCCTGACCGCAGTCCCTGATATACTATCGTAACATATTTTAGTTTGCATGTTCGCCACAAGATATGTGGCAAATGCAGACAGATTCCTTGGTGTTGAACATCTAACACCTGTTTATTGCCAGAAAGGGTAAAGCCTATTGTTATATTCATCATCTGGTTCTTTCGGTAAAGTCACGTAGAAGGGAAATAATAAATAATATTAATATAAAACAATAAAATATAGTTTGTTATAGTTTGATTCTGGCAAGGGAGGTCCCATGAGCGATGGGGTAGTTTGTCTGTTACTCCATATCCACTATCAGCTACCTGCTGTATTTATATGCCAATAAATAAAACACTGAGTTCTCAATGTTTTTGTTGTTTAATTCTCAAAAGCCCCCCCCCCCNAATGACGTCAACAAATGCAGTCTCCATCTCTCGCTGCACCCCCTCTGTCTCTCGCTGCTTCTCTATGTGCCACGATGAAGGCGCCGCCCGAAACGTCGCCTCTTCTGTTTATTTACGAACTCGTCTTAAAGGTCACCCCGTGTTGTTATTGGCCAACTTTTTTGTTAAAGAAGCTTATAGCTCGGCGAGCTTTACCTAGTAAGATAAAAACAATATTTATTATTCATTTGAAGCTTTCGTGACTGCAGGAATCCACCCTCTTTGGTTCTTTCGGTAAGTCACGTGGGTAGAAAAATAAGATCACGACGTTCGATCGCAACACGAGCAATCGTCATCAGGGGGACAACCACAGCAAGAAAAAACTACTCAGAAAAAACGACTCAGAAAAAACTACTCAGAAAAAACTACTCAGAAAAAACTACTCAGAAAAAACTACTCAGAAAAAACTACTCAGAAAAAACTACTCAGAAAAAACTACTCAGAAAAAACTACTCAGAAAAAAACTACTCCTCNGTTTTTTTCATTATTTTTCTACCTACGTGACTTTACCAAAAGAACTAAAGAGTATACAATATATAGTTTAGTTTTATCCGCATATATTTTTTGAAGCGATTTGTTTACATTTCCTCAACGTTGCACTCCTGTTGTGTTTTTGTATCGTCTTTGTTGTCACGTTCTGACCCCGTGCCCCTTTCTGACATCTGTGAAAAAAGCTTCATAGCTCATCGGATTCCTCCTCCCTCCTCCAGTATAAATACAGATTCTGATTCGGAGTTCTGTTATTTTGTGCTGGCGCGTACGGCATCACCAAGGACGCAGCAGCAGCAGCAACAGCAGCAGAATCAACCACATGCACGGTGGCTGGGAGATGTTAACTCCCTCGCCTGGTATACAGGGGGTCGTGGTTCATCCGACCCGACGCCTGTGCTGTATATTTGGAGTTTGCTTGTCTCTCTCTCTCCCCGTGGTCACAATCAACCACATGCACGGTGACTAGGAGATGTTAACTACCTCGCCTGGTATACAGGAGGTCATGAGTTCGATCGCGACCCCGACGCCTGCTGCTGTACATTTGGAGTTTGCGTGTCTCTCTCTCTCTCTCTCCGTGGTCGCGTGGAGTTTTCTCCGGGATCCTCCGAGTTTTCCCTCCACATTTAGAATAACATCTCACGCGTTTAGAGTGTTTTCACTTTGCTAAACATTTCCCCGTGACGATGATGATGATGATAAGCAGCCGATTTCGTTGAGCTATCGTTTGTGTTAGCCGGGTCGCTTCTGCAACAAAGCAAGCGAGCTACGTAACAGCTCAGTGAGGCCTCGCACCTGATAAAATACAAAGTGGAGCTCACATGGGGTTCGGTGTTTTGTCGCGCAATGGTGCCGCATACCAACTACACGGTCGCTTGTGGGTGTGGGGTGTGGGGGGTGGGGTGTGGGTGGTGGGGGGTGGGTGGTGGGNTGGTGGGGTTAGTGGTGGGTGGTGGGGTGTGGTGGGTGTGGTGGTGGGGGGTGGGTGGGTGGGTGGTGGGGTGTGGGTGGTGGGTGGTGGGTGGTGGGGTTGGTGGTGGGGTGGGTGGTGGGGTGGGGGGTAGGTGTGGTGGGGGGGGGTGGGGTGTGAGGGGTGGTGTGGGTGGTGGTTTGTGGGGTGTGGTGTGAGGGGTGGGGGTGATTGGTGGGGTGTTGTTGGTAGGGTGGTGGGTGTGGGTGGTCGGTGTGGGGGTAGGCTGTGGGTGGTGGGGTGAGGGGTGGGTTGGGGTGGTGGGTGTGGTGGTGGTGTAGGTGGTGGGTGTGGGTGGTGTGGGGGTAGGCTGTGGTGTGGTGGGGTTTGTGGGTGTGGGGTGAGGGTTGGGGTGTGATTGGTGGGGTGTGTGTGGTGGGGTGGTGGGTGTGGGTGGTGGGTGTGGGTGTGGTGGGTGGTGGTGGGGTGTGAGGGGTAGGCTGTGGGTGGTGGGTGTGGTTGTGGGTGTGGGGTGTGAGGGTTGGGGTGTGGGTGGGGTGGTGGGGTGTGGGGTGGTGGTGGGGTGTGGTGGTGGGGTGTGCGTGCTGCTCTGAGCACGGAGCTCGTCAGAGATAATCATCTCATACAACACCACGTACGTAGGCAGCTCACACACTCGGGCTCACATACACACAGGCTCACACACACACACATGCTCGCACACACACACAGGCTCACACACACACGCTCACACACACACAGGCTCACACACACACACAGGCTCACACACTCAGGCTCACACACACACGCTCACACACACACAGGCTCACACACACAGGCTCACACACTCAGGCTCACACACACACGCTCACACACACACAGACACACACACACACGCTCACACACACACACGCTCACACACACAGGCTCACACACACACACGCTCACACACACACGCTCAAACACACAGGCTCACACACAGAGGCCCACACACAGGCTCACACACACAGGCTCACACACGCTCACACACACACACACGCTCACACAACAACAACAACAACCGCCATTCGCCACTAAGTGGCGGTGACGTGACCACGACGCTTGTGCCAGGCCATGTGCACCTTGAGGCCACGTGAAATGTCGAACGCCCGCTGGCAGGAGGTCACGGGGCAGAGCCAGGTGCCACGGGTCGACTGACCGAGATGACCGAGATGACTGGCTGATGCACCACCTGTGCCCCCTATTGTACCAACTTGCTGTGCTTTAGCCACCCGGCGCTCCGCTCGTTGTTGTGAGCGTCGCTCCTCCGCCCTCCGTTGTTGTTGGAGGGCGACTGCCTCCAACTGCCCAGTAGCGTCCTTCACGAGCCTCCTCCACTGAGGCCGATCTTGACACCGCTGGTACCAGTCATCGGCAAGTCCACTCAGCTCCACGTCCTCCTGTACCACATCACTCCATCTCTTCTCCAGCCCGTGCCGCGCCCGTTTAGCCCCCGATCCGGCCGAACAAAAGCTGTTTAGGCATGCGGTGGCTGGGCATGCGGGCTACATGACCCAGCCAACGCAGCCTTGCCTGCCGGAGGAGCTCACTGATGGGACTTTGCCCAGATCTTTCAAGGACTTGTGAGCTCCTCACACAATCCAGCCTGGTTAAACCAGGATGGATCGTAGGCAGGCCAGCCTAAATGTTTCCAACCGGCGAAGATGCTCCACTAGGGAGGTCCACGTTTCGCAAGCGTAGAGAAGGGAGGGAATGACCGTGGCCGAGAAGACCTGAAGCTTCGTGCGGAGCGACAGACCAGGTAGCTTCCACACAGCGTTACGCAACCGATGAAAAGATATTGCCGCTCGACTGATTCGGAGTGAGACCTCTGCTGATAAACTGGAGCCGGTCATAAGCACACTGCCCAGGTATGGGAAACTCTCCACTCTCTCCACAACTGCCCCATCACGCTCACACACACACGCTCACACACACAGGCTCACAAACACACACGCTCACACACACACACGCTCACACACACACGCTCACACGCACAGGCTCACACACACAGGCTCACACACGCACGCTTACGCACGCACGCTCACACACACACAGGCTCACGCTAGCTCACACAAAGAAAAGGATCCCCCGTATAGCCTTTAACATACTATTTCGTGGCAAGTTCTATTAGCGATCACCGTATGAAGGCCAGCACAGCACACGAGGTGCGGGGGAGATGGGGGAGCAATACCAAGCCCGGCCGCCTTTGTCTCTCCCCAATGCTGATATTTACACACCGCACCAGGCATTCTATTTTTTGGCTGCTTCGACGACCTCGGCCAGAGCCCAGGTCGAGGGTTCAAACATTCGCTGCTGTCTCCATTGTGGCATCGTGTCGGATCGCCGAGTTAAACAGCGCAGCGCGCCAACCACTGCGCCACCGCTCCGCCACCGCTCCGCACGCACGGACTACGCCGCACAAAGACAAAGGTCCCCGTTGAGCCGTCGCGAGCTGTCGGGGCAAGTGCTGCTCGTCACGTACACGGGGCGGCACGTCACAACGAAGATAAAGATCGCCCTATCGGCTTAACAGACTGTTGGGGCAAGTGCTGTTAGCGAGCACCTATGAAGGCCGGAACGGCACACGAGGGGTGGGTTGCCAGCACCACGCCGGCCGCCTTTGTCTCCCTAGTTGCACCAGGTACTCATTTGAGGCTGAGTCGACCTAGGGGATGCCCAAGACCGGCTCAGATAATCGTCGCTGGTGTTGACCGTGAGCGGGAATCGAACCCGGGTCGCCAGGTTCGTAGCGCAGAGCGCTAACCACTATCACCACCGCTCCCCACCCGCGGTGGGGGGGGGGGCACGTCAAAGATCCCCCGTGTAGCCTAACAGACTGTAGGGCAAGTGCTGTTAGCGAGTAGCACCTATGAAGGCCGGGACGGCACACGAGGGGGTGGGTGGCCAGCACCACGCCCGACCGCCTTTGTCTCCCTAGTGACATGTTACACACCACACCGAGAACTCATTTGAGGTTGAGTCGACCTAGGGGAGGCCCAGGACCGGTTCAAATAAGTGTCACTGGTGTTTGCCGTGAGCGGGAATCGAACCCGGGTCGCCAGGTTCGTAGCTACACATCACACACACACACACAAGTGCAAACAAAGATAAAGGTCCCCCGTATAGCCGTAACTGTTAGAACATTGGTGCTCGCTAACTGACTAAGAGCGAGCACCTATGAAGGCGGCACGGCACAACGGGCGATAATTGGTGGTTGGCCAGCACCACGCCGGGCCGCCTTTGTCTCCCGATGTTCACACATCACACCAGGTACTATTTCGACGCTGGGACGACCTGTGCGGAGGTCAAGGCACGGTTTGGTGAAGGTCGTAATTATAATATTTATTGGGGAGAGACGTCCCCCCCCCCCCCAATATTCAAATATGCTCAAATGTCCCCTCCAATATATCGCTATTAAATAGATTTCTGTTTGTATGATTGTGGTTATGGTTGTACTTTATTAATCCCTAATCTCTGCTATTACATACAATGAAACAAGAAAAGGTCGAAAAAGAAAACACAGAGCAATGTAATACAATACACTATTAGACATTATTGTTAAAAATAAATAAAAAGTCCATCCTGCGCGTTAATGAATTTTTTTCTAATTTTAGGCAGGAATTTCGTTTTCAAATAAAGATTCTTTTTTTCTGGGGGGGGGGGGGGGACCCCAGACCCCTGGAAGATTTGGTCCCACCCAATGTTGACTCCATGGCTACGGGCTTGGTTATGATATTCTTCGTCCGGCGTTGACTGTGAGCCGGAATCGAACTCGGGTGGGCCGGTTATGTACAGCGCAGCGCGCTAACCGCTGCGCCACCGCTCCCCTCACCACAACAAAAAGACAAACCCCCCCCCCCCCGTATAGCCTTAGCAGACTGTTGGGGCAAGTGCTGTTAGCGAGCAGCGCCTATGAAGGCCGGCACTGGCACACGAAAAGATCGGTCGTCAGCACCACGCCCGGCCGCCTTTGTCTCCCAGTGTCGATGTTCACACACAGCGCACCAAGTACTCATTTGACGCTGAGCCGACCAGGGGAGGCCCAGGACCGGTACTCAAAACAGACAAAAACTCCCCGTGTAGCCTGTAACAGACTGTTGGGGCAAGTGCTGTAAGCGAACACCTATGAAGGCCGGCACAACACACGAGGGGGTGGGTGGGTGACCAACACCACGCCCGGCCGCCTTTGTCTCTCTCCCCAGTGGCGATGTTCACGCACCGCACCGGGTACTCATTTGAGGCTGAGTCGACCTAGAGGATGCCCGGGAGCGGTACAAAACATGACGCACACACGCGCGCGACGCATCAACGCAACACGGACGAGGGAATGGCGATAGCGGCCGTTGCGTTGGTGAGTGAAGAGCCTCCTCCTCCTCCTCCTCCTCCACCTCCTCCTCTCCTCCTCCTCCTCCACCTCCTCCCCTTCCTCCACTCCTCCCCCTCCCCCTCCTCCACCTCCTCCCCCTCCTCCACCTCCTCCACCTCCTCATCCTCCTCCTCCTCATCCTCTACCTCCTCCACTTCCTCCTCCTCCTCCTCCCCTCCTCCACCTCCTCCACCTCCTCCCCCCCACCACTTCCTCCCCTCCTCCACCTCCTCATCCTCCCCCTCCTCCACCTCCACCTCCCCTCCTCCACCCCTCCTCCTCCTCATCCTCCTCCACCTCCTCCTACTCCCCCTCCTCCACCTCCTCCACCTCCTCCCTCCTCCACCTCCTCCCCCTCCTCCTCCTCCCCCTCCTCCACCGCCTCCCCTCCTCCACCCCCTCTCCTCCTCCTCCACCTCCTCCACCTCCTCATCCTCCACCTCCTCCACCTCCACCTCCTCCACCTCCTCCACCTCCTCCCCCTCCACCTCCTCCTCCCTCCTCCACCCCCCTCCACCCCCTCCTCCTCCTCCACCTCCTCCACCTCCATCCTCCACCTCCCATCCCCCTCCACCTCCTCCACCTCCTCCACCTCCTCCACCTCCTGCTCCTCCACCTCCTCCACCTCCTCTACCTCCTCCTCCACCTCCTCATCCTGCCAGCGCCGTGCGGGAGGGCGGCGTGGGGTGAGGGGGCGAGAGGTGAGGGGGCGAGTTGGATGCGAGAGATACGACAGGGGTGCGGAGGGGGAGGTGTGTGTATGTGGTGTAATGGGGATACTCGTTTTCAGCACTGGGTGGTGCTGGTGGTGGTGGTTGCGGTGGTGGTGGTGGTGCTGGTGGTGCTGGTGGTGGTGGTTGCGGTGGTGGTGCTGCTGGTGGTAGTGGTTGCGGTAGTGGTGCTGGTGGTGGTGGTTACGGTGGTGGTGCTGGTGCTGGTGGTGCTGGTGGTGGTGGTTGCGGTGGTGGTGCTGGTGGTGGTGGTGGTGCTGGTGGTGGTGGTGCTGGTGATGGTGCTGGTGGTGGTGGTGGTGCTGGTGGTGGTGGTGCTGGTGTGGTGGTTGCGGTGGTGGTGGTTGCGGTGAGCGCGACGCTGCGCTACGAACCCCGGCGACACGAAATCGATTCCCGCTCACGGCCAACACCAGTGACGATTATTAGAACAGGTCCCGGGCCTCCCTAGGTCGTCTCAGCCTCACATGAGTACCTGGTGCGGTGCACAAACATCGCCGCTAGGGAGACAAAGGCGGCCGAGCGTTATGTTGGCCCAGCCAGCCCCTCGTGCGCCACCGTGCCGGCCTTCACAGGTGCTGCTACTCGCTAACAGCAACACGGGGGGGGGGGTCTTTCGTGGTGGTGGTGTTGACAGCGTGACATCTGGTGAGTTGACGCAATAGATGCGATGATTCAGGTGAGGCAAGTGGAGGTGACGGGTGAGTGCGACGAGCCGAGGGAGACCATGAAGGTGGGAGCGGGGAGGGGTGGGGTCGAGGGGTGAGGAACGAAAGGTGGGTCACCGCACGACAAAGCGACGAGGTGAGCTCCACAGCTCATCAGAGGAGGAGGAGGAAGAGGAGGCGCGAGACGTGGGTGAGAGACGCGGATGTGCGGCTGACACGGGGGGGGAGGAGGGGGGGTAACGAGGCGAGGCACGAAGGCGACTCACGGAGGATGATGCTACCGCGCGCTCACCGCTGCACGCAGACGCTGTCGCTCTCGATCCACCTCCTGCTCCTGCCGCCGCCGCGCCGTCACCTTCCTCGGTGCGTCTGCTCGTCGCCCGCTCCGGAATGATTCCGCCGCTCCTCAGTCGCAGCTCCTCGCTCCGTGATCCCGCGGCTACAAATCTGCTCCTGCTGCTGCTGCTGTTACTGCTGCTGCTCCTGCTGCTACTGCTGCTCTTGCTGCTACTGCTGCTGCTGCTAATGCTGCTGCTCCTGCTGTTGCTGCTGCTGCTGCTCCTGCTGCTGATGCTGCTACTACTGCTCCTGCTACTGCTGCTGCTCCTGCTGCTCCTGCTGCTCCTGCTGCTGCTGCTCCTGCTGCTCCTGCTGCTGCTGCTACTGCTGCTGCTGCTCCTGCTACTGCTGTTGCTGCTGCTGCTGCTTCTGCTGCTGCTCCTGCTACTGCTGTTACTGCTGCTGCTGCTCCTGCTGCTCCTGCTGCTGCTACTGCTGCTGCTCCTACTGCTGCTGCTACTGCTGCTGCTGCTCCTGCTGCTGCTGCTGCTCCTCGTCTCTCCCACCTCGACTCTCCCGTCGCCTCTTCCTCGCTCGCTCACCACCAAGATCTCAGCCCTCGGGTCTCCTCCTCCTCTCCGCCGCCGCGTTTCCACCCCCCCTCCCACTTTCTCTTTGTTCCGTCTTGAGCGTTGCCAGGGACAACGGCAGCGCCGCTCCTCCACTCGGCTGAGCAGCACGCAAAGGGTGGAGGAGGATGACGAGGAAAAGGAGTAGGAGGATGAGGAGGATGATGAGGAGGATGACGAGTAGGAGGAGGATAGGAGGAGGAGGATGACTAGGAGTAGGATGACGAGGATGACTAGGAGTAGGATGAGGAGGAGGAGGAGGATGACGAGGAGGATGACGAGGAGGAGGAGGAGGATGCCTAGAAGGAAGGTGGCCCAGTCGCCAGCGTGCAACAGCCACGGCGCCGCAGCGTTTAATTATATTTTCACTTTTTTGGCTAAAAAACCCTCTCCTCCCCGTCACGCCCCGACGCGGAGTCTCTCTCGAGATGTCACCAACCCCGCCCCTCTCCTCCCCCGCGTCCCTTCCTGAGCGCTCCGAATCGCCCCCCGGCCCCCCCGCCTCCCACCCCACCCCCNAATCGAAGGCGCGCGTTATTCTGTCGCGAAGGGGGACGGATGAATGGATGCGGTGCCGAACGACTCTTTGCGCGGTCTCCCCGTGACGGTGTTTCGCTTGCGGAGCGCGACGCGTCCGAAGCGCGTGCGTGAAGTGTCGGGCACGCGCGCGATCAGGCCCCCCTTCCCCCCTCTCTTTCCCTCGCCCCACCCTCTCTCCCGTTCTCCCCTCTCCTCCTCCCGTCTCTCACCCCCGCCCCCCTCTCTTTTTTTCCCTCCCTCCATTCTCTGTCTCTCTCTCCCATTTCACTCTCCCCCCCCCCTCACATCCGCCCCCCACCTCCCCCGGGTCTGCCTCTCCCACGTTCACTCTCAGCCACAACCTTCACCTCGCTATCTCTCCCTCTCTCTCTGTTTCTGTTCTTCTCTTTTCCATTTTGCTCTCTCTCTGATTTTCTCGCAACCCTCTCGCAATCTCTGAAGGACCTCTCTCTCTCTCATCTCTCTTTCCCAATCGCTCACGTACCTCCCCCTATCTCCCTCCACATCTCTCAAAACCCTCCCTCATCTCCCTCCTCACCCCCCATCTCTCAAAACCCTCCCTCATCTCCCTCCTCACCCCCCCCCATCTCTCAAAACCCTCCCTCATCTCCCTCCTCACCCCCCATCTCTCAAAACCCTCCCTCATCTCCCTCCTCACCGCCCCATCTCTCAAAACCCTCCCTCATCTCCCTCCTCACCCCCCATCTCTCAAAACCCTCCCTCATCTCCCTCCTCACCTCCCCATCTCTCAAAACCCTCCCTCATCTCCCTCTCACCGCCCCATCTCTCAAAACCCTCCCTCATCTCCCTCCTCACCCCCCATCTCTCAAAACCCTCCCTCATCTCCCTCCTCACCCCCCATCTCTCAAAACCCTCCCTCATCTCCCTCCTCCCCCCCCATCTCTCAAAACCCTCCCTCATCTCCCTCCTCACCGCCCCATCTCTCAAAACCCTCCCTCCATCTCCCTCCTCACCGCCCATCTCTCAAAACCCTCCCTCCATCTCCCTCCTCACCCCCCATCTCTCAAAACCCTCCCTCATCTCCCTCTCACCGCCCCATCTCTCAAAACCTCCCTCATCTCCCTTCTCACCGCCCCATCTCTCAAAACCCTCCCTCATCTCCCTTCTCACCGCCCCATCTCTCAAAACCCTCCCTCATCTCCCTTCTCACCGCCCCATCTCTCAAAACCCTCCCTCATCTCCCTTCTCAACCCCATCTCTCAAACCCTCCCTCATCTCCCTCCTCACCGCCCCATCTCTCAAACCCTCCCTCATCTCCCTTCTCACCGCCCCATCTCTCAAAACCTCCCTCATCTCCCTCCTCACCGCCCATCTCTCAAAACCCTCCCTCATCTCCCTTCTCACCCCCCCATCTCTCAAAACCCTCCCTCATCTCTCTCCTCACCCCCCCATCTCTCAAAACCCTCCCTCATCTCTCTCCTCACCGCCCCATCTCTCAAAACCCTCCCTCAACTCCCTCCTCACCTCCCCATCTCTCAAAACCCTCCTCATCTCCCTCCACACCTCCCCATCTCTCAAAACCCTCCCTCATCTCCCTTCTCACCTCCCCATCTCTCAAAACCCTCCCTCATCTCCCTCCACACCTCCCCATCTCTCAAAACCCTCCCTCATCTCCTTCTCACCTCCCATCTCTCAAAACCCTCCCTCATCTCCCTTCTCACCTCCCCATCTCTCAAAACCCTCCCTCATCTCCCTTCTCACCGCCCCATCTCTCAAAACCCTCCCTCATCTCCCTTCTCACCGCCCCATCTCTCAAAACCCTCCCTCATCTCCCTTCTCACCGCCCCATCTCTCAAACCCTCCCTCATCTCCCTTCTCACCGCCCCATCTCTCAAAACCCTCCCTCATCTCCCTTCTCAACCCCCATCTCTCAAAACCCTCCCTCATCTCCCTCCTCACCGCCCCATCTCTCAAACCCTCCCTCATCTCCCTTCTCACCGCCGCATCTCTCAAAACGCTCCTCATCTCCCTCCTCACCGCCCCATCTCTCAAAACCCTCCCTCATCTCCCTTCTCACCCCCCATCTCTCAAAACCCTCCCTCATCTCTCTCCTCACCCCCCCATCTCTCAAAACCCTCCCTCATCTCTCTCCTCACCGCCCCATCTCTCAAAACCCTCCCTCAACTCCCTCCTCACCTCCCCATCTCTCAAAACCCTCCCTCATCTCCCTCCTCACCTCCCCATCTCTCAAAACCCTCCCTCATCTCCCTCCTCACCCCCCATCTCTCAAAACCCTCCCTCATCTCCCTCCTCACCTCCCCATCTCTCAAAACCCTCCCTCATCTCCCTACTCACCGCCCCATCTCTCAAAACCCTCCCTCATCTCCCTCCTCACCTCCCCACCTCTCAAAACCCTCCCTCATCTCCCTCCTCACCGCCCCATCTCTCAAAACCCTCCTCATCTCCCTCCTCACCGCCCCATCTCTCAAAACCCTCCCTCATCTCCCTCCTCACCTCCCACCTCTCAAAACCCTCCCTCATCTCCCTCCTCACCTCCCCATCTCTCAAAACCCTCCCTCATCTCCCTTCTCACCGCCCCATCTCTCAAAACCCTCCCTCATCTCCCTCCTCACCTCCCCACCTCTCAAAACCCTCCCTCATCTCCCTCCTCACCTCCCCATCTCTCAAAACCCTCCCTCATCTCCCTTCTCACCGCCCCATCTCTCAAAACCCTCCCTCATCTCCCTCCTCACCTCCCACCTCTCAAAACCCTCCCTCATCTCCCTCCTCACCTCCCATCTCTCAAAACCCTCCCTCATCTCCCTCTCACCGCCCCATCTCTCAAAACCCTCCCTCATCTCCCTCTCACCTCCCCATCTTTCAAAACCCCCTATCATCTCCCTCCTCACCTCCCCATCTCTCAAAACCCTCCCTCATCTCCCTCCTCACCTCCCCATCTCTCAAAACCCTCCCTCATCTCCCTTCTCACCTCCCCATCTCTCAAAACCCTCCCTCATCTCCCTCGTCACCTCCCCATCTTTCAAAACCCCCTATCATCTCCCTCCTCACCTCCCCATCTCTCAAAACCCTCCCTCATCTCCTTCCTCACCTCCCCATCTCTCAAAACCCTCCCTCATCTCCCTCCTCACCTCCCCATCTCTCAAAACCCTCCCTCATCTCCCTCGTCACCTCCCCATCTTTCAAAACCCCTATCATCTCCCTCCTCACCTCCCCATCTCTCAAAACCCTCCCTCATCTCCTTCCTCACCGCCCCATCTCTCAAAACCCTCCCTCATCTCCCTTCTCACCTCCCCATCTCTCAAANCCCTCCCTCATCTCCCTCCTCACCTCCCCATCTCTCAAACCCTCCCTCATCCCCCTTCTCACCGCCCCATCTCTCAAACCCTCCCTCATCTCCCTCCTCACCTCCCCATCTCTCAAAACCCTCCCTCATCTCCCTCCTCACCTCCCCATCTCTCAAAACCCTCCCTCATCTCCCTCCTCACCCCCCATCTCTCAAAACCCTCCCTCATCTCCCTCCTCACCTCCCCACCTCTCAAAACCCTCCCTCATCTCCATTCTCACCTCCCCATCTCTCAAAACCCTCCTCATCTCCCTTCTCACTTCCCATCTCTCAAAACCCTCCCTCATCTCCATTCTCACCGCCCCATCTCTCAAAACCCTCCCTCATCTCCCTCCTCACCGCCCCATCTCTCAAAACCCTCCCTCATCTCCCTTCTCACCCCCCATCTCTCAAAACCCTCCCTCATCTCCCTCCTCACCTCCCCATCTCTCAAAACCCTCCCTCATCTCCCTCCTCACCGCCCCATCTCTCAAAACCCTCCCTCATCTCCCTTCTCACCCCCACCTCTCAAAACCCTCCCTCATCTCCTTTCTCACCGCCCCATCTCTCAAAACCCTCCCTCATCTCCCTCCTCACCGCCCCATCTCTCAAACCCTCCCTCATCTCCCTTCTCACCTCCCCATCTCTCAAACCCTCCCTCATCTCCCTCTCACCGCCCCATCTCTCAAAACCCTCCCTCATCTCCCTCCTCCCTCCCCATCTCTCAAAACCCTCCCTCATCTCCCTCGTCACCTCCCCATCTTTCAAAACCCCCTATCCATCTCCCTCCTCACCTCCCCATCTCTCAAAACCCTCCTCATCTCCCTCCTCACCTCCCCATCTCTCAAAACCCTCCCTCATCTCCCTTCTCACCTCCCCATCTCTCAAAACCCTCCCTCATCTCCCTCGTCACCTCCCCATCTTTCAAAACCCCCTATCCATCTCCCTCCTCACCTCCCATCTCTCAAAACCCTCCCTCATCTCCTTCCTCACCTCCCCATCTCTCAAAACCCTCCCTCATCTCCCTCCTCACCTCCCCATCTCTCAAAACCCTCCCTCATCTCCCTCCTCACCTCCCATCTCTCAAAACCCTCCCTCATCTCCCTCCTCACCTCCCCATCTCTCAAAACCCTCCCTCATCTCCCTTCTCACCTCCCCATCTCTCAAAACCCTCCCTCATCTCCCTCCTCACCGCCCCATCTCTCAAAACCCTCCCTCATCTCCCTCCTCACCGCCCCATCTCTCAAAACCCTCCCTCATCTCCCTCCTCACCCCCCCATCTCTCAAAACCCTCCCTCATCTCCCTTCTCACCGCCCCATCTCTCAAAACCCTCCCTCATCTCCCTCCTCACCGCCCCATCTCTCAAAACCCTCCCTCATCTCCCTTCTCACCCCCCATCTCTCAAAACCCTCCCTCATCTCCCTTCTCACCGCCCCATCTCTCAAAACCCTCCCTCATCTCCCTCCTCACCGCCCCATCTCTCAAAACCCTCCCTCCTCACCCCCCCATCTCTCAAACCCTCCCTCATCTCCCTTCTCACCCCCCATCTCTCAAAACCCTCCCTCATCTCCCTCCTCACCGCCCCATCTCTCAAAACCTCCCTCCTCACCTCCCCATCTCTCAAACCCTCCCTCATCTCCCTCCTCACCGCCCCATCTCTCAAAACCCTCCCTCATCTCCCTCCTCACCCCCCCCCCCATCTATCAAAACCCTCCCTCATCTCCCTCCTCAGCTCCCATCTCTCACAACCCTCCCTCATCTCCCTCCTCAGCTCCACATCTCTCACAACCCTCCCTCATCTCCCTCCTCACCGCCCCATCTCTCAAAACCCTCCCTCATCTCCCTCCTCACCTCCCCATCTCTCAAAACCCTCCCTCATCTCTCTCCTCCCTCCCCATCTCTCCCACACGCTCGTTCCCGCCTCCCCCTCCCTCCCAATCTTCGCTCTCCATTCTCCCTCTCTGGCCACCACCACCACCCCATGTGGCCCCTCTATCTTCTACGGAGACTCTCATCTCTCTCACCAAAGAGCTGCACACGATGGTCTCGTCTCTGCCTCTGGGGTCAACTTTTTCACGGCTCCCGTGGCTGCCACTTCTCCTTTCTTCCAGATATCTCCCTCCGTCTCGCTGCTGCGACATTCTGCAATCTCTCTCCCCCCCCCCCCCCNGTCTCTGTTTTCCTCTCTCTCTTACTCCTGTATCTCTGCGGCCACAGTTGTATCTCTTTCAGTGAGAGATAGAACACGATCTTTTTTTTTATCCTTTATATTAAGTTCGCTTGCTTGCTTGCGTGCTTGCGTGCTTGCTTGCGCGCTTACGACCGTGCAAATCTTTCGGTCGTTTTTTCACCCACTTCCCGTGATCCAATCGAGCTGACATTTTGCACACAGACTCGTTGTGCGTGACAATTAATTTTCGTGAAATTTTTTTCAAAATTTTACACTGTTTAGGGAAAAAGAAAAATGTTTAATTACCAATTGCTTAATGCTGGCAGACAATCATCTGACCCATAGGTGGCAGCCATCTCAAGCCAGAGGACGAGAGGACTCTAGCCGCCACGCATATAAAGGATTTATAGTGAAAAACTTTGTTTTTACGGGTTAATTTTTTAAATCATTTGTAAAAAGAAAACACGCACACACATTGCGCACTGAGGAGGGTGGCAGTCCAGCTGTCGTGCTTAATACATTGCCGTGTCCAGGACAAGACACAGGCACAAAGACAAGTTGTGCCTGACAAANTTAAGTGCTGTGAAACCTGTGATTCCGGCACGGCACACGGGTGGTGGATGGCCGACATCACGCCCCGGTCGCTTTGTCCTGGCGGCCAAAATCTCTCAGGGGGGCAAATGTCTGGATGATGATAAGGATAAGGTCCACCCATGCAATGGATAAATTAACAGCTTAGCATGTAAAGGTTCACTTTTTAATATTAATGAAAATAAAGTGACTCTTACAATACATCGTTTGTTTCTATACTCACTATTAATACAATCCACCTTTCTTTTATTAAAGATTCCCGTGGCGACAAATTATATTGTTGGATGAAACGTGCTTACGTATAGACGTAAGCACGTTAGGGCGAGCCCTCCCGGAAGCCATAGAGAATGCATTGCAGCGCCCCCGGTCGAAAAAAAACATATTTGAATGTAATCATGGGGCCACTCGGGGCGATTCTCAGCCGGAGTGAAATCGCCCAAAAAAGGCGACTCCACAGACGTGCATGACGCTGATTTGACTATCCGAGGCCAGTGACGGCTAGCGTGACTCTGTGGGAATGACATTGGTGGTGCGTCGCCCAATCGCCCTAAGTAAGAAACCGCCCCTGCCTTTGTCTCTCCCCAATCCGACGTTTAACGCCGCCCGTTCTTCCGATCCAGATAATCGCTGGGACCCATCCAGATAATCGCTGGGTCGACCTAGACAAGCCCTGGGACCGATCCAGATAATCGCTGGGCGATCCAGATAATCGCTGGACCGATCCAGATAATCGCTGGACCGATCCAGATAATCGCTGGACCGTCCAGTCAATCGCTGGACCGGCCCAGATAGTGGCTGGGACGATCCAGATAATAGCTGGACCGATCCAGATAATAGCTGGACCGATCCAGATATTCGCTGGGACCGATCCAGATAATCGGTGGCCGATCCAGATAATCGCTGGACGATCCAGATATCGCTGGACCGGACCAGATTATCGCTGGAGCGAGCTATCCGCTAGTCAAATCCAGTCTCCGCTCCTCCGAGCCACGGGGCCGCGACTCCTCCATCTCCATCGGCGATTACGACGAGCCACTTGTGTGCATTCCACGTTCCCATGGCCGGGGCGAGGGGTTAGTCTTCACGCAAGGGGCACAGTTGCTACTCACTCAGTGCCCGTGCGGCAGAGCGGACGGCTCACGAGGGGAAGGGTTGTGGTGTTGGTGGGGGTGGTGTTGGGTGGGGGTGGTGTTGGTTGGGGTGGTGTTGGGTGGGGGNTGGTGTTGGTTGGGGGTGGTGTTGGGTGGGGGTGGTGTTGACTCAGCTCATCATCCCCTCCTACGGGTCGTTAAAATAATTACCAATTTGAGGGTGGGGGAGGAGGGGTGTGTGTAGGGAAGGGCGGGTGGAGGTTGAGGCAATCAACAGCCGTTGCTTTGTGGGTAGACTCGTCCCCGCCATAGGAACGTGGAATGGCCACCACGGGAGGTGGAAGTTGCGCATCGAATTCGAGTATCGAACGGCCCTTGCAGCACGTACAGTGGGCACAGTGCGTAGGATCGACTGCTGCGCAGAGAAGACTCGGCAAGGCGCTGCGAGCGCGACGCGAGGCGAATGTTAATGCGGGACACGGCATCCTCCCCTCCTCCTCCTCCTCTAGGCCACGAAGACCCCCCCACGTCACCCTCCCCCACCCATGTCCCACACGTCCCCCCACCCACGTGCTCCCCCACCCACGTCCCGTCCACCCACGTGCTCCCCCCCACCAACATCCCCACGTCCCCCCCACCCACGTGCTCCCCCCACCCACGTCCCGTCCACCCACGTGCTCCCCCCCACCAACATCCCCCACGTCCCCCCCACCCACGTGCTCCCCCACCAACGTCCCCACCCACACCCACGTGCCCCCCCTCACGTCCCCCTCCCCCACCCATGTCCCACACGTCCCCCCACCACGTGCTCCCCCACCAACGTCTCCCTCCCCACCCACGTGCCCCCCCACCCACGTCCCACACGTCCCCCCACCCACGTGCCCCCCACCCACGTCCCACACGTCCCCCCACCCACGTGCCCCCCCCACCCACGTGCCCCCCCCNACCCACGTCCCCCCCCCACCACACCTCCAAACTGGCTTCACACATTTTTAACTACCGAATTTTTTTCTCGCTTTTCATTTAAACCGGGAGTTGTTCCACCGAGCTAAATCGTGTCTCTCTTTCTCTCTCTCGCTTCGTCTTCGTTCACCTTCTTCAGAGAAGCGACCCCGGCCACACACGCGCAGGCGATAGCTCACAAACCAAGTGGCGTATCGTCGACAGCATCACCAGCCGCGTCGTCCTCGTGCAAATGTATTGCAGCGCACAAATATTCTGAAACGTTCGTTCATTCCGAATGTGGTGGAAGGGCGGGGGGGCGTGGGGGGCGGGGGGGGGAGACCCCCACGAAGAGAAACCCACGTGACTTTCAGAGGTGCTCGCAAACGCAACAGGCTGTCAGGGTTTTTGGGTCGAACCCACGACCTCCTGCGTAACCAGGCGAGAAGGATAACATCTCCTAGGCTACACGGCACCCACATCTCTCCACACCGCTCCCTCCCCCGGTATAGCCATTATCAGACTGTTCGCTGCAAGCGCTGTGAGCGGGTAGGACCTATGATGGCCGCAACATCACACCAATGCCTTGGGTGGTCAGCACCACGCCCGGCCGCCTTTGTCTCCCCGGTGGCGATGTTTACTACACACCGCCTTCAGGTGTTCATTTGAGGCTGAGTCGACCTGTAAATGGGGAAGAGGCTCTGGGACCGGTTCAGATGAATCGTCGCTGCTGATGGTGTTGGTGGCTCTGAGCGGGAAGCGAACTCGGGCAGCCGGGTTCGTGAACGAGCGCGCTAACCGCTGCGCCACCGCTCCTGCCGGGTCCACGCATCCCCCCCCCTTCACCCCCCCCTCACCTCTACACATCCCCCACCCCCCGTCCTCCCATCTCGCTCCACCCCCCCCCAAAAAGACACACACCTGTGGACGATATTTACAATGGAGATAAAAGCCCATGAGTATGGTCCCAATATTACTCCGACTGGGACTACTACTACAATCGTCGGGGGAGGGCGACGATATATTGGAGTTCGTCCCACGAGGAGGAGAGAGAGGAATGGGGTCACTCGAGATGAGGAGGAGGAGGAGGATGGGGTGATTGGAGGGGAGGGAGTGGGGCGAGGGAAATTTAAGTCGAAGAAGTAGCAGTGGTGGGGAGGGGTGGGGNTAAGGAGTGAGGAGGAGACAAAGACAAAGATCCCCCGGATATCCTTAACAGACCGTTGGGGCCAAGTGTTGTTGGCGAGCAAACACCGAACAGGGGCACGTGAGGAGAGCAGGGGGCGAGAGAAGAGAGCACGAGNGAGAGAGAGACTTTTGACTTGTAAACAACTTTTATTGCCGCCAGCAGCAACAGGCGATTCCGATATGAAATACACAAAAGTCACCAGCAAACAAATAAACAACGCTATAAATCCACGCGCTGTGGCGCTAATGCACCGCGCACAACACGAAATAAAAGCCACGTGGTGGTGGTGGTCATCGCGCACGCCACGGTGAAGAGGGGCCGTCCACGCTGGTGCAGAGAGGGGCTTCTCCGGCTCCCCAGCGTTCGAAGAAGACGTGCACATCACCGCATGTGTGTGGTACATGACATGTGTGTGGTATGCGTGCTCCAGCCGGAGCCGCGCTTGAGCAGGCCCTGAACACTGGAAGCACAGAGCAGCCGTCTGTGTCACCTTCAGCATCTTTTTCCTCGTTCTGTACACCGCCATCTTCGCCTGAGCACAGGCGAAGTTGGCGAGGTCATGGCGCTTGTTAGCCAGGTAAGGCACCACCCATATACGATGCTGCTGTTGTAGAAGGGCACCCCCAGTTCCTGAAGATGTCCCAAAAGGCGGAACGTTGGTTTGAGCCGCTGGCAGCGTAAGTACTGGTGGGGCAGATCCTCCCTGGCGTTTGAGGAGAGGCAGTAAAGCCGTACGAACTCTCTCTTTCTCTCTCTCTCCNTCCCTCTCTTTTTTTTCTTTTACACGATCAGTGGAAACAAGAAGATGCTCGGTGTATTCGGCACTTTGCTTCGTTCCTCATTTCGTAAAAAAAATTTTACTTTGCTTTATGTAACACCACCACCTCACTCTCTCGGTCACTCTCTCGCTCACTCTCTCGCTCACTCTCTCAGTCACTCTCTCGCTCACTCTCTCGGTCGCTCACTCTCACTCTCTCGCTCTCTCGCTCACTCTCTCGCTCACTCTCTCGCTCACTCTCTCGGTCACTCTCTCGCTCACTCTCTCGGTCACTCTCTCGCTCACTCTCTCGGTCACTCTCTCTCTCGCTCACTCTCTCGTCACTCTCTCTCTCTNGCTCACTCTCTCGCTCACTCTCTCGGTCACTCTCTCGCTCACTCTCTCGGTCACTCTCTCGCTCACTCACTCTCTCGCTCACTCTCTCGCTCATCTCTCGGTCACTCTCTCGCTCACTCTCTCGCTCACTCTATCGGTCACTCTCTCGGTCACTCTCTCGCTCACTCTCTCAGTCACTCTCTCGTCACTCTCTCGCTCTCTCTCTCTCTAATTTCTCGTCGCGAGAAGCAAACAAAGTCGCGAACTCTCTCTTTCTCTCTCTCGCCCTCCCTCTCTTGAAGCCCTCTCGTCTGGTGGGGCAGATCCTCCCTGGCACCGAGGAAATGCACAAGTCTGTTACCCGGGGAGATTCGGCTAAGCCACCGGCCGATGAGAGCGAGAGAGAGAGAGGAGGAGGGGGGCGGTGACGTTGTTGGGATTCACGTGAGGAGGCGGGAGAGGAACGTGGGATGTGCGGAGGGGAAGGATCCCTCGGTGTGTGTAGGCACGGGACGAAGGGGAGTGGGTGGGGGGATGACATCGCCTGCGTGTGTGTGCATGCAAAACAACAACAACACACAAGGAAACTAAATAAGCAAAAAGGTTGAGTGAACGCAAATTCCTGATTTGTGCCAAAATGCACGGGGGGGGGGGGTGTAAGGAGAGCAGGGCCCGGACACGGGGCCAGGAGATGCGGTGGTGACATCGACAAAGAAATCGCGTAGAGAAGTGTTCCACGCTCGTTGTCAGAACACTGGTGTAGCGTGTGCGTAGTGTATAGTAGTGTATAGTAGTGTATAGTGTAATGTATAGTAGTGTATAGCGTAGCGTGTGGCGTAGTGTATAGTAGTGTGTAGCGTAGTGTATAGTAGTGTATAGTAGTGTACAGTGTAGTGTATAGTGTAGTGTGTAGCGTAGTGTATAGTAGTGTACAGTAGTGTGTAGTAGTGTGTAGCGTAGTGTATAGTAGTGTACAGCGTAGTGTGTAGTGTAGTGTGTAGCGTAGTGTATAGTAGTGTACAGCGTAGTGTAGTAGTGNAGTGTGTAGCGTAGTGTATAGTAGTGTATAGCGTAGTGTATAGTAGTGTACAGCGTAGTGTATAGTAGTGTATAGTGTAGTGTATAGTAGTGTACAGCGTAGTGTATAGTAGTGTGTAGCGTAGTGTATAGTAGTGTACAGCGTAGTGTGTAGTGTAGTGTGTAGCGTAGTGTATAGTAGTGTACAGCGTAGTGTATAGTGTAGTGTGTAGCGTAGTGTATAGTAGTGTACAGCATAGTGTGTAGTGTAGTGTGTAGCGTAGTGTATAGTAGTGTACAGCGTAGTGTGTAGTGTAGTGTGTAGCGTAGTGTATAGTAGTGTATAGTGTAGTGTATAGTAGTGTACAGCGTAGTGTATAGTGTAGTGTATAGCGTAGTGTATAGTAGTGTACAGCGTAGTGTATAGTAGTGTATAGTGTAGTGTATAGTAGTGTACAGCGTAGTGTATAGTGTAGTGTGTAGCGTAGTGTATAGTAGTGTACAGCGTAGTGTGTAGTGTAGTGTGTAGCGTAGTGTATGGTAGTGTATAGTGTAGTGTATAGCATAGTATAGTAGTGTACAGCGTAGTGTAATGTATAGTAGTGTATAGCGTCTGTGGCATAGGTGTAGTTAGTGTGTATCGTAGTGTAAGTAGTGTACATCTAGTGTATAGTGAGTTATAGTGTAGTGTATAGTTGTACAGCGTAGTGTATAGTGTAGTGTATAGCGTGTGTATAGTAGTGTACAGCGTAGTTGTAGTGATGTATAGCGTGTGTAGTAGTGTACCGTAGTGTGTATGTAGTGTGTAGCGTAGTGTATAGTAGTGTACAGCGTAGTGTAGTGTATAGTAGTGTATAGTAGTGTACAGCGTAGTGTATAGTGTGGCGGAGTGTGTAGCGTAGTGTATAGTAGTGTACAGCGTAGTGTATAGTGNAGTGTATAGTGTGTATAGTAGTGTACAGTAGTGTATAGTGTAGTGTGTAGTGTAGTGTTGNAGTGTAGCGTAGTGTATAGTAGTGTATAGCGTAGTGTATAGTTTCAGCGTAGTGTATTAGGTATAGTGTAGTGTATGGTAGTGTACATAGTGATAGTGTAGTGTATAGCGTAGTTATAGTAGTGTCAGCGTAGTGTAAGTGTAGTGTGTAGGTAGTGTATAGTAGTGTTAGTGNAGGTATAGTAGTGTACAGCGTAGTGTATAGTGTAGTGTATAGTTAGTGTATGGTAGTGTACAGCGTAGTGTATAGTGTAGTGTATAGCGTAATAGTAGTGTACAGCGTAGTGTAGTGTAGTGTGTAGCGTAGTGTATAGTAGTGTACAGCGTAGTGTATAGTGTAGTGTATAGCGTAGTGTATAGTAGTGTACAGCGTAGTGTGTAGTGTAGTGTGTAGCGTAGTGTATAGTAGTGTACAGCGTAGTGTATAGTGTAGTGTATAGCGTAGTGTATAGTAGTGTACAGCGTAGTGTATAGTGTAGTGTATAGTGTAGTGTATGGTAGTGTACAGCGTAGTGTATAGTGTAGTGTATAGCGTAGTGTATAGTAGTGTACAGCGTAGTGTGTAGTGTAGTGTGTAGCGTAGTGTATAGTAGTGTACAGCGTAGTGTATAGTGTAGCACAGGACCGACCTGCTGGAGAAGACAAGTACAGGACGGTGCAGTCCTCTGTGAGAGTAGGAGAAGCTCCTGTGCTATCTTGAAGAGGCAGCAGCGCAAATCTACCAAAAAAGGACTTGTGGCTGCACCTCAGAGCTCTACATCCTCCCTGACCTGTCCGGTGCGCCACAGAGAACTCCGGGCTCGGAGTGGCCTGTTCAGCCATCTGCGCACTCATCAAAACCCAACAAATGACAAACGTGCCATGGTCATCATCAATTAGATAGTGTAGTGTATTATAGTGTATAGCGTAGTGTAGTGTATAGTAGTGTATAGCGTAGCGTGTGACGTAGTGTATAGTGTAATTTGTAGCGTAGTGTGTAGTGTAGTGTAGTGTGTAGCGTAGTGTGTAGTGTATAGTGTAGTATGTAGTCTAGTGTGTAGCGTAGTGCATAGTGTATAGTAGTGTACAGCGTAGTGTAAAGTGTAGTGTATAGTGTAGTGTGTAGCGTAGAATATAGTGTAATGATAGCTTAGTGTATACTGTAGTCTATAGTCGTGTATAGCGTAGTGTATAGGTAGTGTATAGTTGTATATAGCGTAGTGTATAGTGTAGGTATAGTCGTGTATATCGTAGTGTATAGTAGTGTATAGTGTAGTGTATAGTTGTATATCGCGTAGTGTATAGTGTAGTGTACAGTGTAATAGTAGTGTATAGCATAGCGCAGTGTTCTTCACTCATCATCAGAGAGGGTGCCACTTTCATCGATAAGACATCATCAGTGTGAGGGCAGCCACACATTTGAAGCCATTGTTGTGTTTGACAGCAACACGATGATGATGGGGGGGGAGGGTGTTTTCACTTTGTATGGATTGTAGGGAGGCCGCATGTCAGGAGCCGCAAGAAAGGCCACATGAGTGGCCCCCAGTGGCCCCGCGGGCCTTACAATGAAGGACGCCGCTCGCTCCGCGCAGGTAGAGAGCGAGCGAGAGGCGGAGGTGGTGACAGAGAGCGAGTGAATGTCTGGTGGTGCGGCGTGTAAACTTCTCCACTGGGGAGACAAAGGCGGCCGGGTGTGGTGTTGGCCACCCACCAATCGCGTGCCGTGCCCGCCTTCGCTAACAGCACTTGCCCAACAGTTTGTTCAGGCTACACGGGGGGTCATTGTATTTGTTTCGTGGTGGTGGCGTTGTTGGCAGAGGTCGCAAACGGGTTTTGATTCCTTACCCGTACCCGGCCGCACCAGGGTCGCAAATGGTACCCGTTCCCTACCCGTACCCTACCCGAAATGAGTGACAAACGGTTACTCACCAGTGACTCACGGCCTACCCGTACCCGTACCCGGCCGCACCAGGGTCGCAAACAGCAACCCGTACCCGCACCCGGCCGGGTACGGGTAGCCGGGTATCGGGTAGGGTACGGTTATCGGTACCCGGTTGCGACCTCTGGTTGTTGGTGGTCGTCGTGGTGGTGTCGAGGCAGGGTCTCGTCAGCTGGCAATGATCACCACGGCGCGGCTGAGCGTGAGAGCTCGGCTCCACGTGTCTGGTGAGTCCACCAGGGCCACGGTGGCTAGGAGATGTTAACTACCTCGCCTGGTATGCAAGAGGTCGTGGGTTCGAACCCGACCCTGACGATGCCTGTTGTATATTTAGAGTTTGCGTGTATTTATTCCGTGGTGAGATGTTAACTACCTCGCCTGGTATTCTAGAGGTCGTAGGTTCGATCCCGACCCTGACTATGCCTGCTGTATAGCTGGAGTGTGCGTGTCTCTCTCTCCGTGGTCGCGTGGATTTTTCTCCGGGTCCTCTGGGTTTTCCCTCCAAATTTAGAATCAACGTGCGTTTAGAGTATTTGGCTGCGGTCAAAAATTCCGCGTGATAAGCCACGTCCTTGAGCCATCATTTGTGATGGACTTGTCGCTTCTGCAAAGAAGCTACATAGCTCAGTGGGGCCTTACCTGGTAAAATAAACATAGGTCCGACCATTAGTGGCCGTCGATGTAATAACGAGGGTTATACGTGAAGACACACGCGTGCCTTGGGCATTCAGAAGTCAGTTTGCCGGCTGTTCCGTGGCGCCTACGCTGCTGCTACTGCACGAGACTGGCTGCCTGGAACCCAGGACCTCCGCACTCATGTTGCGAAACTCCCTTCACCCTGTGGGTGGGCTTCGAGGATATGCCCTCTCCTCTTCTCTTACAGATAAAAAAATGTGGACGAATAACCATCTCGATGATAATTGTTTTTTACCCTTCTATCTGGCAACAAAACTGACACCCAGATGTTTTACGCCAAAAGTCGTTTTGGCGTCATCTGGTCCAACCCATGTGAGACTAGGCTCGAAGGAAAGCTGTCTCGGGTGTGAACCAATCAACTTCAAGGACAGTGCATATTATCAGAGTTGTGTTTTTTGTTTGCATTATGACTGCAGGTATTGTGGTCTTGTAAACATGACTCCTTGTAAAAAAGGTGTCAGTTTTTGCCAGATAGAAGGGTAAAAAAAAACAATTATCATATTTTTACTGGCAAATGAGGTTCCAATGGTGTAAATGCTTACCCGGCTCTCATACTCTGATGGTGCATTGTCTTTGAGTTGTGCGCCTTTTGGCGTCATCTGGTCCAACCCATGTGAGACTAGGCTCTAAGGAAAGCTGTCTCGGGTGTGGACCAATCAACTTAAAAANCAGTGCATACATTATCAGAGTTATGTTTTTGTTTGCATTATGACTACAGGTATTGTGGTCTATGTAAACATGACTCCTTGTTAAAAAGATGTCAGTTTTGTTGCCAGATAGAAGGGTAAAAAACCAATTATCATATTTTTTACTGGCAAATGAGGTTCCAATGAATAACCACCTCCTCCACCTCCTTCTTCCTCTTCCTCCACGCGTCTGTCCCACTCGTTGTGGGCGTTCCACTCCCATTGCCAATCTTCTCCATGCTGCCCTGTCCTGCGCCATCTCTCTTTCCGCTACTCGGGCCACCGTGTCCATCGCACCACATCGCCCCCCACCCCGTCACCTCTTCTTCTGCCTTTCCTCTTGATCTCTTTCCTTACCACTTGCCATCTGACCCACATAATTTCTCCACGTGGCCGAACCACACCAGAGGCTTTTATCTCTCTCTCTCATCTTCTCTGTGATTTCTACCACCTCGAGTCTTCCTCTCACTTCTTCATTTCTCGCCGTGTCCTTCCTTGTCAAAGCCAACATCCACCGCGACATCCTCATCTCTGTGACTGTCATAGCTTATCTTCTTGGTTCTTTCGGTAAAGTGACGTAGAAAGGAAATAATAAAATAATAAAATAAACATAATAAAATTATTCTCACGACGTTTCGGCCACAACGCAAGCAGCCGTCCTCAGGTGAAGAACAGGGCTGTCGGAAAGACAGCGTCTGAATGAACACCACCAGGCTTGGCAGCGTTGGAGGGGAAGGGCGCCTTGACAAAGGAATTTGCATATCAACAGGAATTTAGTATATTTATGGAAAATGCAGATATGGGATTAGTCACTACTTGCAGAATGTGTAGGTGAGGGAGGGGTCTCAAAGTCATATTATGCTCGTGCATTATGTAGGATTGTCATCGCTAAGTCCTCCCTCTTTCTTGTGCCCAGCACTCGGCCCCATTCAACAGCAGCGGCCTCCCCGCCGTCTTGTAACCCCTTTTCCCTTCAAACCTCCTCACTGCCATCCGTGTATTCCATCTGTAGCGTCATAGACCATCCGGGTTGCTGGTTGCTCGTGCCCATGCACGCTGCCCGTAATCCAGCCCAGTGGGGGTAGGTGGGGCTAATCTAAGTTATCTTAACACGTAGGCTTTCGCGACCAATGTTATTCATAATCAACGTTTTTGGGTTTAGATCGCGTTATTTATAAATGTGTCGTAACCCTCCACCACCCGACACGGCCAATCAGTAAAAAAGTGTCACGTTGACAAAAGACAAATAGTTCACTGCTTTAGCCCGCCGGTGTGTTGAAGCCACAACATTTACAATTTGAGTAGTACGACGTTTCGCTGGTAATTGCATCCAGCATCATCGGGCAATTCGCCAGAATGGTGAATTGCGAATTGCCCGATGATGCTGGATGCAATTACCAGCGAAACGTCGTACTCAAATTGTAAATGTTGTGGCTTCAACACACCGGTGGGCTAAAGCAGTGAACTATTTGTCTTTTGTCAACGTGACACTTTTTTACTGATTGGCCGTGTCGGGTGGTGGAGGGTTACGACACATTTATAAATAACGCGATCTAAACCCAAAAACGTTGATTATGACTAAGTTGTCTTGTTGTTGTTATTTGACTTGCATCCCACTGGATATTTGCACAGGTTGGTGTACGGTGATTTTTTTCTGCAATATTTTGCTGTCTTTTCTTGGATTTTCTGTTTGCACATAGTCACTTTAAGATGTTTTCTTGTTCATGTTTTTGTTGTTTGTTTGTTGCGGTTGCACCCGATTCAAGAGCCGAATGGCTCACAGGGCTCTATACCTAATAAATGAACTTTGAAATGAACTTTGAAGGTGGATCACCGCACGAATGTTGTGAAACTTCCTTCAAGTGGGCGTCGAGAAGGCGTCGTCACACTCCCGGCTCGCCAGTGGAAGGCGGTACAGCAAAGGTGGACAAGTCGCCATCTTCTTCTTGGTTCTTTCGGTAAAGTCACGTAGAAGGGAAGTAAAAAAATAATAAAAATAAAACATAATAAAATAATTCTCACGACGTTTCGGCCAAACGCAAGCAGCCGTCCTCAGGTGGAGAACAGGTCCGTCAAGTAGACAGAGTCTTCGGACTCTGTCTACTTGACGGACCTGTGGCCGAAACGTCGTGATAATTATTTTATTATGTTTTATTTTTATTATTTTATTACTTCCCTTCTACGTGACTTTACTGAAAGAACCAAAAGATGAATCCCTGCAGTCACGAAAGCTTTAAATCGAAATTTAAGTCGCCATCTGTTTAGATGTGTACGGGGGATAGAGCGTTGCGCCCTCGCACAAGCCCTGGGTTTTCTCCGGGTGCTTCGGTTCCTCCTCCCCACTTCTATAATTAATAATAATAAACACGGCTCATCATTCATTGGCTCAAAACATCTCAAATAAAAAAANCACAACGCGTTAGGACCTTCCTGAAAAAAACGAGTCATACGACTCTGTGGATAAATTAACAAATGATGCGTTTAATATATTTACTTATATATATTTGTCTACTTTATTAGAACTGTGTGGGGGGGTGGAGATCCCCGCTTACTTATTCCTCGCAGTCTGCTGCACGGGATGACTGACTGAGCAGATCAAGAGACACGTCTGCTGAGGTGACAAAGCAGAGATAAGGGTAGCGATTGCATTCAGACGCCAGACAAAAATCCAAATTGCATTTTACGGAATCAACTAAAGAAAGTGTCACGTTAACATTTGTACGCATGTACGTACGTTGAACTTCTTTCGTGCCGTACGTAGCCAACCGTGCTAATCGGAGGTTGCGGGGGGGGGAGTGACAAGAAACTAAACACGCAAACGGTTGCAAAGAATTCGTTTACAATCTTGGTGATTTAAAAGTGTGCAGCTCGCCAAATGAATCACTAACTATTACAACTAAAACAATATCTATGTTTTAGAGTTGATTGAGGCTAATTCCACGTGGGGAGAGGTAGTGTAGCAGTGATCGCACCGCGCTACGAACCCGCTTACGGCCAACACCGGTGACGAATATCAGGTACTCATTCGAGGCTGAGTCGACCTAGGGAGGCCCAGGACCGCTTCAGATCATCGTCACTGCACGCAGGCACAGCAACAAAGACGGCAAGAGACCGCCACGCTGGAGGGGCACTATTTACGTTGTACGAAAGCCACGTAGACAAATGGAACTCACACAGACAGCCAATTAATTACAGACGCGCAGACAGACAACCGACTGCATAGACTCAGCAACGGTGACTGGGTGCAAACAGATGGATGCGGGATGCAGAGATAAGCGCCACTGCATCCGCAGAGACAGTTAGTTACATCTAGTGGGACAAAGATAAAGATTCCCCCGGCATCGCCTTCTCACAGACTGTTGGGGCAAGTGCTACGAATGCCAAGACGGCGCACACGTGGCGTGCGAGTGGCCAGCACCGCGTGCTGGACGTTTGCACTCCGGCACCAGGTAGCTCATTTTAAGGTCGAGCGGATCTAGGGGCGGCCCAGGGACCGGTGCAGATATTCATTCGCCGATGGTGTTGCAGTCGAACCGGGCGGCGGGGGTTCGCCACGCGGTGCGCTAACCGCTGCGCCACCGCTCACACGGAGACCAGGGACCGTACCTCCGTCTATAAGTTCGCCTGAATATCACAACGTTTTCTTGGTTCTTTCGGTAAAGTCACGTCGAAGAAAAATAATAACGCTGTCTTTCCGACAGACCTGTTCTTCACCTGAGGACGGCTGCTTGCGTTGTGGCCGAAACGTCGTGAGAATTATTTTATTGTTTTATTTTTATTATTTTATTATTTCCCTTCTACGTGACTTTACCGAAAGAACCAAGAAGATGAATCCCTGCAGTCACGAAAGTTTAAATCGAAATCACAACGTTGATAGAGACGGGGATTTGACATGTTAAGGGTCCGCGAAGCCATCGGCATGAAGCTTGTTGCAGAGCAAAACGTCGTACTCGAATTGTCAATGTTGCAGTGGGTTCACTTCAACACGCAACCCGTGGTGCATGCTGAAGTTTCAGTTTCATTCGTTAGGTATAACCCTGTGAGCCATGCGTCTCTTGAGTCGGGTGCAACCGCAACAAACAAAAACATGAACAAGAAACATCGTAAAGTGACTACACGCAACAGAAAAATCCAGGAAAAAACAGCAAATCTTCCAGAAAAAACACCGCATTGCAACGCTGTGTGCAAAATCCCAGTGGGATGCAAGTCAAACAATAACAACCATAAGACAATTTAGATGAAAGTTATCAGGCCAACTCTGTGCTACAACAAACAAACGTGGCTAACGAAAACGTTTTAAAAAATACCAAAATAAAGCTATAAAAACAATGTAACAGTGATCATCATAGGAACTGTGATTAAAATTTACCACTCACTAATTGGCTCGTTCTGTTTACATTACAAACGCTCACTGATTGGCTGTGCCGGGTGGTGGCGGGTTTAGCGACACATTTATATTTACGCGATCTAACCCAACAAAANTATCTAGACGGGGAGGCGGGGGGGNTAGGGGGGGGGAAAGGTGACTCCCCCCCCNGCCCCCAGCAAAGCAACTCTGCTGTTCAAATCTGAAACGTGACTCCACTGCCGTCACTCTCTTCGCCACCTTCTGTGAGTCCCCAGCGCCGTAGAGAGGGGCACGCGGCACGGGTCGGGGGNTGGGGGTGGGGGTGGGGCAGGGGTGGGGGCGGGGGGTGGGGGTGGGGCAGGGGTGGGGGCGGGGGTTGGGGGTGGGGGTGGGGTGGGGGGTGGGGTAGGGGTGGGGGCGGGGGTGGGGCGGGGGTAGAGTGGGGGCGGGGTTGGAGGGTGGGGGTGGAGGTGGGGNCAGGGTGGGGGCAGGGGTGGGGGCGGGGTTGGAGGGTGGGGGNTGGAGGTGGGGCAGGGNTGGGGGTGGGGGTGGGGGGTAGAGGTGGGGNCGGGTGGGGGTGGGTAGGGTGGGGGCGGGGTTGGAAGTGGGGTGGAGGTGGGGGCAGGGGTGGGGGCGAGGGGTAGAAGTGGGGGAGGGGGACGTCCCCTCTGGTGTGAAGCAAAGCTGGCGGCTGGGAGCAAACAAATAACCAATAAATAAATGTTTCGGCTTTCGTGACTGCAGGGATTCATCTTCTGGTTCTTTGGTAAAGGTAGAATGGAAATAATAAAAATAAAACATAAAATAATTCGACGTTTCGGCCACAACGCAAGTAGCCGTCTTCAGGTGAAGACCAGGTCTGTGGGGAGACGCTGTCTCCCCGACAGACGCCAAGCAAAGCTTTTGTCGGCCGGATGAGGGGNCAAACGGGCGCGGCATGAGAGAAGAGATGGAGTGATGTGGCAGGAGGACGTGGAGCTGAGTGGACTTGTGACTGGTACCAGCGGTGTCAAGTCGGCCTCAGTGGAGGAGGCTGTGAAGGACGCTTGGGCNGTTNGAGGCAGTCGCCCTCCAACAACAACGGAGGGCGGAGGAGCGACGTCACAACAACGAGCGTAGCGCCGGGTGGATAAAGCACAGCAAGTGGCACAGTAGGGGGCAGTGTGCATCNGCCAGTCTCTGTATCTCAGTCAGTCGATGGCACTGGGTTTGTCANGTGACTGCCAGCGGGCGTAACACTTCACGTGGCTCAAGGTGCATGGCCGTGGCACAAGGTCTGTGAGTACGCCACTGTGTGAATGGCGGTGTTGTTGTGTATGTCTGTATGTATGTGTATGTATGTGTGTGTGTATGTCTGTGTGTGTATGTATGTTGTGTATGTATGTCTGTGTGTGTAAGTATGTCTGTGTCTGTGTGTGTATGATGTGTGTGTATGTATGTGTGTGTATCTGTGTGTGTGTATGTATGTGTGTGTGATGTATATCTGTGTGTGTTGTATGTCTGTGTATGTATGTATGTTTGTCTGTGTATGTATATCTGTGTGTATGTACATCTGTGTGTGTATGTATGTGTGTGTATGTATGTGTGTGTATGTGTGTGTATGTACCTGTGTGTGTCTCTGTGTGTGTGTCTGTGTGTGTGTCTCTGTGTGTGTGTGTGTGTGTGTGTGTGTGTATATGTATATCTGTGTGTGTATGTATATCNGTGTGTATGTATATCTGTGTGTGTATGTTGAACTTCTTTCGCACCCTACGCAGCCAACCGCGATTATCAGGCGGCTGTCACAGGGCGCTTTAGCTGCAGTCCAATGTCCGCTTTCGGTCAGCGCTACGCTGCACTACGAACCCGGCGACCCGTCTGTGTGTATTTAAACAACGTTAGCAATGATTCTCAACCCCCAGCTCATCGTTATCATTCCGCACATTTTCAGCCTGAATTAACAACGGCTCAACCGTAGGCACCGTTTGGTCCGGATTTGAAAGCAAATTGAGGAACGCTTTGGTGCGTCTCTAATGAATGCTCCGGCGGACGAACAAAAAGGATCAAGTTACAAATGAACAAACCGATAGTTCAATCAGCAAATCGATTAAGCGGCAGATTTAAAAAAAAGCGTGAATTATCCAACGCATACACCAATCAACGGAGGAGGTACCGCAGAGACATCGATAGACGGATCGATTGAGCTGAATCAACGCAATCAACGCCGTCTGCTATTCAGTTCATCTTCTGCAGGTGAAGGCGACGCCGCTTGATTAAGAGCCGTGAGGTCGGACACAGCCGCTGATTCTAGGCCCACGGCGTCGGATATCGATGATCAAAATTCCGTCTCCCCTCCAACAGTCCACTCGTGCCGTCCCCTTTTACATCCTTTATATTAAGTTTACTTGCTTGCTTGCGCGCTTGCACGCTTACGACCGTGCAAATCTTTTGGTCGTTTTTTAACCCACTTCCCGTGATCCAATCGAGCTGACATTTTGCACGCAGACTCGTTGTGCGTGACAATTAATTTTGTGAAATTTTTTTCCAAAATTTTACACTTTTTAGGGAAAAAAATGATATGTAATTACCAATTGCTTAATGGTGGCAAGCAATCATCTGACCCATAGGTGGCAGCCATCTCAACCCAGAGGACGAGAGGACTCTAGCCGCCACACATATAAAGGATTTATAGTGAAAAACTTTGTTTTTACCGGTTAATTTTTTATTACACGCTTTTATTTAACTCACTCTGTCTGTTGTATCCTCAACTCTGTCTGTTGTCGAATCCACAAATCTTGTAACTCAATTGTAACCCACTTCCCAATGTCGTATCGACTGCAAACTTGGTATACGTATGTCATACTGATGACAATACTATATTCTTCTTCTTTGGTTATTTCGGTTAAGTCACGTCTAAAGATAAAATAATAAATTAAATAATAGCATATTACGACGTTTCGATTGCAACACAAGCAATCATCATCAGGCATAAAAGAAATAGCAACAAAAATCTAACTAGAAAACTATAAACAGACATACAAGCAGACAGACATCACAAGGACACACAGAGAGAGACACATATCGGCACAATATTCTATCATAAAAAAAAAATTAAGCAATCTTTTCTATATGTTATGTTTCGTCTTGGGTCTAATTGTCCACGCTCAACTGACGTTGGCTCTAAATCACCACGTTCCCTTACGTTATGGCAAGCTTCGGGGCCACTTCCTGGAGTCGTGGAGTTCTGCCATTACTCGTACGGTACATTTCATTAAAGCGTGTTTTAGAAAAAAAGTATTTTCAAATATTACTTATATCCTCACACAATAGCCGTCAACACCTTACCAGTGATCTACCTCATTCATAGCAGTCAACACCTGACCAGTGACCTAGTTTATTACACACAAATTCAGACCTTACTGGTCACATCTTGCCCCTCATAAATCTCAACGTTCATCTCACAAAGTCCCATCATCACAAGGGACAAGAAACACAAATAGACAACAAAAACATGTGTTTGCCCGTATCGAAAAGGCTGTACACCATACGGACTTGAAATCTCAATTTCCCTGTACAAGAATACGGAGTAAACCATATGGGTTGATAGCTATATCCTCCGAGCCCCCTTTCTGGAAGGTTCGCTCACCCCCATTTCCCCTTCAGCCAATCATCGTCCTCTTCTCCAAGGGTTGTCAACCGTTGCCCCCTGCAGTCGACCTCTCGCTCACCGCCGTTCACGTTTGAATCTCTTCTCCAATCCCCTGTGAGTCTCTCATCCTAACCAACCGTCTTTGAGGCTTCCTGCGCCAATTAGAAGAGACATTGGATGACTCCCACGTACGCTTGTCAGGTAAGTGGTCTGTTGCCTCAGTCATCACAAAGGTCATCACCGAGATCATCACAAAGGTCATCACCGGTCATCACTAAGGTCATCACAAAGGTCATCACAAGGTCATCACAAAGGTCATCACAAAGGTCATCACCGGGATCATCACTAAAGTCATCACAAAGGTCATCACCGGGATCATCACAAAGGTCATCACAAAGGTCATCACCGGGATAATCACTAAGGTCATCACAAAGGTCATCACAAAGGTCATCACCGGGATCATCACTAAGGTCATCACGAAGGTCATCACAAAGGTCATCACCGGGATTATCACTAAGGTCATCACTAAGGTCATCACAAAGGTCATCACAAAGGTCATCACAAAGGTCATCACCGGGATCATCACGAAGGTCATCACAAAGGTCATCACCGGGATCATCACTAAGGTCATCACGAAGGTCATCACAAAGGTCATCACCGGGATCATCACGAAGGTCATCACAAAGGTCATCACCAAGGTCATCACAAAGGTAATCACAAAGGTCATCACCGGGATCATCACGAAGGTCATCACAAAGGTCATCACCGGGATCATCAATAAGGTCATCACAAAGGTCATCACAAAGGTCATCAAACTCAATTATCTACTCTATCCCCTTCCAGCCTCTTTATTAATGTGCTATTAAAAGGGGGCATTGTCCGAAACGTCACCAATATATATATATATATCCCCCCCCCCNTCTTAAGGTCACGCAAACACAGTGTTCAGAATCAGCATCTTCATTTAGACTACTGCAGAAGGAGGAATCCGATGAGCTATGAAGCTCTTTGTTTCACAGATCTCCAGCGTGGTGGCACGGGGCTCAGCAAATTACGACAACAGCAAACAATACGAGAGAACAACACTTACGATAGGAGTGCCGAAATAGAGACGAATGGTAAGCAGGTCAGTAAATAAACATTCGTAATGCACCACTTCATTAATGATATTAGTCCGATTGATCGTGCTTGGTCAAGGCAGCAAAAAACATCAACACGACAGTCCCAGACCAACACCAAGACAACACCACAACAGCAGCAGCAGCCCCAAAATGCAGTTGTCAGGCTAACATTGAAGGGTCGTGTTGTTGATGTTGTTGTGACTGATGAACGCGTTGAATGGCTGTGTTGTTAGCTGCGCTTGTTCACCAACTGCCAAGACAGCAGCACCACCACCACCAGAACCACCAGCACCACCACCATCACCACCAAGACCAACAGCACCACCAGCAGCACACCACCACAGCAGCACCACCACCAAGACCAACAGCACCAGCACCACCAAGATCAACAGCACCACCATCAGCACCACCACCACCAGCAGCACCACCACCAAGACCAACAGCACCAGCACCACCATCACCAGCACCACCAGCACCACCACCATCACCAGCACCACCACCAAGACCAACAGCACCACCAGCAGCACCACCAGCAGCACCACCACCAAGACCAACAGCACCAGCACCACCAAGACCAACAGCACCACCATCAGCAGCACCACCAGCAGCAGCACCACCACCACCAGCACCACCACCAAGACCAACAGCACCACCAGCAACACACCACCACCAGCAGCACCACCACCAAGACCAACAGCACCAGCACCACCATCAGCACCACCACCACCAGCACCACCACCATCACCAGCACCACCACCAAGACCAACAGCACCACCAGCAGCACCACCACCAGCAGCAGCACCACCAAGACCAACAGCACCACCAGCATCACCAGCACCACCACCAAGACCAACAGCACCACCAGCAGCAGCACCACCACCAGCAGCAGCACCACCAAGACCAACAGCACCAGCACCACCACCAAGACCAACAGCACCACCAGCAGCACCACCACCAAGACCAACAGCACCAGCACCACCAAGACCAACAGCACCACCATCAGCACCACCACCAAGACCAACAACAGAAGCAGCACCACCAGCACCACCACCAAGACCAACAGCACCAGCACCACCAAGACCAACAGCACCACCAGCAGCACCACCACCAGCAGCACCACCACCAAGACCACAGCACCAGCACCACCACCAGCAGCACCACCACCAAGACCAACAGCACCACCAGCAGCACCACCACCAGCAGCAGCACCACCAAGACCAACAGCACCACCAGCATCACCAGCACCACCACCAAGACCAACAGCACCACCAGCAGCAGCACCACCACCAGCAGCAGCACCACCAAGACCAACAGCACCAGCACCACCACCAAGACCAACAGCACCACCAGCAGCACCACCACCAAGACCAACAGCACCAGCACCACCAAGACCAACAGCACCACCATCAGCACCACCACCAAGACCAACAACAGAAGCAGCACACCAGCACCACCACCAAGACCAACAGCACCAGCACCACCAAGACCAACAGCACCACCAGCAGCACCACCACCAGCAGCACCACCACCAAGACCAACAGCACCAGCACCATCACCACCACCAAGACCAACAGCACCACCAACACCACCAGCACCAACAGCAACACCACCACCAGCACCATTAGCAGCACCAACAAATTATGAGTGTGTTGTTTTTTTTATCAAAACCAGGAACAATAAAAAAAACATCCGCCATTCGCCACGACGTCACCATGGCGCCTGTGCCAGGCTAGGTGCACTTGCGAGGCCACGTGAAGTGTGGAAGGCTCGCTGCTTAAACAAGGTCTCGGGATAGACCCGGCAGATGCCATGGGCTGACTTTCCACGTTTTACCGGCCCGGCGCTCCGCTGGTTGTTGTGGAGCGTCGCTCCTCTGCCCCCGCTGTTGCTGGATGGGCGACTGCCTCCAACTGCCCAGTAAGCAGCGTCCTCCACGAGCCTCCTCCTCCACAGAGGCCGATCTTGGCATTCATAGTCTACTGCACCTCGTCAGCCCTTCAATTCTCCAGGCCGTGAGAGAATTGGGTTGATCCCTTTCTGGCAATAAAACAGGAGGTGTTAAGATGATGAAACACCAAACAGAAACCCTTTGCAAGGAATCCTGTCTGCATTAGCCACACTACTCGTGGTGAACATGCAAACAGAAACAACACAATGCTCTGGTAGTAGATGATGATGCATTGTCTTTGGAACTGATTGGTCCACACCAGAGACAGCTTTCTTTAGAGCCTCGTCTCAAACAACGCCAAAAGGCACAAGTACATGTGCTTAATCCAGACATGATTCTTTGCAAAATATTTCCGTTTGGTGTTTAAACATTTAAACACCCATATTCTTGGTTCTTTTGGTAAAGTCACGTAGAAGGGAAATAATAAAACAATACAAATGTAAAACAATAAAATTCTCACGACGTTTCCATTGCAGCACAAGCAATCATCATCAGGTGTGAAAAGCACAGTAAGAACATTTTCTTGCTGTGGTTTTATATTTTTATTATTTATTATTTCCCTTCTACGTGACTTTACCGAAAGAACCAAGAAAATGAATCCCTGCAGTCACGAAAGCTTTAAATCTAAGCATCCGTTTTTATTGCCAAAAGGGTAAAAACCTATTATGTATTGTGATCGAAACGTCGTAGTTTTTTGTTATTTTTCTTTCAACCTATCTACGTGACTTACCGAAAGACCCAAAGAATATGAATTCCTGCAGCCACGAAAGCGACCAGCTTTGGCTGGTAGGATGTGGATGGTTTAGTGTTTGTATTTGTATATCTTTGGGTGATTTATTTACCTTTCTGGTACTTTGCACAAACTTTCACGTGTTTTTTTTTGTATTGTTTGCTGTTGTGACGTTCTTACCCNGCGCCCCGACTGGACATCTGTGAAAAAAAGCTTAATTAGCTCATCGGATTCCTCCTGCGGTACAAACGCAGACTCTCGTTATGAAACCCCATAGGCGGCCAGCCTGAACTTTCCACAGGCAAAGCGAAAACGGAGCAGCGCGGATTAATAATGATGACCAAGAGACCTGGGAACTTTTGTGTGGAGCTACGGTGGGGGGGGGGGGGNAGTGGGGGCGGGGGGNCATGTGGCTGCCCACGACAACACTATGCAGCCGATTTTAGATTTGAAACTTTCGTGACTGCAATTATTCATATTCTTAGGTTTTTTCGGTAAAGTCACGTAGGTAAAAACACTAGAAAGTAAAATTTAAAAAAATTTAAAATCACGACGTTTCGGAGGCAACACAAGCTTCCGTCTTCAGGTGGTACCGTCACAGCCACGACAGCTGTATTACTTGATACCGTCACAGCCACGACAGCTGTATTACTTGATACAGTCACAGCCACGTCAGCTGTATTACTTGATACAGTCACAGCCACGACAGCTGTATTACTTGATACAGTCACAGCCACGACAGCTGTATTACTTGATACAGTCACAGCCACGACAGCTGTATTACTTGATACCGTCACAGCCACGACAGCTGTATTACTTGATACAGTCACAGCCACGTCAGCTGTATTACTTGATACAGTCACAGCCACGACAGCTGTATTACTTGATACAGTCACAGCCACGACAGCTGTATTACTTGATACCGTCACAGCCACGACAGCTGTATTACTTGATACAGTCACAGCCACGTCAGCTGTATTACTTGATACAGTCACAGCCACGACAGCTGTATTACTTGATACAGTCACAGCCACGACAGCTGTATTACTTGATACAGTCACAGCCACGACAGCTGTATTACTTGATACAGTCACAGCCACGTCAGCTGTATTACTTGATACAGTCACAGCCACGTCAGCTGTATTACTTGATACAGTCACAGCCACGTCAGCTGTATTACTTGATACAGTCACAGCCACGTCAGCTGTATTACTTGATACAGTCACAGCCACGACAGCTGTATTACTTGATACAGTCACAGCCACGTCAGCTGTATTACTTGATACAGTCACAGCCACGTCAGCTGTATTACTTGATACAGTCACAGCCACGTCAGCTGTATTACTTGATACAGTCACAGCCACGACAGCTGTATTACTTGATACAGTCACAGCCACGTCAGCTGTATTACTTGATACAGTCACAGCCACGACAGCTGTATTACTTGATACAGTCACAGCCACGACAGCTGTATTACTTGATACAGTCACAGCCACGACAGCTGTATTACTTGATACAGTCACAGCCACGTCAGCTGTATTACTTGATACAGTCACAGCCACGACAGCTGTATTACTTGATACAGTCACAGCCACGTCAGCTGTATTACTTGATACAGTCACAGCCACGTCAGCTGTATTACTTGATACAGTCACAGCCACGACAGCTGTATTACTTGATACAGTCACAGCCACGTCAGCTGTATTACTTGATACAGTCACAGCCACGACAGCTGTATTACTTGATACAGTCACAGCCACGTCAGCTGTATTACTTGATACAGTCACAGCCACGACAGCTGTATTACTTGATACAGTCACAGCCACGTCAGCTGTATTACTTGATACAGTCACAGCCACGTCAGCTGTATTACTTGATACAGTCACAGCCACGTCAGCTGTATTACTTGATACAGTCACAGCCACGTCAGCTGTATTACTTGATACAGCTGTCGTGGCTGTGACGGTACCACCTGAAGACGGAAGCTTGTGTTGCCTCCGAAACGTCGTGATTTTTTATTTTTGTTATTTTATTTTACTTTTTTATGTTTTTACCTACGTGACTTTACCGAAAAAACCTAAGAATACTACGCAGCCGATGAATGAACAACGCCACCGGCTTGTCTCGCGGTGAGAGCTCCACTGGTGGGCCACAGTGGGGCAGGTAGCAACGCTGCCCGCCTGCAAGAGGGCCTCGTTCGCTGTCTTCTCGGAGCGAGGCCTGGGAAGCATTTATTGGCATTTTACAACAGCAACAGAAACAAAGAAGAAAAAGTAGAAGGGAAATAATAAAATACTAAAAATAAAACAATAAAATACAATTCTCACGACGTTTCGGCCACAACGCAAGCAGTCTTTCTGACAGACCTGTTCTTCGCACGAGGACGGCTGCTTGCGTTGTGGCCGAAACGTCGTGAGAATTGTATTTTATTATGTTTTATTTTTATTATTTCATTAATTCCCTTCTACGTGACTTTACCGAAAAAACCAAGAAGATGAATCCCTGCAGTCACGAAAGCTTTAAAACGAAAAAAGTAGGCTCTCGCGACCGATGTTATTCGTAATGAAAGTTTAGGGCCCGATGATGCAGGTTGATGTAATTAGCGGCGAAACGTCGCGGTACTCAAATTGCAAACGTTGTGGATTTACTCTCCAATACACCGGTGGGCTGAAATAGTACACTACACTATACACTACACTATACATTACGCTATACACTACTATATACTATACTATGCACTATACTATACACTATACACTACACTATACACTACACTATACTATGCATTACACTATGCACTACACTATACACTACACTATACACTACACTATACTACGCATTACACTATACACTACACTATACTAGTGACTAATTGGCATGGTTTGTTTACCTGACAAACCTTACTGGCTGTGTCGGGTGGTGGAGGTTCACGACACATTTACACTTCACGCGATCCAACCCCTAAACCGCTTCATCATGAACAAGAAAAGTAGCCGGGCACACATGGTTCATGTTTGTTATTGAACAGCTCGCCCCACTGCCACAGACTCCTGCGCGTGCTTCTGTAAACAGAGCCTATGTCCGGCTAACGTGGTGATCGGCTCTGCCGGTCCCGCTTTACAGCCAATGGGGGGAGAGCCTGGGAGCATGGCCTCGGGATGTCAGCTAGGGTGATTGGTTCTGCTGGTCTTGGCCTCAGCCAATGGGAAGACAAGTCGGGGCGTGGTCCCGGGAGTTGATGGGGAATCTGGAACATTCGGCGCAGGCTATTAAGGATTGGCTGGAGTGCACCACGTGACCCAGGCGTTAAATAAGGGAGAGATCACAGACACGTGGTCAGACACGGAACGAAGAGAGAGAGGGGCCACGCGCGAGCGGGCTCCGGGTGCCATGTGGCGCTGCGTCTCTTGTGGGCTGTCTGCTCGCTTCCCGTTGCCTGCCAGCGACGGGAGTGTTTGTGAACTGAAGAAGTGAAATAAAAGGACCGATTCCACAAGCCGTCTCCAAGAGGTTTATTACACTTCCATTCACGCGTCTGCACACGCAACAGAGGGAATGGTCCCTCGAGATGGCCACAACACACGAGAGGGTGGGTGGTCAGCACCACGCCCGGCCGCCTGATGTTGACACGCACCGGCATCAGGTTCTCATTTGAGGTTGAGTCGACCTAGGGGAGGCCCAGGACACGGTTCGGATAATGGTCACTGCTGCTGTTGACCGTGAGCGGGAATCAAACTCGGGTACGGCGGGTTGGTAGTGCAGCGTAGCGCGAACTCACCACTGTCCCACCGCTCCCTGTTGCACACTCGTCCGTCCACTCTTCGTCTTACTCATTCACCCTTGGGGGCCTACCAAGGATGCCACGGTGGTGAGATGTTAGCTACATCGCCTGGTATACAGGGAGTCGTGGGTTCAACCACCCTCCTGACGCCTGCTGTATATTTGTAGTTTGGGTGTCTTTATCATCATCACCATCACGGTGGATAGGAGATGTTAACTACCTCGCCTGGTCTACAGGAGGTCGTGGGTTCGATCCCTACCCTGACGCCTGCTGCTGTATATTTGTAGTTTGCGTCTATCTCTCTCATCATCATCACGGTGGCTAGGAGATGTTAACTACCTCGCCTGTATACAGGAGGCCGTGGGTTTACCCTGACGCCTGCTGCTGTGTATTTGAAGTTTGCATGGATTTTTCTTCGGGTCCTCCGATTTTCCCCACCACATTTAGAATCCACATCACGCGTTTAGAGTATTTGGCTGCAATACATTTCACATGGCGATGCTGATGATGATAAGCCACTTTCGTTAAAGCCATTATTTGTGATAGCCAGGGCACTTCTTAAAAGAGCTACTCAGCTCGTGGGGCCTTTACCTTGTACATTTGTTTGAACAGTTTAAACAGTTTACGGGTTACCTCTTGAAAGGGGCGCACGCGGACAAGATGCACGGAGCGAAACGCAATCCCGCACTTGCAACCTTTGATTTTTTTGCCTCCTAATCCACGCGGTAATCCCGTGATTAAGCGACAGATCTCAGGAGTGGGCGGGCGAGGGGCGATGGGGGTGGGGGGGGGGCAGCTTACCTTGAGGATGAGAGGCGATCTTCACTTAAAGCTTTCGTGACTGCAGGGATTCATATTCTTTGGGTCTTTCGGTAAAGTTACGTAGATCGGTTCAAAGAAAAAAATAACAAAAAACTACGACGTTTNGATCACAACACATAATAGGATTTTTACCCTTTCTGGCAATAAAAAACTGGTGTTCTTTTCTTTGAACCTATCCACGTGACTTTAGCGAAAGACCCAAAGAAGAGGAGAGACTAGGCGAGCAAGCGTCGTCAGGCCTCACTCTGTCTCCTTCCTCTCTCGCCGCTTCGCCTACTTCTTCCAGCGGCTGAGTCAGAGGTCGCAACGGTTTTGATTCCTTACCCGTACCCGTACCCGGCCGCATTATGGTCGCAAANGGTACCCGTTCCCTACCCGTACCCGTCCCTACCCGAAATGAGTGCAAACGGTTACTCACCAGTGACTCACGGCCTACCCGTACCCGTACCCGGCCGCGCCAGGGTCGCAAACGGGTACCCGTACCCGTACCTGGCCGGGTACGGGTAGCCGGGTATCGGGTAGGGTACGGGTATCGGGTTCCCGGTTGCGACTTCTGCGCTGAGTACCCCGCTACCTGCCTCCCCCCCTCGCCCCCAATTCCCTTCCCCCTCCTCCGCCACCTGTCCCCTCCCTTCGCACCGCCCCCAGTCACTCCCCCAGTCACCCTCCCCCCCTACCTCTCACATCATTGACGCGCTGCGTCACAAATCCCCAGCCGGGATCACGAACGCAACAGCTGCTGCTACTGCTGCTGCATCCCAACAGTCCCCGATTTGCTTTCACATCCAGAATCGGAATATTTCTTTATACTGGAGGAGGAATCCGATGAGCTGTGAAGTTATTTTTTCACAGATGTCCAGAACCAGCAGCAGCAGACACCGGCTTCGGTAACAATAGATGGATTTTAACCTCAAGGGGTATTGCCTGGTTAAATAAAGATGAAATAAAATTGCAGAAGCAGCAGCATCGTTTTATTGGTCACCACACCACATCATCATCAGTGTAATCGTCACGACTGTCAACATTGCCAATTCGGTGCTGCTGATATCCGATGCACCCCTGTTCGGGCTACTTTGGAATCCTCGCCTCGAATACCTCGTGCCGCCACCGTCGATGGCAGGGGTTTTACGAACTCCAGCCCTCGCCACCCTACCACCACGCTACCTCGTTCCCGCCTTTACCAATTCACTCTCCATTCAAACAAATTTTTNAACTCGTCCCACACCGCACGCGCCCGATGGTCGTTAACCACGTCCCCACGTGACACTCTAAGCAGTAGAGAGCCGATAGATTCAAATCAGGATTTAGATCATCTCGGAGCGTGTGTACACGTGTGCGCTTGCGCACGTGTTTCCGCGTGAGATAGACAGCGTCGATGCCTTAATGCGTCGCGTAGAACGCGTATAACAATCATCGGGCGCGTGCAGCGTGCAACGAGTTCGTTTGCGATTTGAATGAGGGAAGAGCAAATCGGTGAACGCGGAAAGACGGAGCGTGGCTGGCGTTGGTGGCACCGCGTGGCAGAGGTCGCAAACGGGTTTTGATTCCTTACCCGTAGCCGTACCCGGCCGCACCAGGGTCGCAAACGGGTACCCGTACCCGGCCGTACCCATACCCTACCCGTGCCCGGCCGGGTACGGGTAGGGTACGAGTATCGGGTACCTGATTGCGACCTCTGGGATGAAGTCATGTTGCAGGCGCGGGTGGGTTGATACTAGCAACTTAAATTGTGAGAAGAGACAAGACGTTGGAAATGAGTGACAAACGGTACTCACCAGTGACTCACGGCCTACCATACCGGCCGCACCAGGGTCGCAAACGGGTACCCGTACCGGCCGGGTAGCCGGGTATCGGGTAGGTACGGGTATCGGGTACCCGGTTGCGACCTCTGCCGTGTGGACTGGGGTTTGCGAAGCCCCCTGCTCTATGGGATAATTTTTAACAGTTAACAACAACCGCCACCGCCACCCATTAATCTTAATTACGGTCGCGGCACCATACTTCGGGGGTTACATCGCAGGGATGTGCGCGCGCACGGATGCGCGTCTGCCCTCTGGAGACGATAGCAACTGTGACGCGCTGCGGAGTGCACCGAGACGGAGTCGGAGGTGCGGATGGATGATTTGGGACGCGGGTTCGGGGTTCAATCTTGGCCTCTCGCGCCCCCCNTGTGTGTCTATCCGTGCTGCAAGCGTTTACGTTACCTGCTAGTGAGGGCCTAGTTTTTCTTATGCATCCTAGCCTCGCCTGACAGAGTTTTTTGCACTTTCTGGTGACCTCTTTCACTCTCCGAGCTCCATCGAGTGCTCATCTTCTCTCTCCACCTCTGTGAGTGCCTCCAACAACACAGGGTCGTGCTGTCTCCCCTTCTGTTGTTGTTACTCTTAACACACTCGTCACTCGGCAGGCCTGTGGCCTGCTCACAGCCCTAGCTCCACCACCCTTCCTCCCCCTCTGTTACATCCTTCCTATTTTCTGCTTTATGGTCAGTTGGCAGGACGACGGAGTCAAGCACCTGAGGGTTTACCTGGGGAAACCACACGTCGCTCTGAACAACTGGACTGAGCTTGCCGACACAATCGAGGCTAAATTACTGATATGGACATGCCTCGCTCCGCAGATGTCCTTCAGAGGCCGAGTGCTCGTCGCTAACACTGGCAGCATCCGTGCTGTGGCACAAGACCAAGGCCCTCCAGCCTCCTGCTTGGCTACTCACCAGAATCAACCACTCACTCGCGCACTCGCGCACTTCGTCTGGCATGGGAAGCACTGGCTCAGGCCGGGCGTTCTCTGCTTGCCGGTGGGCGAGGGTGTCCAGGGTCTGGTGGACGTCACCACCAGGGTCATGAGTTTTAGGCTCATGGCCGTTAGGCGGCTGCTGTATAACCGGGAGGGCTACCCTGGAAGTAGCCGGCCCTCGCCCTGCTGAGGAATGTGGGGGTTGCCTGGGGTATGGAAATGAGCTCTTCCTGATGGACCTGAGCCTGGTCGACTACACGAGGCTGCCAGGTTATCACCAGAGTCTCTTGGACGCGTGGTGGAGCTTCGAGTGGAGCAGAACGCGCGCGCCCGAAGACCTCGCGCAGTTCCTGAACGAGCCCTTGTTCTGCAACGGCCCTTCCAGGGGATCAGAGGAGAGAGGACCTGGCTCTACCCTCACATCAGCAGGGCTGTGTACAGTCTTCAACCGCAAGTGGAAGACCGCAGCTGAGATCGCCAGCTCTGTGGGACTCTGCTCTACGCTCGCCGGGAGAAGCTGTTGGGACGTGCTCCGTGCCATGAAGGAGCTGCGCCTGAAGCTGGAGGCGCTGGGGATGGTGGCGGCCCCCCCCCCCTCCTCCTCCTTCCCGGAGTTGTGCTTCCCTGCGCGCAGCCCCCGGCCACAGCGACTCCGGCAAGCTACTGAAGCTCCGAGGCTGCAGGAACGTGCCCCTGAAGAGCGCCCTGAACAAAGCATTCTACACGTGCTGTGTCAAGGCGCTGCATTCCCAAAACCTGACCGATCTACCGGACACAAAATGGAGAGACCATTTCTCTCCCCTCATTGCGGCCACCCCCAGTGGAAACAAACGTACAAGTCTCCCGTAGCCAAACGCTGCGGTGACCTCCAGTGGAGGTTGGCACACTGCACGTTGCCATCGGCCGTGTGGCTCAGCCGAATCTCGCCAGGGGTAACAGACTTGTGCATTTCCTGCGGTGCCAGGGAGGATCTACCCCACCAGTACTTACGCTGCCAGCGGCTCAAACCAATGTTCCGTCTTTTGGGGGACATCTTCAGGAAACTGGAGGTGCCGTTCTACAACAGCAGCTTCGTATATGGGGTGGTGCCTTACCTGGCTAACAAGCGCCATGACCTCGCCAACTTCGCCTGTGCTCAGGCGAAGATGGCGGTGTACAGAACGAGGAAAAGATGCTGGAAGGTAACACTGACGGGGCCGGAAAATCCCTCTCTGTACCAGCGTGGACGGCACCCTCGTGGTGTTCACCTTATGAAGCGCTCGCTCGTCGCCGTGGCGTGTGCGATGACCACCACCACCACGTGACTTTTCTTTCGTGTTGTGCGCAGTGCATTTAGCGCCACAGTGCATGGATTTATAGCGTTTGTTTATTTGTGTTGCTGGTGATTTTGTATTTCGTATTGGAATCGCCTCCAGTGCTGTTGCTGCTGGCGGCAATAAAAGTTGTTAACAAGTCAAAAGTCTCTCCTCTTCGCCAGTGATTTCAGTATCCGCGTTAATATTCACCCCCTCCCCATCTCCCTCTCCCTCTTTCAGAATGAATTTTCTCTACCTCCCATCTCTCTCTCTCTCGTTAACATCACCCCCACGCACCACGACACCCACTCGCCTTACCCTTGACTTTGTCATTCCCATAGTCGAGTCCATTGCGCTCGCCCTGTCGTTATACCGTCACGGAATACCATTTTATCATAATCTAATTATTAGCCCTCGTCCTCCTGGGACCGATGCCACCATCACAATGTATGCCTTTTCCTTCTGCAACTCGTAAACTAAACTATAAACTAAACTATTATTTTCTACCCGGTTAATGCCCGCTGAGTCGCTTCGTAGCTCTTTTCGGAAGCGGCCTGGCCATCACAAATGATATCTCAACAGAAGTGTCTTATCATCATCATCATCACGTGGAAATGTATAGCAGCGAATATTACTCTGAACGCGTGGTGATGTTGATTCTAAACGTGGAGGGAATAACCGGAGGACCCGGAAAAAAATCCACGCGACCACGGGGAGAACGCGGTCCTTCGTGTACGAGAACGCCCGCGAAGCGGATATCAAAGAACTAATTCCGAAACCCATTCTGCAAGTGAGTGCCTTGTGTTCCAAACTAAAACTAGAAATACTCTTTGGTTCTTTCGGCAAGATCACGTAGGTCGAAAAAATAATAGATCACGACGTTTCGATCGCAACGCAAGCAATCGTCATCATTCCGCCTGATGACGATTGCTTGAGTTGCGATCGAAACGTCGTGATCTATTATTTTTTCTACCTACGTGACTTTACCGAAAAAACAAAGAGTATGGATTCCTGCAGTCACGAAAGCTTCAAATCAACATTAAAACTATAAAAACTTTTTTTTATTTTACAAGGTAAGGCACTGATCTGTGCAGCTCTTTATTCAGAAGCGACCTGGCCACCACAAATGACACATCAACGAAGTGGGCTTATCGTGTGGAAATGTACAGCAGCCAGATATTCATTCCAAATGTGGCGCGAACAAACCAGAGGACCCAGAAAAATTCCACGCGACCACGGGGAAAACGCGCAAACTCCAAACATACAGCAGCAGGCATCGTCAGGGTAAGGGATCGAACCCGCGACATCCTGTACACCAGGCGAGGTAGTTAACATCTCGCCACGGCGGCACCCACACAAGATACAAACACATATATAACTGCTCACCTCGAGCTATAAATGCCCTGATTGTGCATTGCCTTTGTACTGTTCGCCGTTTGGCGTTTTCTGGTCGCAGCGTTTAATACGGTGGTGGTTTTTTTCTGGAAGATTTGCTGGTTTATCCAGGATATTTCTGTTGCGCGTCATCACTTTAAGATGTTCTCTGTTCATATTTTGTTTGTTGCGGTTGCACCCGACTCAAGAGCCGCATGGCTCACAGGGCTATGCCTAATAAATGAAAAAAATGACACTGCTAGTGAGACTAGGCCATTAAAAGAAGGCTGCTGCTGTCTCTGGCGAGGGCCAATCAGTGGCAAAGACAATTCCCAGATATTATCGGAGCATGTTTGTTTGCATGTTCAACACACGTACTGCGCGTGGGGTTTATGCGAACTTGATTCCTTGCAAAAGGTGTCTATTTTTGTGCCTGAACATCTTAACACAACTCCTCTTTTATGGCCAGCAAGGGTCAAGCCTATTCTTATTTTTCATACTTTGATACTGGCAACAAAAAAAGCGATCCCATGATACGTAAACACCACTGATGCTTAGAACTCTTCCTGCGCGTCAATCTGTCTTCAACCCCAAGCTTCTAAGTGTTCCCCCGTGTCCTCTCGCTTTCCCAAAGGCAGCTCACCATCCCCGAACCTAATCGCTTACTTTTGCAGACGGTTGTAGTTTTGTTGTTGTTGTTCCAACATCGCATCCCTCCTCTCTAATGGACTCGCTCTCACTTCTCCTTTAGACTTCCCAGTCCGCCATTACACAGCGGGTAACACCGTAGAAGATGGTTTATGGCGTCAATTGGATTTTCACTCGAGGTGCGGGGTGGTGTTGTGGAGGTCATTATGTGGACTGAACGGCTGAGTGGGTGGGTGGGTTGGTTTATCGGCAAGAGAGGTGAATAACATGAAATTATATATTTAGTTTTCCTCCAAGCAGCCAGTTTCACCACGTGGTACACAAAAAACAAAGACAACCAAACTGAGAGTTTGGATCCATCATTGGCGTTGCGTTCCGTCAGCATCATCTTCGTCTTCTTCTTCTCTCGAGAGAGAGAGGGGCGAGCGTCTGGCTATAGTTTCGCCTCTCTGAGATGCCTCTCAGAATCCAACAAATGGTTAGGTGGCTTTCATTTAAAGCAATCGACTGCACTGATGCCGCACAGCACAAAGATCACACCCGCGAAGCCCGTGACGGACCGCGTGGGGGGGTGTATATTCTTGGGTTTTTTCGGTAAAGTCACGTAGGTAAAAAATAAAGATAAAATAAAAATAAAAAATCACGACGTTTCGGAGGCAACACAAGCCTCCGTCTTCAGGTGGAACCGTCACAGCACGCGCTGTATCAAGTAAATGAGAAATTCCAAGAGATCCGACCCCGTATATATAATCTCTTGAGGAAGGCCAGCGTCTCGAGAAGCTGTGGCTTCTTGTCTCGTTGTCTGTTAAAAACTCTAACAGATAGGTGGAATTCCTCCCGTAGAGGGTATTAATTCTAGATTTGAAGCTTTCGTGACTGCAAGGATTCATATTCTTGGTTTTTTTCGGTAAAGTCACGTGGATTATGTTCGCGAGTGGCACATACGAAGGCCGCCACGGCACACGAGGGGGGGGGGGGTCCACGCCCAGAGCTGGGGTCTGCAATTGTGGGAAATGACAGGAAAAATAATTTCTACTATAGTATGCAGACGTGAAAACAATCGTAGGTAATTTCACTCACACATAAACTCGCTTATACGTGAACTCGATCATACGTAATTTCAATCGTACATAAATTCGATCATTCGTAAACTCAATCAGACGTAAACTCACTAATACATTAACTAGATATTACATGAACTCGTACATAAACTCGATTATACCTCAACTCCCCCATTCATACATACATTTGATTACATGTACAGTAAGCTCACTCATACGTAAACTCAATGAGATGTAAGCTCACTCAAACATAAACTCACGTACACCTATAACCCACTCCTAACACGTGTAGTGACATGGGAGGGGCTGCTGGGGGCTCTGGGACCCTGGGCAGCCCAGGCGCTTGGGCCCCTTGGCGTCAGGTGCTGGGTTCCTGGGCGGCCCAGACGCTTAAGCCTCTTGGCGCCACCAACGGGGGGGGGGGCTGTGTGTGCTCTGTGGGATATCTGGGGGCGGACACAACCCCACCCTCGTTGGGGACGAGGCATAAAAGGGGAGCTCCCTGGACGATCAGGGCCAGTTGTAGCTCAAGACCCAAGACCCAAGACCAGCCATCTGAGGACCCTGGGACGTTGTGAGGGCCAGTGGTGGGACTCTGGAACTCCTGGCTCTACGTCCTTGTGAGGGCGAGTTCCAGAGCGTAGCCAGAGTAGTGTATCTAGGCTGTGTACCTAGGCTGTGTATCTAGGCTGTGTATCTAGGCTGTGTACCTAGGCTGTGTACCTAGGCTGTGTACCTAGGCTGTGTATCTAGGCTGTGTATCTAGGCTGTGTATCTAGGCTGTGTACCTAGGCTGTGTACCTAGGCTGTGTACCTAGGCTGTGTACCTAGGCTGTGTACCTAGGCTGTGTACCTAGGCTGTGTATCTAGGCTGTGTATCTAGGCTGTGTACCTAGGCTGTAACAGAGTATCAGGACTGTTGGAGTGCTGTTGGATTGTAATAAAGAAGTTACTTCTACAAGTGTCTCCGGAACCCGTTACACATGAACTCATACAAAAACTCACTCAGACGTAAACTAACTCCTTATACATGAATTAACTCAGACGTGAACTCACTCAGACGTAAATTCATCTCCTTATACATGAAATCACTCAGACGCAAACTCACTCATATATAAACTCATTCAGACGTAAACTCACTGATACGTATAGTCACTCAGCCGTAAACTCACTCTCTATACATGAAATCACTCAGACGTAAACGCACTAATGTATAAACTCACTCAGACGTAAACTGACTCGTACATGAAGTCACTCAGACCTAAACTCACTCTTTATACCTGAACTCACTCAGACATAAACTCACTCCTTATACATTAATTAACTCAGACGTAAACTCACTACAGGGATCTCCCTGCAGTGTATGACCCACGGTCGGCCCCACGTGGTGCCCGCAAGCGTACGAAACCTTGCGAAATCGGACTTGGGTGACTGCATGGACCGGAAAGTATTAACTGGGAACGAATGGACCGACCGACCATCAAAGATCGTCATGGACCCGACGGAGGAAGAAACGAGTCTACGGGGAGTGACAACAGCGGCTCGCGGAGGAACCGGCGGCGAGGAGAGACGCCGGGACGGAACCGCGAGTGGCGATCCCACTCCGAATCGGCACCTTCGCCGCGGCGCCCAGGCTCGCCTGCTTCCGCTGGCAGCTTTGACACCTCGCACGGGGATGCCAAGATTCGCGGGGACATCGATGAGTCCCCCGCATCAGAGGTCGCAAACGGGTTTTGATTCCTTACCCGTACCCGTACCCGGTCGCACCAGGGTCGCAAATGGGTACCCGTACCCGTACCCGGCCGGGTACGGGTACCCGTTCCCTACCTGTACCCTACCCGAAATGAGTGACAAACGGTTACTCACCAGTGACTCACGGCCTACCCGTACCCGGCCGCACCAGGGTCGCAAATGGGTACCCGTTCCCTACCTGTACCCTACCCGAAATGAGTGACAAACGGTTACTCACCAGTGACTCACGGCCTACCCGTACCCGTACCCGGCCGCACCAGGGTCACAAACGTACCCGGCCGGGTACGGGTACCCGTTCCCTACCCGTACCCGTTCCCTACCCGAAATGAGTGACAAACGGTTACTCACCAGTGACTCACGGCCTACCCGTACCCGTACCCGGCCGCACCAGGGTCGCAAACGGGTACCCGTACCCGTACCTGGCCGGGTACGGGTAGCCGGGTATCGGGTAGGGTACGGGTATCGGGTAACCGGTTGCAACCTCTGCCCCGCATCCACCGCTTCGTCGACAGCCACGGCCCAGCCGAGGCGAGTCGCGATGCTCCGGACACCCGACGAGCCATCGGGTGTCATAGAGGCAATGCCCGGGCACACGCGGTGGCGACAGCTGGCGCGCCGAGTAGTAGCAGCGCGGCGGCTGGTTCATCGGGAATAGTCGGGCTTTGTGCGAGGCGTGGCATTTGGTGTGTTAGGGGACCAATATTATTCATAATTCAACGTTTTTGGGTTTAGATCGCGTTATTTATAGATGTGTCGTAACCCTCCACCACCCGACACGGCCAATCAGTAAAAAGTGTCACGTTGACAAAAGACAAATAGTTTACTGCTTTAGCCCACCGGTGTGTTGAAGCGTGAAACCACAACATTTACAATTTGAGTAGCGTGACGTTTCGCTGGTAATTGCATCCAGCATCATCGGGCAATTCGCCATCGAGAGGTTTTGACATTTTGGTGACGGATCGCCTGTGAAATTGTGTTTTTGGTTGTGTGTTAAAGGGCGATCACATGTTCTAAGTTATCAGTGAGTCGGCGGACTTCATTCATAATCAATATACATATAACAGAACAAAAAGGTGTCTCTGAGAGCTACATTACACGTAAACTCACCCAGCCGTAAACTCGCTCCTGATACATGAACTCACTCAGCCGTAACTAACTAATCATACGCTTGCACAAAGCAACGGCGAATAACACGGCGATTTAAAAAAAAATTACAGCAACGGTTCAACATCATACAAGAGAGGACGAATCACACCTGCAGATTCCACAGCTGTTAACTCGCAGTTACAAGCCACACTTTGATCTGTCGAACGCGCATCTATGTCACGACCACGGGAATAACTCTCTCTCTCTCTCGCGCGCTCTCAGGGAAGTTCAACTGGAAGTCACAACAATAACCGAGTCCCATCTCTCTCTCTCTCGCTTCTGCTGCTGTTGCTGATTCGTAATTGGACTCCGTTTCATCTCTCTGGCCTCTCGTAATGAGACGCGCGCACGGGTTGGCCTCTGTGCTGATGTGGCTGTCCCAACTCTCCGTTGCGTCGTCATTAGGGCCCAGCGCGAAGCAGTGACGATGTTTAACGAACACCACACCGGGTACTCAATTCAAAGCCGAGTTCGAGCTCGGGAAGCCCAGCGCGATTCAGATCATCGTCACCGGTGTTTGGTGGCCGTGAGCGGGAATCGAACTCGGGGTCGCCGGGTTCGAATCGCAGCGCACTCACCGCTACACCGCCGCTCCCCACACTCACACACAAAGATCCCCCGTGTAGCCTTAACAGACTACCCTATACACTACCCTGCTGTTGGCGAGTGGCACATACGAAGGCCGGCACGGTGGCACACGAGGGGGGGGGTGGGGTGGCCCAGCGGCACACCCGAACGCCTTTTGTCACGAACGCACACGGGCGCGCGCGCGCGCGCCATAAATCAACGCTCTCGACTCCTCATTCACGCGCAATCACGCGCGCTCACATCCCGTACTCAACTCTTTCCCCCCCTCTCTCTCTCTCTCCTTGCCCATATCCCGGAGTAGCCGGCTCGCTGGCAATAAATCAACTTTACAATACGGGGGACGCGCCACTCGCGAACGCGCGCACAAGGGGGTGCTCAATGGGACTCGTAAAGGGGTCAAAGGGGCGAGGAGAGGGTAAAATGAGAAAGACAAACGCGGAGGGAGCGACGGAGAGACGTGAGCGCGACGCCTCGAGAGGGCGAGAGAGAGAGAGAGGAGGCCGAGACAGGAGAGACGCAAAGAGACGACGGCACAGGAGGCACGCGGGAGAGCGACAGCAAGAAGGTAATTAGAATAATTATCGTAAATACGCAATGCTAATGAGAGAGAGAGAGTGACTCGACAGACGTATGCACGTACAGGAAAGTATGCACAGGGAGGGAGAGAGAGAGAGACCGCACAGGGACAACGATGAACGAATACACGAGGAGGCATGGAGGGGACACGGGGCCTGGAGCGGTGGCGTGGATGAGGATGGTGATGACGAGGAAGAGGCAGAGAGCCGGGGTGAGGGGAAGGGAGAAGAGTCAGGAGAGACAGGGAGAGAGGCACAGAGAGAGAGAGTGGGCGATGGAGGAGGCCGTGTGCTCGGTGGCAGATGACGGGGGCTCTGCATGCTGATATGAGCTACCCGTCGGAGGCCGTCGGACTGCGAGAAGGGCTGCGTGCAGAACGAGAGAGAGCGAGAGAGAGAGCGAGAGGTGGGGGTTACATAAAGCAAGTTTAAAATTTTTAAAAAAAAAAATTACGAAATGATGAACGAAGCAAAGTGCCGACTACACCGAGCATCTTCTTGTTTCAACTGATCGTAAAAAAAGAGAAGAGTCAGGAGGAAGACAAGGAGAGAGGCACAGAGAGAGAGAGGAGGGGGAGATGGCCACACCAAGAGGAGTGGCCACCGTCTCTTCTGGGTCCAGATTTCGCACGCACATTTATTGTCGCCAGCCACGAGGATGACTTCAGGATTCGGGTCCAAGAGCGGCCAATCACAAGGGGATTGAGCGTGGATGGTGCAGGAGGGCGGGTTGATGGGGGTTATCGCCTCCTGCAACAATCCAGTAACATCATCAATAGCTACTAAATACCCAAACGATATCAAATAACTTGCAAAAGACGTTAAAACTTATTTTTTTTAAATACTTAAAACCAAAGCCGCGTGCCTGCGTGTCCTTTAGGGCAGTGCATGGTGCTTCGTCTTAGCCTGGGGGTGCATCACGTGATGCCCTTTGTGGGGGTGCGAGACATGGGCCAGATTTTTGTTTGAGACGGTAAATCATCGAAAACACAAATTAAGAACGGGGCCCGTACGTTACAACTTACTTTTCGATTTAAAGCTTTCGTGACTGCAGGGATTCATATTCTTGGTTCTTCTACGTGACTTTACCGAAAGAACCAATAATATACAATTCTAGATTTGAAGCTTTCGTGACTGCAAGGATTCATATTCTTGGTTCTTTCGGTAAAGACAATAATATACAAAAACAACAATTCTTGATTTTAGTAAACACATAAAGTAAAATTTAAATTAATAAAATTAAAATAAAATAAAAATCACGACATTTCAGAGGCAACACAAGCTTCCGTCTTCAGGTGAAACCGTCACAGCACGATTGCTGTAGTAACTTGATGCAGCAATCGTGCTGTGACGGTTCCACCTGAAGACGGAAGCTTGTGTTGCCTCTGAAACGTCGTAATTTTTATTTAATTTTTATTTTAATAATATACAACTTACTTTGTGTGTTCATTAACATCAAACATTGTTGTTGTTTTCAACGAATGATAACCAAAGGGGTGCAGGGCTGCAAGTAAAGGTTCGTGACCCGCGCGTGTCCGGCAGCTGACGCGTTCGGTATTTTGAAAGAGCTGAAATAATGCGCGCAGCTTTGTGACGAGGGCGCGCTCATTCGGGTCCCCCCAGGACCCCTCGCGAACTGCCCCCTCGGAGCACGCGGCAGAGTTCCTGGCAGGTCCCCCCTACCCCCTGCCCCCCACAGTCGGAGCCGAGTCGATAACACTGGTCAACAAAAAAATTAACCCGTAAAAACAAAGTTTTTCACTATAAATCCTTTATATGCGTGGCATTGGTTTTATTTTATTATTCATTTCTGTTTTTCTTGAGCAAGAGTTTCATTTTCATCACATTGGTATTTTAAATTAAATATGAAATTTCTTTTTCCTAAAAAGTGGAAAATTTTGGGAAAAAATTTCACGAAAATAAATTGTCACGCACAACGAGTCTGTGTGCAAAATGTCAGCTCGATTGGATCACGGGAAGTGGGTTAAAAACGACCGAAAGATCGTAAGCGCGCAAGCAAGCAAGCAAGTGAACTTAATATAAAGGATTTTAAAAATGCATTGTCCTTGCAACTGATTGGTCCACACCAAAGACGGCTTTCTTTTGAGCCTCGTCTCAATTGCTGCTATACCAGAGGATGTCAAAAGGCGTACAGCTCAAAGACAATGCACTATCAAAGTAATGAGGGCTCGGGTAAGCATCTACATCATTAGATCCTTTGCCAGTACCAAGAGATAATAAGGTTTTTCCACTTTTTTTCCTGGCAACAAAACTGAAACCGTTTTGCAAGGAATCATGTCTGCATTAACCACAATACTTGCGGTCAAAATGCAAACAAAAAAACACACTGATAATATATGCATTGTCCTTGAAACTGATTGGTCCTCACCAGAGACAGCTTTCTTTTGAGCCTCGTCTCAATTGGTGCTAGATCAGAGGACGCCAAAAGGCGTACAGCATCAACATCATTAGACCTTTAGATAATTTGGTGCTGGCAAAGGAGGTCTAATGATGTAAATGCTCACCCGAGCCCTCATTACTTTGATCGTGCATTGTCTTTGAGCTGTACGCCTTTTGGCATCCTCTGGTCTAGCACCAATTGAGACGAGGCTCAAAAGAAAGCTGTCTCTGGTGTGGACCAATCAGTTTCAAGGACAATGCATACATTACACCAGAGACAACTTTCTTTAGAGCCTCGTCTCAAAGAGTGTTAGACCAGAGGACGCAAAAGGGTGGACAGCACCAGGGCAATGCCACTATCAGGGCGTTTATAGCTCGTGGTGAGCAGCTACAACATGGGGCCTTTATTGCCAGTGTCAAAGTATAAGAATATAAGCGTTACCCATTCTGGCAATAAAACGGCTGTTTAAACATCGTAAGACATAAAATTTCGATTTAAAGATTTCGTGACTGCAGGGATTCATCTTCTTGGTTCTTTCGGTAAAGTCACGTAGAAGGAAAGTAATAAAATAATAAAATAAAACATAATAAATAATTCTCACGACGTTTCGGCCACAACGCAAGCAGCCGTCTTCAGGTGGAGAACAGGTCTGTGTGTGTTGACCAGTTTTATTATGTTTTATTTCATTATTTTATCACTTTCCTTCTACGTGACTTTACCGAAAGAACCAAGAAGATCCTAAGACATCTTCAGACATTAACACCTGCTTCATTGCCAGCGAGGGTGTAAACCCTATTCTTGTATTTTGATGCCGGCAAGAAAGATCCCACATTGATGATAATGAAAATGAAGAAAATGATGCACGGGCAACAGGACACACAGCCCCAACAGTGTGCTGGATGAAGGGAAATCCGCCCGCGACCCCCCCATGGAATTGTCTGAGCGCAAACGCCTTCTGGAAGATTTTTGCAGTTTTTTTCCTACATTTTTCTGTTTTGCGCATAGTCACTTTAAGATGTGTTCTTGTTCAGTTCTAAAGAAGACGAGTTTGTCAACCTAGACGATGATTCAAAAGTGCATCACAGCTCCCAGAGACTTCCATAACATCGGAAGCCAAGAGCGTTCCAGACGGTCGCGGCAGCGCTTCTAAAAACCCCTCTCTCGCCACCCTCCGCTCTTCTCTCAAAACCAACTCGCTGCTCTCTCTCTTGCCCATCCTTCCATCTCCCCTGCCGTCCTCCCCGCTCGCGATAACGCCCCTTGACCTGTCGCCCAACACACACTGGGATTGTTGCACACAGCGTTGGTGCTTTTTCTGGAAGATTTTTTTGCTTTTTTTTCCTGGATTTTTCTGTTTTGCGCATAGTCACTTTAAGATGTTTTCTTGTTCATGTTTTAGTTTTTTNGTTTGTTGCGGTTTGAACCCGATTCAAGAGCCGAATGGCTCACAGGGCTATACCAAATACTAAATGAAAACTGAAACTGAAAGCCTCGCTCGCCCGGCTTGTGACTGCCTCCTACAGACATCTCCCGCACTGGTCGCGTTTCTGCACCGAATTACCAAGTGGTGAGCACGTACAGAGCAGTGGTTACTAATCCTTTACTGTGTAGTGTATAGCGTAGTGTATAGTGTAGTGTATAATAGTGTATAGTGTAGTGTATATTAGTGTAGTGGATAGTAGTGTGTAGTGTATAGTGTAGTGTATGGTGTAGTGTATAGTAGTGTAGTGTATAGTGTAGTGTGTAGTGTATAGTAGTGTAGTGTATAGTAGTGTATAGTGTAGTGTATAGTAGTGTATGGTGTAATGTATAGTAGTGTAGTGTATAGCGTAGTGTATAGTGTAGTGTATAATAGTGTATAGTGTGTATATAGAGTAGTGTATTGTAGTGTATAGTGTAGTGTATAGTAGTGTATGGTGTAGTGTATAGTGTAGTGTATAGAAGAATTAGAAGAATAAGAAGAATTGAAGAATTAGAGAATTGAAGAATTAGAGAATAGAAGAATTAGAAGAATTAGAAGAATTAGAAGAANTAGAAGAATGAAGAATTAGAGAATTAGAAGAATTAGAGAATAGAAGAATAGAGAATAGAAGAATTAGAAGAATTAGAAGAATAAGAAGAATTAGAGAATTGAAGAATTAGAAGAATTAGAGAATAGAGAATAAGAAGAATTAGAAGAATAAGAAGAATAGAGAATTGAAGAATTAGAAGAATTAGAAAAATAAGAAGAATTGAAGAATGAAGAATTAGAGAATAGAAGAATTAGAAGAATAAGAAGAATTGAAGAATGAAGAATAGAGAATAGAGTAGAGAATANGAAGAATAAGAAGAATTAGAGAATAGAGAATAAGAAGAATAAGAAGAATTAGAAGAATAAGAAGAATTAGAAGAATAAGAAGAATTAGANGAATAAGAAGAATAAGAAGAATAAGAAGATAAGAAGAATTAGAAGAATAAGAAGAATAAGAAGAATTAGAAGAATTGAAGAATAAGAAGAATTAGAAAATTAGAAGAATAAGAAGAATTAGAAGTAAGAGAATAAGAAGAATTAGAAAAATAAGAAGAATTAGAGAATTTGAAGAATTAGAAGATAGAAGAATTAGAAGAATAAGAAGAATTAGAAGAATAAGAAGAATAAGAAGAATTAGAAGAATAAGAAGAATTAGAAGAATTAGAAGAATAAGAAGAATTAGAAGAATAAGAAGAATTAGAAGAATAAGAAGAATTAGAAGAATTAGAAGAATTAGAAGAATAAGAAGAATTAGAATAATTAGAATAATTAGAAGAATAAGAAGAATAATAAGAATTAGAAGAATAAGAAGAATTAGAAGAATAAGAAGAATTAGAAGAATTAGAAGAATTAGAAGAATAAGAAGAATTAGAAGAATTAGAATAATTAGAAGAATAAGAAGAATTAGAAGAATAAGAAGAATAAGAAGAATAAGAAGAATTCGAAGAATAAGAAGAATTAGAAGAATAAGAAGAATTAGAAGAATAAGAAGAATAAGAAGAATTAGAAGAATAAGAAGAATAAGAAGAATAAGAAGAATTAGAAGAATAAGAAGAATAAGAAGAATAAGAAGAATTAGAAGAATAAGAATAATTAGAAGAATAAGAAGAATTAGAAGAATTAGAAGAATTAGAAGAATTAGAAGAATTAGAAGAATAGAAGAATTAGAAGAATTAGAAGAATAAGAAGAATTAGAAGAATTAGAAGAATTAGAAGAATAAGAAGAATTAGAAGAATTAGAAGAATTAGAAGAATAAGAAGAATTAGAATAAGAAGAATTAGAAGAAGAAGAATTAGAAGAATTAGAAGAATTAGAATAATTAGAAGAATAAGAAGAATTAGAAGAATAAGAATAAGAAGAATTAGAAGAATAAGAAGAATTAGAAGAATTAGAAGAATTAGAAGAATTAGAAGAATTAGAATAATTAGAAGAATAAGAAGAATTAGAAGAATAAGAAGAATTAGAAGAAGAAGAATTAGAAGAATAAGAAGAATTAGAAGAATAAGAAGAATTAGAAGAATTAGAAGAATAAGAAGAATTAGAAGAATAAGAAGAATTAGAAGAATTAGAAGAATAAGAAGAATTAGAAGAATTAGAAGAATAAGAAGAATAAGAAGAATTAGAAGAATAAGAAGAATTAGAAGAATAAGAAGAATTAAAAGAATTAGAAGAATTAGAAGAATTAGAAGAATAAGAAGAATAAAAAGAATTAGAAGAATTGGAAGAATTAGAAGAATAAAAGAATAAGAAGAATTAGAAGAATTAGAAGAATAAGAAGAATTAGAAGAATTAGACGAATTAGAAGAATTAGAATAATTAGAAGAATAAGAAGAATTAGAAGAATTGGAAGAATAAGAAGAATTAGAAGAATTGGAAGAATTAGAAGAATAAAAAGAATAAGAAGAATTAGAAGAATTAGAAGAATAAGAAGAATTAGAAGAATTAGAATAATTAGAAGAATTAGAAGAATAAGAAGAATAAGAAGAATAAGAAGAATTAGAAGAATAAGAAGAATAAGAAGAATTAGAAGAATTAGAAGAATTAGAAGAATTAGAAGAATAAGAAGAATAAGAAGAATTAGAATAATTAGAAGAATAAGAAGAATAAGAAGAATAAGAAGAATTAGAAGAATAAGAAGAATAAGAAGAATTAGAAGAATTAGAAGAATTAGAAGAATAAGCACCATTAGAAGGGGTCGGCAACCAAAATAACAAGAAGAATTTCTTTAATTCGAAAAATTCAGTATTTCAAGAGCCGCAAGCATATGTACTACTACATTCGTCAAGACACCCGTAAAGAGCCGCATGTCCACGTAGGTTGGACCCCTGCTTTAGACAATACACCCGTCGTTCTGTCAGTACGTTGAACTTCTTTCACACCCTACCTAGCCAGCCGTGCTGTCTGTATGTTGGACTTCTTTCGCACCCTACCTAGCCAGCCGTGCTGTCTTGTTATCCATCGCCTCTCAGCCTCCACAACACCACCACCCCCCTGCAACATCGCTTCGACTTTACGTCATTTCGATGTTCGTCGCCGCACCTTGTCAGGAACACATCCCCGACGTAGACCGGGAATGACTCCACTTTGACACTCGCGGGGAGACGTTGAAGATGGCGTCACAGCAACGTCGTTGCGTGTCGCAGGGTCAGCGTCACTGAAGTCGGGATTTGTCATCAATAAATTCACGTTTTGTTTGAAATCGCTGCGCGAGTAAATTCACCGCATTGTCATAACGAACAAAATCACCCCCTTCTCGTCTCACTAAAACGACTCGCGTTTCGGTCGAGAGAGAGAGAAATAGAATGAACTTTAATGAGCTCTCAGCTGGTTTAGCAAAGGTCATCAATACATCAAAACACGAGCCATGTTGGGGGGGTGAGAGGGGGGTTGGGGGGGGGGGTTGGGGGCGTTGGGGGGTTGGGGGGAGTTGGGGTTGGGGGAGTAGGGGGGGTTGGGGGTTGGNGGNCGTTGGGAGGGTTGGGGNTGGGGGTTGGGGAGTTGGGGGGGGGGNTTGGGAGGGTTGGGGGTTGGGGGGTTGGGGGTTGGGNTAGGGGGGTAGGGGGGAGTTGGGGTAGGGGGGTTGTGTGGGGTTGGGGTGGGTTGGGGATTGGGGGGGGGTGGGGCGTTGGGGGGGNCGTTGAGGGGTGGGGGGGGCAGCTCGTGAACGCTGGTGAGGGCTGTTGACGGCGGTTGCCGGGCAACCGTTTGGAGGCCCATAAAGCAACGGACAAAGAGAGGGGGAACTCGCTGATGAAAGGAGAGGCGATAGCGGGCTAATTAACTCGCCTCTGTGTGTTTTGTTGTTGTTGTTGCTGTTGATTAGCCAACGACTATAGACAGACTTGTGGAACGAGACGATGGGATGGGAGTTCTAGGGGGAGGGGAAGGGATCGAACTCACGGCTCGAGTTTGTCTTGAATCAAACTCACGTGACGCGCTCCCACACCGCTGATGCACGGACCTGCGGACTGCGAGAGGGCTGCGTGCNGAGCGAGAGGAGCGGGAGAGGAGCGAGGAGTGACGGAGAAGAGTGAGCGAGAATGAGCGAGAGAGAGAGTGACGAGATGANAAGGAGGAGCGAAAGATGAGCGGAGAGTGACGGAGTGCGAGAGAGTGGCGAGAAGAGCGAGCGAGAGTGAGCGAGAGAGAGAGTGAGAGAGTGAGCGAGAGAGTGAGCGAGAGAGTGAGCGAGAGAGAGAGTGAGCGAGAGAGTGAGCGAGAGAGAGTGAGATGAGTGAGCGAGAGAGAGAGTGAGCGAGAGAGTGAGCGAGAGAGAGAGCGAAAGAGTGAGCGAGAGAGAGCNAGTGAGCGAGAGAGTGACCGAGAGAGTGAGCGAGAGAGTGAGCGAAAGAGAGAGCGAGAGAGCGAGCGAGAGGTGGGGGTGTTACATAAAGCAAAGTTTAAAATGTAAAAAAAAANTTACGAAATGATGAACGAAGCAAAGTGCCGACTACACGAGCATCTTCTTGTTTCCACTGATCTAAAAAAAAAATGCACGGAGGAGCCACTCCCTCCCTCCTCCCTCTCCCTCCCTCCCTCCCTTCTCTCTCTTTTTATGATTTTTTTACCATCAGAGGAAGCTAGAAAATGCTCGGTGTAGTCGGCACTTTGCTTCGTTCATCATTTTGTTTTAGTTTTTTTTAGTTTTTTTTAACATTGCTCTATGTGCCCCCCCCCCCACCCTGTCTAAATGAAAGCCTTCCCTCCCTTCCTCCCTCCCTCCATCCTATCCCTCCCCTCCCTCCTTTTTTAAACTTAGCTTTATGTAAAACCCCACCTCGCTCACTCTCTCGCTCACTCTCTCTCCCTCCATCCCTCCCATCCCTCCATTCCTCCCATCCCACCATCCCTCCATCCCTCCTCTGCCTTCATCCCTCCACTCCCTCCCATCCTTCCTTTCCCTCCCTCCATCTGGCATTCCCTCCCTCCCTCCCTCCCGCGTCTCCATCCTGACCCGAATGTGAACTTTCAGAACAGCGATCGTGAGCCAAAGAGTCTCTCTCACTCGCTCTCTCTCTGCCAGCGAGCCTCGTGTTGTGCAATTGATTCTGTGTGTCCGGCCGCACGAGAACGGGCTCGCGCAAACGTGTAGATGGTTTACGCAGATTAATTTGACTAATGGGCGCATTGATTTATTGATCGAGCGGCCTGATTGATGAGCGCGTGTGGCTGTTCCGTGATACTGTCTGCCTCTGGGGACTTGCTGTGCGTTAGTGTGTGTGTGTGTCTGTGTGTGTGTGTGTGTATGTGCGCCTGTGTGTGTCTGTGCGCGTGTGTCTGTGTGTGTGTGTCTGTGTGTGTGTCTGTGCGTGTGTGTGTGTATGTGCGCCTGTGTCTGTGCGCGTGTGTCTGTGTGTGTGTCGGTCATGTGCTTATGACCGGCTCCATTTTAACAGCAGAGGTCTCACTCCGAATCAGTCGAGCGGCAATATCTTTTCATCGGTTGCGTAACGCTGTGTGGAAGCTACCTGTCTGTTGCTCCGCACGAAGCTTCAAGTCTTCCCTCCCTTCTCTACGCTTGCGAAACGTGGACCCCCCTAATGAGCATCTTCGCCGGTTGGAAACATTTAGGCTGGCCAGCCTACGATCCATCCTGGGTTTAACCAGGCTGGATTGTGTGAGGAGCTCACAAATACTTGAAAGATCTGGGCAAAGTCCCATTGGTGAGCTCCTCCGGCAGGCAAGGCTGCGTTGGCTAGGTCATGTAGCCCGCATGCCATTCGCCGCATGCCGAAACAGCTTTTGTTCGGCCGGATCGAGGGGCTAAACGGGCGCGGCACGGGCTAGAAAAGAGATGGAGTGATGTAGTACAGAAGGACGTGGAGCTGAGTGGACTTGCCGATGACTGGTACCAGCGGTGTCAAGATCGGCCTCTGTGGAGGAGGCTCGTGAAGGACGCTACTGGGCAGTTGGAGGCAGTCGCCCTCCAACAATAGCGGAGGTGGAGAAGCGACGCTCAAAACAACGAGCGGAGCGCCGGGTGGCTAAAAGACAGCAAGGCGGTCAGTCAGCTCAGTCAGTCGACCCGTGGCACCTGCTGGGTCTGCCCCGTGACCTCCTGCCAGCGGGCGTTCGACACTTCACGGCCTCAAGGTGCACAACAGCGTCTGGTGACGACACCGCCACTTTGGTTTGTTCTGTGTGTGTGTGTGTCTGTGTGGGGAGCGGTAGTGTAGTGGTTAGCGCTGCGCTGCGAACCCGGCGACCCGAGTTCGATTCCCACTCGCCAACGACGACTATTTGATCCGGTCCTGGGCCTCCCCTAGGTCGACCTAGCCTCAAATGAGTACCTGGTGCGGTGTGTAAACATCGTCACTGGGAGACAAAGGCGGCCGGGCGTGGTGTTGGCCACCCACCCCTCGTGTGCCGTGCCGGCCTTCATAGGTGCTCGCTAACAGCACTTGCCCCTACAGTCTGCTAAGGCTACACGGGGATCTTTTGTCTGTGTGGGCGCTACGAACCCGACACCCAAGTTCGACTCCACGCTCACGGCCACCAACACCGAGTGGCGATCTGAACCGGTCCTGTCCCGCCACCCCACCCCCTCCGTCCCCCCTCCTCCCCTAAGTCGACTCAGCCTGAACTGAGTTCTGAAAAAACTTTCTATGAAATTGCAGTTCATATAGGTAGGCTAAGAATTTACCTTGTTTTTTTTTGTTGTACTGTGCAATACAGTATTGTAATTAATAAATACATACAGTATATAGTTTGTACAGTACGGTACTGTAAATTGCTCTGTTTTGCTAAATTATCACCGTTCTGTAAGACTCCTGGGCAGGCAAGGCCGTCTTCGACTTACGATATTTTCGACTTACGATGATGGGGTCGTCGTAACGCATCTCCATCGTAAGTCGGGGACTGCCTGTGTAGAGAAGTTCCGACGGACGTACTCGTAGACGGAGGTAAGTTAAGGGCTTCCGCCAGGGTTTATTAAAGCTGTTCAATATTACACAGCAGGGTACACAACTCCCAGGGGCTAGGGGTCCTACTCTGAGTCCGGGTCCCTGCCGGCTCGCTCCGGTCTCTCGTGTCGGATCGTGCGTCTGCCGACTCCACCGAGCGGAGAGAGAAGCACCTCTACGGCTACCACCGGCTTCTCCCCAGACTCCCTCTTCTGCCGACTCCACCGACACACAGACACACACCCAGACACACACACAGACACACACAGACACACACCCAGACACACACACAGACACACACACCGACACACACAGACACACACCCAGAGACACAGACACACACCCAGACACACACACAGACACACACCAGACACACACACAGACACACACCTAGACGCACACCCAGAGACAGACACACACCCAGACACACACCCAGACACACACACAGACACACACACAACNCAGACACACACACAGACACACACACAGACACACACACACACCTCTACGGCTACCACCGGCTTCTCCCCAGACTTCCTATTCGATCCCTCTCTCTACCCCTGGTTCCCTCTTCACCCTTCTTACTCTACCCGTTCCCACAGTGACCCCGCTACGTCACGGGTATCCTTAAATGCCCCAGGAGACGTGACGTCATCGCACTGAACGGCACACCAGACGTCACGTCCCCATTTTACTCCTCTACACCTGTATAGGGCAGCCCCGTCGTATGGACGAGGTGATACAACACTAACACGGCATCGTGCCCTCACCGAGAAATTCACAAGATAACTCTCACCTCTCACCACCACTCACCAGACAGGGACACTCACACTCAGAAGATATTCCCACTACCATCCCCTACTCAGAAGAAACTCACGTATCGTCGGACACTCACACCACTCATCTCACTCTCGCTGATCGCACGATACTAACGACTCATAAAATACAAAGACCGCTCGCATAGCGCCCACAACAGAACGTTGGGGCAAGTGTCGTTAGGGGCCGTCCATAAATGACGTCACGCTATTTTGGACGATTTTGACCCCCCCCTCTATGTCACACGACGTCACAAAAAGTCAGACCCCCCCCCCTCAAATATAACGTCACAAAGCTTTGCCCCCCCCGAAAAAAAATGAAACATGCTTCAAATCGCTTTAAACTATTGTCATTGTAGTGCGTATTTAATGTGCCGCTGCACTCTGATGTTGTAGGAGAAAACATTTATTAAAACGTCTATTTAATTAAGTAGAACGTGTTGTCTATATTTATTTAAAGTTGCGCATTTTGATGTCACGTCACATTTCTCAACCCCCCCCCCCTCGTCACACATCGTCACAAATGTCTGACCCCCCCCCCTAGGTGCGTGACGTCATTTATGGACGGCCCCTGAGTGAGCACCTATGAGGCCGAAACGATGTTTACACATCGCACCGGTACTCATTCGAGCCTGAGTCGACCTAAGGGAGGCCCAGGACCGGTTCATATTATAATCAACGCTGGTGTTGGTGGCCGTGAGCGGGAATTGACCGATTTCTCCCCGTGAAGGAACTCAACCTCGGAGTGTCGTGGCACGCGGTGCAATGTCGCGATGATCCAGCAGGTGGTGGTGCCTCGCCGTTGTAATGAGCGTGCAGAAGACAGAGAGACAGAGATACAGGGAGAGAGACACACAGAGACACGTTCAGAGACATTCGTGCACAGGGACACGGAGACACAGAGAGACACAGGGCAGAGAGAGACACACAGAGACACGTCCAGAGACATTCATGCACAGGGACACGGAGACACAGAGAGACACAGAGCAGAGAGACACAGAGACATTCATGCACAGGGACACGGAGACACAGAGAGACAANGACCAGAGAGACACACAGAGACACTTCCAGAGACATCCATGCACAGGGACACGGAGACACGGAGAGACGGAGAGACNCAGAGACCAGGGAGACGGACACACAGAAACAAGTCAGAGACATCCATGCACAGGGACACGGAGACACAGAGAGAACAGACCAGGGAGAGAGACACAGAGACACGTCCAGAGACATTCATGCACAGGGACACGGAGACATAGAGAGACACAGAGACACGTCAGAGACATCCATGCACAGGGAATGGGGAATAGTGAGAACCGGAGAAACATCCACACGCCACGGGGAGGAAGACACGTCAACTCCAAATACACAGCAGCAGCCACCGTCAGGGTCGGTGTCGAACCCACGACCTCCTGCATACCGGGCGAGGGAGTAAACATCACGCCACCACGAGTACATGTTGTGTACATGTTGTGTACATGTTGTGTACGTGTTGTGTACGCGTGCGTGTGTACGTCTGTGGAGCGGTGGCACGGTGGTTAGCGCGCTTCTGACGAACCCGGCCACCCGAGTTCGATTCCCGCTCATGACTAACACCAATGACGATCATCTGAACCGGTCCTGGGCCTCCCTAGGTCAACTCAACCTCAAATTTGTACCTGGTGCGGTGTGTAATCATCTCCACTAGGGAGACAAAGGCGGCCGGGCGTGGTGTTGGCCACCCACCTCCTCGTGTGCCGTGCCGGCCTTCATAGGTGCTACTTGCTAACAGCACTTGCCCCATTGGGATTGCATTGCACGTGGCAATATGGTCCCTCTACTGGGCAGCTGATGCCGCTGCAGACTTTGTCCTTGATGCTGAGCGCGGCTCGGGAGCCGTGGGCTGCAAGGAACGAGCGCAAATACCAAAATAGCGTCCAATGACCATCGTAACAATCGTTGTCAATGACACACAGCGCATGAAAACAAGTATAACCCGTAAAAACAAAGTTTTTCACTATAAATCCTTTATATGCGTGGCGGCTAGAGTCCTCTCGTCCTCTGGCTTGAGATGGCTGCCACCTATGGGTCAGATGATTGTCTGCAGTATTAAGCAATTGGTAATTAAATATTTAATTTGTTTCCCTAAACAGTGTAAAATTTTGGAAAAAANTTTTCACGAACATTAATTGTCTCGCACAACGAGTCTGTGTGCAAAATGTCAGCTCGATTGGATCACGGGAAGTGGGTTAAAAAACGACCGAAAGATTTGCACGGTCCTAAGCAAGCAAGCACGCAAGCAGCAAGCGAACTTAATATAAAGGATTTAAAAACATATCATCACGACTGATAATTATTGACTCATTGTTATTCATCATAAATGATTATTTTTAATCAGAATTATTATAAAATGATTCATCGTCATAATGGTCATGAGTATGAGTATAATCATAGTGATTATAATAATTAGTAGTATCAAATGACACCCGGCACATGATTAGCATTTTATTATTACGATTCTTATTAATATGTTTCTCGCTACCAAACACCGATAATAAAAAATCATGAATCATTATCGTAGGATTACATCATTAAATATGTTTTGTGTCCGTACTTCGTAAAGGGTGGGGGTGGGTGGGGTGGGTGGGGTGGGTGGGTTGGGTCTGAGGTGGGGATGTGGGTGGGGATGGGTGGGTGGGTGGATGGGTGGTGGGTGGGTGGGGGGTGGGGTTGGGTGTGGTGGGGTGGGTGGGTAGGGTGGTGGGTCTGTGGGGTGGGTGGGGTGGGTAGGGTAAGGTGGGGTGGGTGGTGGAGTGAGTTGGGTGGGTGGGTGGGGTGGGGTTAGTGGGTGGAGGTGGGATGGGTGGGTGGGTGGGTGACGTTGGGTGGGGTGGGTGGGTGGGTGGGNTGGGTCGGTGGGTAGGTTGGGTGTGTTGGGTTGGGTGGGTGTGATGGGTTGGATGGGGTGGGTGGGGTGGGATTGGTGGTGGAGGTGGGATGGGGTGGGTGTGGTGGGGTGTGATGGGTTGGGTGGTGGGGTGTGATGGGTTGGATGGGGTGGGTGGGGTGGGGTTGGTGGGTGGAGGTGGGTGGGTGGGTTGGGTGTGTGGGTTGGGTGGGTGGTGGGTGTGATGGGTTGGATGGGGTGGTGGGGTGGGTGGGTGACGTTGGGTGGGGTGGATGGGGTGTGATGGGTGGGTTGGGTGGGTGAGATGGGGTGGGTGGGTGGGGTGTGATGGGTGGGGTGGGTGGGTGAGATGGGGTGGGTGGGTGGGGTGTGATGGTGGAGTCGGTGGGGTGTGATGGGTGGGTGACGTTGGGTGGGGTGGATGGGTGGGTGGGGGCCCTTCACTTGACTCTCCGGGCACGCGCTTTGCCCCCCCCACGTGGTTATTTATAGCGAGCCCCCCCCCCCCCNACGGCTGCGCTATTTCTGGCATCACGCGGGGCGCGTGCACGCGGGCGGTCGCTCTGCACGAGCCGAGGGGACGCGCTCTGAATATTTGATTCAGAAGAGTGGGGGGGGGGCGAGCGGTGGGGGTGCGACGGGGGATGGGGGGGGTCCGGTTGAATGTCAAGGTAAGTCCGTGAGGTGTTTGCCATTTGCTGTTCTTAGCCGACAACGTCAGGTTCACGTCTGTATGTGTGTACGTTGAACTTCGTTCGCACCGTA